>CM038682.1:590415951-590862887 GCA_021605205.1 Aegilops longissima
TTCGCCTAAGCTCATGACGATATGACCAAGTGGAATATGGTGGAAGGGGCACCGCACACGGCTAAGGAAAGATCCGTAGATCAACTTGTGTCTCATGGGGTGCCCCCCCTCGTATATAAAGGAGACAAGGGGGTGCGGCCGGCCTAGGAGGCGCGCTGGAGGAGTCCTACTCCCACCGAGTAGGACTCCCCCTTCTCCTAGTTGGAGTAGGATTGGGGAGGGAAGAGGGAAGGCGCGCCCCCCTCTCCTGTCCTATTCGGACTAGAGGGGAGGGGGCGCAGCCCACCTGGCGGCCCTTCCTCTTCTCCCTTATGGCCCATGAAGGCCCATATACCCCCGGGGTTCCAGTAACCCCGGTGTTCGAATAACATCCTGTTTTCACTCGGAACCCTTCCAAAGTCAAACATAGGCTTCCAATATATCAATCTTTATGTCTCGACCATTTGAGACTCCTCGTCATGTCCGTGATCACATCCGGGACTCGAACAAACTTGTGCATCAATACTTATAAACTCATAATGAGCTGTCATCGAAGCGTTAGCGTGCGGACCCTACGGGTTCGAGAACTATGTAGACATGACCTAGAACCATTCTCGGTCAATAACCAATAGCGGAACCTGGATGCCCATATTGGTTCCTTCATATTCTCGAAGATCTTTATCGGTCAAACCGCATAACGACATCGTTGTTCCTTTGTCATCGGTATGTTACTTACGAGATTCGATCGTCGGTATCAATACCTAGTTCAATCTCGTTACGGTAAATCTCTTTACTCGTTCCGTAATACATCATCTCACAACTAACTCATTAGTTGTAATGCTTGCAAGGCTTAAGTGATGTGTATTACCGAGAAGGCTGGAGATACCTCTCCGACAATCGGAGTGACAAAACCTAATCTTGAAATCGCCAACCCAACAAGTACCTTTGGAGACACCTGTAGTACTCCTTTATAATCACCCGATTCGTTGTGACGTTTGGTAGTACCAAAGTGTTCCTCCGATAAAGGGAGTTGCATAATCTCATAGTTATAGGAACATGTATGGGTCATGAAGAAAGCATTAACATACTAAGCGATCAAGTGTTAAGCTAACGGAATGGGTCATGTCAATCAGATCATTCAACTAATGATGTGACCTTGTTAATCAAATAACAACTCCTTGTTCATGGTTAGGAAACATAACCATCTTTGATTAACAAGCTAGTCAAGTAGAGGCATACTAGTGACATATTGTTTGTCTATATATTCACACATGTATTATGTTTCCGGTTAATACAATTCTAGCATGAATAATAAACATTTATCATGATATAAGGAAATAAATAATAACTTTATTATTGCCTCTAGGGCATATTTCCTTGATCTCCCACTTGCACTAGAGTCAATAATCTAGATTACAAAGTAATGATTCTCACACCCATGGAGTCTTGGTGCTGATCATGTTTTGCTCGTGGAAGAGGCTTAGTCAGCGGGTGCGCAACATTCAGATCCGTATGTATTTTGCAAATCTCTATGTCTCCCACTTGGACTTGGTCCCGAATGGAATTGAGGCGTCTCTTGATATGCTTGGTCCTCTTGTGAAATCTGGATTCCTTTGCCAAGGCAATTGCACGATATTGTCACGGAAGATCTTCATCGGTCCCGATGCACTAGGTATGACACCTAGATCGAAATGAACTCTTTCATCCAGACTCCTTCATTCGCTGCTTCAAGCAGCTATGTACTCCGCTTCACATGTAGATCCCGCCACGGCGCTTTGTTTAGAACTGCACCAACCGACGGCTCCACCGTTTAATAAAAACACGTATCCGGTTTGCGATTTAGAATCGTCGGATCGGTGTCAAAGATTGCATCAACGTAACCATTCGACTAGCTCTTTGTCACCTCCATATCGAGAAACATATCCTTAGTCCTTTTCGGTATTTCAGGGATGTTCTTGACCGCTGTCGATGATCCACTCTGGATTACTTTGGTACCTTCCTGCCAAGCTTACAGCTAAGCATCGTCGGTCGGTACACAGCATTGCATACATGATAGAGCCTATGGCTGAAGCATAGGAACATCTTTCATTTTCTCTCTATCTTCTGCTGTGGTGGGGCATTGAGTCGACTCAATCTTACACCTTATAATACAGGTAAAAACCTTTCTTTGCACGATCCATTTTGAACTTTTTCAAAACTTTATCAAGGTATGTGCTTTGTGAAAGTCAATTAAGCGTCTTGATCTATCTCTATAGATCTTGATGCCCAATATGTAAGCAGCTTCACGAGGTCTTTCATTGAAAAACTTTTATTCAAGTATCCTTTTATGCTATCCAGAAATTCTATATCATTTCCAATCAATAATATATCGTCCACATATAATATCGAAATGCTCTGAGCTCCCACTCACTTTCTTGTAAATCTGAGCTTCTCCAAAAGTGCATGACAAACCCATATGCTTTGATCACACTATCAAAGCGTTTATTCCAACTCCGAGAGGCTTGCACTGACCATAAATTGATCGTTGGAGCTTGCACACTTTGTTAGCACCCTTTGGATCGACAAAACCTTCTGGTTGCATCATATACAACTCTTCTTCTAGAAATCCATTCAAGAATGCAGTTTTACATCCATTTGCCAAATTTCATAATCATAAAATGCGGCAATTGCTAACATGATTCGGACAGACTTAAGCATCGCTTCTGGTGAGAAAGTCTCATCGTAGTCAACCCCTTGAACTTGTCGAAAACCTTTACGCAACAAGTCGAGCTTTGTAACAGTTATATTACCATCGGCGTCGGTCTTCTTCTTAAAGATCCATTTATTTTCAATGGCTTGCCGATCATCGAACAAGTCAACCAAAGTCCATACTTTGTTCTCATACATGGATCCCATCTCAGATTTCATGGCTTCCAGCCATTTTGCGAAATCTGGGCTCACCATCGCTTCTTCATAGTTCGTAGGTTCGCCATGGTCAAGTAACATGACTTCGAATAAGATTACCGTACCACTCACAGTGCGTATTTCACTCTGGTTGACCTCTGAAGTTCAATAGTAACTTGATTTGAAGCTTCATGATCATCATCATTAGTTTCCTCACTAATTGGTGTAGTTGTCACAGGAACCATTTCTTGTGATGAACTACTTTCCAATAAGGGAGCAGATACAGCTATCTCATCAAGTTCTACTTTCCTCCCACTCACTTCTTTCGAGAGAAACTCTTTCTCTAGAAAGGATCCGAATTAACAACGAAAATCTTGCCTTCAGATCTGTGATAGAAGGTGTACCCAACAGTCTCCTTTGGGTATCCTATGAAGACACATTTTCCGATTTGGGTTCGAGCTTATCTGGTTGAAGTTTCTTTACATAAGCATCGCAGCCCCAAACTTTAAAAACGACAACTTTGGTTTCTTGCCAAACCACAGTTCATAAGGCGTCGTCTCAGCGGATTTTGGCGGTGTCCTATTCAACGTGAATGCGGCCGTCTCTAAAGCATAACCCCAAAGCGATAGCGGTAAATCGAAATAGACATCATAGATCGCACCATATCTAGTAAAGTACGATTCGACGTTCGGACACACCATTTCTCTGTGGTGTTCCGGGTGGCGTGAGTTGCGAAACTATTCCACATTGTTTCAAATGTAAACCAAACTCGTAACTCAAATATTCTCCTCCACGATCAGATCGTAGAAACTTTATTTCCTTGTTATGATGA
Organism: Aegilops longissima; assembly: GCA_021605205.1. NCBI lineage: Eukaryota > Viridiplantae > Streptophyta > Magnoliopsida > Poales > Poaceae > Aegilops > Aegilops longissima. The sequence continues at coordinate 590,419,646 of CM038682.1, forward strand.
TTTTCCACTTCACTCTGAAATTCTTTGAACTTTTCAAATGTTTCAGATTTGTGTTTCATTAAGTAGATATACCCATATCTGCTCAAATCATCTATGAAGGTGAGAAAATAACGATACCCGCCAAGTGCCTCAACATTCATTGGACCACAAACATCGGTATGTATGATTTCCAACAAATCAGTTGCTCGCTCCATAGTTCCGAGAACGGCGTTTTGGTCATCTTGCCCATGAGGCACGGTTACGCAAGTACCAAGTGGTTCATAATCAAGTGATTCGAAGCCCATCGGTATGGAGTTTCTTCATGCGTTTTACACCGATATGACCTAAGCGGCGAGTGCCACAAATAAGTTGCACTATCATTATCAACTCTGCATCTTTTGGCTTCAACATTATGAATATGTGTATCACTACTTGTCGAGATTCAACAAGAATAGACCATTCTTCAAGGGCGCATGACCATAAAAGATATTACTCATATAAATAGAACAACCATTATTCTCGATTTAAATGAGTAACCGTCTCGCATTAAACAAGATCCAGATATAATGTTCATGCTCAACGCGGCACCAAATAACAATTATTTAGGTCTAAAACTAATCCGAAGGTAGATGTAGAGGTAGCGTGCCGACCGCGATCACATCGACTTTGGAACCATTTCAACGCGCATCGTCACCTCATCTTTAGCCAATCTTCGCAATCCGTAGTTCTGTTTGAGTTGCAAATATTAGCAAGAACCAGATCAAATACCAGTACTCTGCGGTATTAGTAAGGTACACATCAATAACATGTATATCACATGTACCTTTGATCACCTTGCCATCCTTCTTATCCGCCAAATACTTGGGGCAGTTCCGCTTCGATGTCGGTTTGCTTGCGGTAAAAACACTCGGTTTCAGGCTTAGGTCCGGACTTGGGTTTCTTCTCTGAGCAGCAACTTGCTTGCTGTTCTTTTGAAGTTTCCTTCTTCTTCCCTTTGCCCTTTTCTTGAAACTAGTGGTCTTGTTGACCATCAACACTTGATGCTCTTTCTTGATTTCTACCTCCATGGCTTTTAGCATTGCGAAGAGCTCAGAATTGTCTTAGTCATCCCTTGCATATTATAGTTCATCACGAAGCTCTTATAGCTTGGTGGCGGTGATTGGAGAATTACATCAATGACACTATCATCCGGAAGATTAACTCCCAGCTGAATTAAGTGATTGTTATACCCGGACATTTTGAGTATGTGCTCCTTGTGAACTATTCTCCTCCATCTTGCAGCTATAGAACTTATTGGAGACTTCATATCTCTCAATCCGGGCATTTGCTTGAAATATTAACTTCAACTCTGGAACATCTCATATGCTCCATGACGTTCAAAACGTCGTTGAAGACCGGTTCTAAGCCGTAAAGCATGGCACATGAACTATAGAGTAGTCATCAGCTCTGCTTTGCGAGGCGTTCACAACTTCGGCTCGGCATCTGCAGCAGCTGTCACTACCGGTGCTTCCAGGCGTAATTTTTCGTGCAGCAATGAGGATAATCCTCAAATTCGGACCCAGTCCGTGTAATTGCTACCATCATCTTTCAACTTTGCTTTCTCAAGGAACGCATTAAAATTCAACGGAACAACAAAGACGAGCCATCTATCTACAAATAAACATAGACAAGCAAAATACTATCGGTACTAAGTTCATGATAAATTTAAGTTTAATTAATCATATTAAAAACCTCCCACTTAGACAGACATCTCTAGTCATCTAAGTGATTACGTGATCAAATCAACTAAACCATGTCCGATCATCACGTGAGATGGAGTAGTTTCAATGGTGAACATCACTATGTTGATCATATCTACTATATGATTCACGCTCGACCTTCGGTCTCGTGTTCGAGGCCATATCTGTTATATGCTAGGCTCGCCAAGTTTAACTTTGAGTATTCTGCGTGCGCAACTGTTTTGCACCGTTGTATTTGAGCGTAGAGCCTATCACACCCGGTCATCACGTGGTGTCTCGGCCACGAAGAACTTTCATAGCGGTGCATACTCGGGAGAACACTTCTTGATAATTTTAGTGAGAGATCATCTTATAATGCTACCGTCAATCAAAGCAAGATAAGATGCATAAAGGATAAACATCACATGCAATCAATATAAGTGATATGATATGGTCATCATCATCTTGTGCTTGTGATCTCCATCGCCAAGCACCGTCATGATCACCATCGTCACCGGCGTGACACCTTGATCTCCATCGTAGCATCGTTGTCGTCTAGCCAACTATTGCTTCTCGACTATCGCTACTCCTTAGTGATAAAGTAAAGCAATTACATGGCGTTGCATTTCATACAATAAGCGACAACCATATGGCTCCGCCGATTGCCGATAACTTCGGTTACAAAACATGATCATCTCATACAATAAAATATAGCATCACGTCTTGACCATATCACATCACAACATGCCCTGCAAAAACAAGTTAGGCGTCCTCTACTTTGTTGTTGCAAGTTTTACGTGGCTGCTACGGGCTGAGCAAGAACCGTTCTTACCTCGCATCAAAACCACAGCGATACTTCGTCAAATAGACTCCGTTTAACCTTCTCAAGGACGGGCGTAGCCACTCGGTTCAACTAAAGTGAGAGAGACAGACACCGCGGTCACCTTTAAGCAACGAGTGCTCGGGCGGTGAAACCAGTCTCGCGTAAGCGTCTGGCGTAATGTCGGTCCGGGCCGCTTCATCTCACAATACCGCTGAACCAAAGTATGACATGCTGGTAGGTAGTATGACTTGTATCGCCCACAACTCACTTGTGTTCTACTCGTGCATATGACATCAACGCATAAAACCAGGCTCGATACCCTTGTTGGGGAGCGTAGTAATTTCAAAAATTTCCTACGATCACGCAAGACCATGGTGATGGCATAGCAACGAGAGGGGAGAGTGTCCGTCCACGTACCCTCGTGAGACCGAAAGCGAAGCGTTATAACAACGCGGTTGATGTAGTCGTGCGTCTTCACGATCCGACCGATCCAAGCACCGAGCGTCGGCACCTCCGAGTTACGCACACGTTCAGCTCGATGGCGATCCCGGACTCCGATCCGGCAAAGTGTCGGGGATGAGTTCCGTCAACCGACGGCGTGGTGGCGATGTTGATGCTCCACCGGCGCGGGCTTCGCCTAAGCTCATGACGATATGACTTCTCCGGCGCGGGGCTTCGCCTAAGCTCATGACGATATGACCGAAGTGGAATATGGTGGAAGGGGCACCGCTGCGGCTAAGGAAAGATCCGTAGATCAACTTGTGTCTCATGGGGTGCCCCTGCCCCGTATATAAAGGAGACAAGGGGTGCGGCGGCCTAGGAGAGGCGCTGGAGGAGTCCTACTCCCACCGAGTAGGACTCCCCCTCTCCTAGTTGGAGTAGGATTGGGGAGGGAAGAGGGAAGGCGCCGCCCCTCTCCTGTCCTATTCGGACTAGAGGGGAGGGGCGCGCAGCCCACCTGGCCGGCCCTTCCTCTTCTCCCTTGTGGCCCATGAAGGCCCATATACCCCGGGGTTCCGTAACCCCGTGTTCGGTAACATCCTGTTTTCACTCGGAACCCTTCCAAGTCAAACATAGGCTTCAATATATCAATCTTTATGTCTCGACCATTTAGAGACTCCTCGTCATGTCCGTGATCACATCCGGACTCGAACAAACTTGGTGCATCAATACTTATAAACTCATAATGAGCTGTCATCGAAGCGTTAAGCGTGCGGACCCTACGGGTTCGAGAACTATGTAGACATGACCTAGAACCATTCTCGGTCAATAACCAATAGCGGAACCTGGATGCCCATATTGGTTCCTTCATATTCTACGAAGATCTTTATCGGTCAAACCGCATAACGACATACGTTGTTCCCTTTGTCATCGGTATGTTACTTACCCGAGATTCGATCGTCGGTATCAATACCTAGTTCAATCTCGTTACGGTAAGTCTCTTTACTCGTTCCGTAATACATCATCTCACAACTAACTCATTAGTTGTAATGCTTGCAAGGCTTAAGTGATGTGTATTACCGAGAAGGCTGGAGATACCTCTCCGACAATCGGAGTGACAAAACCTAATCTCGAAATCGCCAACCCAACAAGTACCTTTGGAGACACCTGTAGTACTCCTTTATAATCACCCGATTCGTTGTGACGTTTGGTAGTACCAAAGTGTTCCTCCGTAAGCAGGAGTTGCATAATCTCATAGTTATAGGAACATGTATGGGTCATGAAGAAAGCATTAACATACTAAGCGATCAAGTGTTAAGCTAACGGAATGGGTCATGTCAATCAGATCATTCAACTAATGATGTGACCTTGTTAATCAAATAACAACTCCTTGTTCATGGTTAGGAAACATAACCATCTTTGATTAACAAGCTAGTCAAGTAGAGGCATACTAGTGACATACTGTTTGTCTATATATTCACACATGTATTATGTTTCCGGTTAATACAATTCTAGCATGAATAATAAACATTTATCATGATATAAGGAAATAAATAATAACTTTATTATTGCCTCTAGGGCATATTTCCTTTAACTTCCTTATATCATTTGATCTGACAAATGTTATCTCCTTGTTCACTTAATTGTGGAAGCCCATCTTTTGGGGATCTCGGTGAATTGCCGTTGAGTTCACCAGACACCTCCTTGTCCTCTCCTTGGGCTAATGATGGACTCTTGTCAACGGAAAACACTTCATAGTTCATTTCCCCGAGAATCTTACAATGTCATCTCGTCAATTTGCGTTGCACCTTTTCTTCTCCGGTATCCTAAGTTTGAGGTATCCTGACACCAATCGGATCTGAATCTCGGTCAGCTATGATGGTCGAGACAACTTTCCAAGAGTTATGATGTTGATCCTTTGATGACCCGGTAGCATGATGTCATGCCTAGCACCCCCGGCCGGAGGACCTATCATTATAGATTCCTTTTCAGCGGGTTATCCTTTCATCCATGAGGGAATTGTAATCTGTTTCTACAAGTTATTCTGATGGATCCTTCGTGATTCAAAGTCTGATCTTCACTGAAGGCCATGTCAATGCTATCTCGAAGCATGTCGGTGATACTCGATTTTCAACAAGAACATTCGAAGCCCAATGCTAAATGTTTCTTGCTCAGTTATCCAAACACCGTTGTATGGGTAATGTCATGATATTTCTCTCCCCTTTCCTAAAGGGTTTTCTACGTTATATCCTATCAGGGATATCATGCTCTGCTTGTCCTTGGGAAGGAATTACCCCTGAAAGATGTGGTTAAACACATTTTCCTTTCCATTGTTCTGTTTTAACCTAATAATCACATTTTCCTTTCCATGGGTCTGTTTGAAGTTTCTTGGGATATATATAATCTAAGCAGTGATAATCCCCTGCTTAGGTAAGCACCTCGTTGTACCACTCTGTAAGTAAGACCCTATTACTATTGTTGATGACATTCCAGTAACCACCGATGGACGAGGACCTTGCCTATTGGTCCGCCTCGTTCAACGAGCAGGAAAATGGTTCTCTTCGTCCCTCGCCCTTGGTACCTATGTTGTTGCCGACATGACCCTCAGACTCTCCTCGACATGCCTTGCTTACATGATCGTGCAAGATGTCACCAACCTTCTACTTTTAACCACATGGTGGGCCCATAACCTGACAGTTTCACAGGATCGAAACCGACTCTCCTGTACACCCCTGCAAGAAGTTATTCCTCACGCTTGACTTTGTATGTAATTCACGGGCCACTTGCTGTTGATCTATTCTGGTATCGGACGCAATACTTATTCCCGTTGCTCAACCCTTTAGCACCTGCTTGAGTGCAATGAGCGATTGCCTATCCGCTTGAAACTTCTTATCGCCTTTGTCTTACTTTGCTCTCGATGTGTGTCATTTGTTCAACTCGAGAGATACTCATAAGTTCATTCTTGGGATACCCCAGATGATTTTACCTTATAGCATCCTTTCATTGTAGAGCTACCCTTACCTATTCATAAAATACGATGGGGTTCACGAAGAAATGGTGACAAGTTTATCATGATGCATCGGAATAAAGGATTGAAGACATCAACGAAAGGAACTAACTTCTTGAGAAGATCCGTTAGAATATCGTAACGAACTTTCCCTTACTCCCTCTTAAATCTCGGGACGAGATTTCTTGTAATGGAGGAGAATTGTGGCCTTGGATAATTAAGCCACAAGAACCCTCGCTATGATGCCACGTCACCTTGATTACTGTTGCTAATCTCACGTTAGATCGAAACCGATTCGAGTTTGAATTCAAAATCAAGCAAACAATAAAAGTTTTCAAATATTAAAATTTAAATGTTGAGTGAACCAAATAATACATAGGTAATTATGGTGGTGAAACCACCTTTTATAAAATGTTTAATTGCTCAAGGAAAATTAAACAACAAAGAAAGGAAAGTAATTAAAAGCCTTTTGTATTTTGTAAAATAATAAACTATTTTATTTAGCTGTCCAAATTAATGTGGCAATGGTATCTTTAACATACCATATTTAGGTGTTGTTCTCACATTTTCAAAATTGAAATAAATTAAAACTTTAATAAAACCGAAAATAAGAAATAAAAGAAAAGACAAAAAAAGGAAAAGGAAAAGGAGACACCCCCCCTTTGGCCACCCGGCCCACCAGTGCTCTACCAGGCCCACCCGCCCAGGCCGACCCACCCTGCCTTATCCCGGAGAAACCCTAACCGCCCCCTCCCCACTCCTCCCCCCCCACGCCTCCTCTTCCCCTCACCCGATCCAGATCGGGATCGGGCCGTCGCCATCCGTCGCGCCTACCCCCCCCCCCGGCCTCGCCGCGTCGCCCTGCAACACCACCGCCGCCGCCGTCGCCGCCACCATCTCGACCCGTTCGCCCCTTGTTGTCTTGCCGTCGCGAATCGCCCGCACCACTCGCCCGGCGTCGCCGTCCTCCTCGCGGCCCGTCCCCTCTCCTCGTGGCGGGCGCTGCTCGGCGCCGTCGAGTCGCCACAGCCTCAACGCCCGCGCCCGACCAGCGCCTCGCCGCCGTCTTGACCCCTCCCGATCGGAGCTCCTCCGCCGCCCGGGCTACTCGCCAGGACTGCTCCTTCCCGCCCTCGTCGTCGACCCACTCCATCGCCGGACCGCTTAACGCCTCCTCGAGCTCGCCGCGACCTCCTGTGAGCTCTCGGTCCTCGATGACCTTTTCCCCCGCGTCTTGTATCTCCGTCGCCGACGAGGGCGTGCCTCGGCCGTCGCCCGCCACGCCGTTATGGCGCTTGGAGCCGGCGCCGCGCTCACCCGCTCTCTGCCTGCCTACCACCGCCGCATCCTCCTCCATTGGTCCATCCGTGGCTCCCTCGTCGCCGGCGACCACGCCCGGCGGCGCCCGGCGCCAGCGTCCCGCCTCGCTCGGGTTCGCCCCCTCCTCGGGTACGGGCGCCCACTTCCACGCCCGCACCCGAGCGCCCAAACCCACTAACCCCACAGGGGCCAATGACAAAGGGCCCGCCCGAGCGATTAAAAAATAAAATAAAAATAAAATAAAAATAATATGTAATAATTTGATTAATTAACTAATTAATTAATTAACTTAATTAAACCTAATTAGGATAAACTAATCACCTAATTAAACTAATCAATTCTGTTTAACTCAAATCACCAATGACGGTGGGACCCACGGGACAGTTTGACCAGTCAGCGGTCGATTTGACTGCTGACGTCATGGTGATGTCATGCGACATCACCTTTCACTGTTTGGATAATGTTGGATTTAATTAAATAATTAAAATCGGAAAATTAATAAAATCTTTAGAAAATCATATCTTTTAATCCGTAACTCGGATTAAATTATTTTCAACATGAAAGTTGCTCGAGCGGCGAGGCGAATCCGGATACACAGTCCGTTCGTCCGCCACACACCCCTAACCTATCGAACCTGCAAACTTTCCTCTCCGGTTCATCCGTCGACAGACGTCCGGGCAGGAAAACTTTCCTGATGTTTCCCCTTAACGATACCCCCTCATACCACGTTAGGGCACGCCTAGCATCGCTTCTTGACATGTCATGCATCGATATGCATCTGTTTACTTGGTATTCATTGTTTCTTCCCCTCTTCTCTTGGTAAACTACGAGACCAACGCCGCTGCTGCTGGCCTTCGACTACGGTGTTGACGACCCTCTCACTTGCGAGCAACCGTGCAAGCCCCCTTTGATCACGGATATCGCCTACTCTTCTCTATCTGCTTGCATTAGAGTAGTGTAGCATATTCTTGCTTTCGATTAATCCTATCTTCTTTGCATAGCTTTGTCCTTGCTACTCATTGTTGTTACCTTTATCTCGCTATCCTCTCGCTTAGTATAGGATGCTAGTGTTCCATCGGTGGCCCTACATTCTTGTCCGTCGCCATGCTATACTATCGGGCTGTGATCACTTGGGAGGTGATCACGGGCATATACTATATACTTTACACTATTACATTACCTGTGGTACTGTTAGGAGATGAAATTTGAAAGGACGGTGGCTCCATCCCGTGAGGTGGGCTGGGTTCCCGGCCCCGACCCATTGTTACTTTGTGGCGGAGCGGCAGGGCAGGTTGAGACCGCCTAGGAGAGAGTGGGCCTGGCCTGATCGGCGTTCATGGATACTTAACACGCTTAACGAGGTCTTGGTATTTGATCTGAGTTGGCTCTGAGCTTATCGCACTAACCATCTACGCGGGAGTAGTTATGGGTATCCGGCGTCGTGGTATCACCGAAGCACTTCAGACGTCGGCGACGGAGCGGCGCTACGCGGATTGGACTGGAACGCTGCTGGGCTAGATGCGCTTCCGTCACAGTCGCATACGTCTTGTGTGTGCTTTCAGGCGATGGGCCCGGACCCTGCTGCGCTTAGGTTTAGACCGGCGTGTTGGCCTCTCTGTTGTGCCTAGGTGGGGCTGCGGCGTGTTGATCTTCCGCGGCGGGCATGACCCAGAAAGTGTGTCCGGCCAAATGGGATCAAGCGTCTTTGGTAAGATGGTGCACCCTGCAGTGAAGTTAATCTATTGAATAGCCGTGATCTTGATAACAGGGCGACTTGGAGTTGTACCTTGAGCTTATGACAACTAGAACCGGATACTTGATAAAACACACCCTTCCAAGTGCGGATACAACCGGTGGTCGCTCTCGCTCGAGGATATGAGCGGGGATCGCCGGGTAGGATTATTGCTATGTGATGTTACTTGGAGGACTTGATTGTCCCTCCTACTGTTGCAAGACAGTGTCGAGCGTAGTCTTCGTTAAGACTAACTATCCCCTCTTATTCGGCATTCTGCAGTTCAGTCCATCGATATGGCCCTTTACACATATATCCATGCATATGTAGTGTAGCTCCTTGCTTGCAGTACTTTGGATGAGTACTCACGGTTGCCTTGTTCCCCATTTCCCCTACCTCTACTCGATTGCTGCAACTGACTATGGAGCCCAGGGCCGGCGCCACCCTCGATGGCGACTACTACTGCTGGAGGTGCCTACTACTACGTGCAGCCGCCGACGACGACCGTGAGTAGCTAGGAGGATCCCAGGCGGAGGCATGTTCCTCTTCGATCAGATCCCGATTTGTGCTAGCCTTCTTAAGGCAAACTTGTTTAACTTATGTCCGTACTCGAGATATTGTTGCTTCCGCTGACTCGTCTATGATCGAGCACTTGTATTCGAGCCCTCGAGGCCCTGGCTTGTATTATGATGCTTGTATGACTTATTTTATTTGTAGAGTTGTGTTGTGATATCTTCCCGTGAGTCCCTGATCTTGATCGTACACATTTGTGTGCATGATTAGTGTACGATTAAATCGGGGGCGTCACACCGCCATAATGGCATGACTTGTATCATAAGGTAGACTTGACTAGTCACCGAGTCGGACACTGTTTATGAGCCGGCCGGGACTCTGTAAGCCGCAGGGCGTCAACCCGTGTATATAAGGGGACGACCCGCCGGGGGCTTAGAGAAAGAAACAACACTTCGAGAACCGGGCATAGCGTATCTCACTCCCTGGTCATCGAAACCTCAAGCAATACCAACCCAACTAGACGTAGGCTTACCTTCACCGTAAGGAGCCGAACTAGTATAAACCCTCTCGTGTCCTTTGTCCCGATTAACCCCTTTAAGCTTCCTAGTTGCGATGGCTCCACGATTAAGTCCTTGCAAGAGGACATCTGCCATGACAATTCCACGATGGTCCATACTTTGTTTTCATACATGGATCCTATCACGGATTGCATGGCTTCAAGCCATTTGTTGGAATCTGGGCCCGCCATCGCTTCTTCATAGTTCGAAGGTTCACCATTGTCTATCAACATGATTTCCAGGACAGGGTTGCCATACCATTACGGTGTGGAGCGTGTCCTTGTGGACCTCTGAAGTTCAGTAGCAACTTGATCCAAGTACCTTGATCATCATCATTAATTTCCTCTCCGATCGGTGTAGGCACCACAAGAACATTTTCTGAGCTGCACTACTTTCCGGTTCAAGAGGTAGTACTTCATCGAGTTCTACTTTCCTCCCACTTACTCCTTTCGAGAGAAACTCTTTTCGAAAGGATCCGTTCTTGGCAACAAAGATCTTGCCTTGGATCTAAGGTAGAAGGTATACCCAATGGTTTCCTTAGGGTATCCTATGAAGACGCATTTTTCGACTTGGGTTCAAGCTTTTCAGGTTGAAGTTTCTTGACATAAGCATCGCATCCCCAAACTTTTAGAAACGACAGCTTAGGTTTCTTCCCAAACCATAATTCATACGGTGTCGTCTCAACGGATTTAGACGGTGCCCTATTTAAAGTGAATGTAGCTGTCTCTAGAGCGTATCCCCAAAATGGTAGCGGTAAATCAGTAAGAGACATCGCACCATATCCAATAGAGTGCGATTACGACGTTCGTACACACCGTTATGCTGAGGTGTTCCAGGCGGCGTGAGTTGTGAAACGATTCCACATTTTCTTAAGTGCGTACCAAATTCGTGACTTAAATATTCTCCTCCACGATCTGATCGTAAGAATTTGATCTTTCGGTCACGTTGATTCTCTACTTCATTCTGAAATTTCTTGAACTTTTCAAAGGTCTCATACTTGTGTTTCATCAAGTAGACATATCCATATCTACTCAAGTCATCAGTGAGAGTGAGAACATAACGATATCCTCCGCGAGCCTCAACGCTCATTGGACCACACACATCGGTATGTATGATTTCCAATAAGTTGGTTGCTCGCTCCATTGTTCCGAGAACGGAGTCTTGGTCATTTGCCCATAAGGCATGGTTAGCATGTGTCAAATGATTCATAATCGAGAGACTCTAAAAGTCCATCGGCATGGAGCTTCTTCATGCGCTTGACACCAATGTGACCAAGGCGGCGATGCCACAAGTATGTGGGACTATCGTTATCAACTTTACATCTTTTGGTATTCACACTATGAATATGTGTAACATCACGTTCGAGATTCATTAAGAATAAACCATTGACCATCGAGCATGACCATAAAACATATCTCTCATATAAATAGAACAACCATTATTCTCGGTTTAAATGAGTAGCCATCTCGTATTAAACGAGATCCAGATACAATGTTCATGCTCAAACTTGGCACTAAATAACAATTATTGAGGTTTAAAACTAATCCCGTGAGGTAAATGCAGAGGCAGCATGCCGACGGCGATCACATCGACCTTGGAACCATTCGGCAGCGCGCCGTCACCTCGTCCTTCGCCAGTCTCCGCTTATTCCCCAGCTCCTGCTGTGAGTTACAAATATGAGCAACGACACCGGTATCAAATACCCAGGAGTTACTACGAGTACTGGTAAGGTACACATCAATTACATGTATATCACATATACCTTTAGTGTTGCCGACCTTCTTGTCCGCTAAGTATTTGGGGCAATTCCGCTTCCAGTGACCCTTCCCTTTGCAATAAAAGCACTTAGTCTTAGGCTTGGGTCCATTCTTTGACTTCTTCCCGGCAACTGGCTTACCGGGCGAGGCAACATCTTTGCCTTCCTTCTTGAAGTTCTTCTTACCCTTGCCCTTCTTGAACTTGGTGGTTTTATTGACCATCAACACTTGATGTTCCTTTTTGATTTCTACCTCTGCTGACTTGACATTGAAAATACTTCAGAATAGTTTTCACCATCCCCGCATATTGTAGTTCATCACAAAGCTCTTGTAGCTCGGTGGGAGCGATCAAGGATTCTGTCAATGACCACCTCGTCCAGGAGGTTAATGTCCACTTGGGACAGGCGGTTGTGCAACCCGGACATTTTGAGTATGTGCTCACCGTGAACTGTTTTCCTCCATCTTACAACTATAGAACTTGTCGGAGACTTCATATCTCTCGACCGGGCATGAGCTTGGAAAACCATTTTCAGCTCCTCGAACATTTCATATGCTCCGTGTTGCTCAAAACGCTTTTGGAGCCCGGTTCTAAGTGTAAAGCATGCCGCATGAACGAGGGAGTAATCATCGAGACGTGACTGCCAAGCGTTCATAACGTCTTGGTTCTCAGGATGGGTGCTTCACCTAGCGGTCCTTCTAGGACATATGCTTTCTTGGCAGCTATGAGGATGATCCTCGGGTTAGGACCCAGATCCGTATAGTTGCTGCCATCATCTTTCACTTGGTTTTCTCTAGGAACAGCGTTGAAGTTCATGTTGACATGAGCGTTGGACATTTGATCTACAAGACATTTATGCAAAGGTTTTAGACTAAGTTCATGATAATTAAGTTCATCTAATCAAATTATTTAATGAACTCCCACTCAGATTAGACATCCCTCTAGTCATCTAAGTGTTACATGATCCGAGTCGACTAGGCCGTGTCCGATCATCACGTGAGACGGACTAGTCATCATCGGTGAACATCTCCATGTTGATCGTATCTTTCATACGACTCATGTTCGACCTTTCGGTCTCTTATGTTCCGAGGCCATGTCTGTACATGCTAGGCTCGTCAAGTTAACCTAAGTGTTTTGCATATGTAAAACTGTCTTACACCCGTTATATGTGAACATAGGAATCTATCACACCCGATCATCACGTGGTGCTTCGAAACGACGAACTTTAGCAGCGCGCATGTTAGGGGAACACTTTCTTGAAATTATTATGAGGATCATCTTATTTACTACCGCCGTTCTAAGTAAACAAGATGCATAAACATAATAAACATCACATGCAATTATATAGTAGTGACATGATATGGCCAATATCATATAGCTCCTTTGATCTCCATCTTGGGGCTCCATGATCATCTTGTCACCGGCATGACACCATGATCTCCATCATCGTGTCTCCATGAAGTTGCTCGCCAACTATTACTTCTACTACTATAGCTAATGATTTAGCAATAAAGTAAAGTAATTACATGGCGTTGAATCAATGACACGCAGTTCATACAATAATTAAGACAACTCCTATGGCTCCTGCCGGTTGTCATACTCATCGACATGCAAGTCGTGATTCCTATTACAAGAACATGATCTCATACATCACAATATATCATTCATCATTCATCACAATATATCATTCATCATTCATCACAACTTTTGGCCATATCACATCACAAGGCAATTGCTGCAAAAATAAGTTAGACGTCCTCTAATTGTTGTTGCATCTTTTACGTGGCTGTAATAGGGTTCTAGCAAGAACGTTTTCTTACCTACGAAAAAGCCACAACGTGATTTGTCAACTTCTATTTACCCTTCATAAGGACCCTTTTCATCGAATCCGCTCCAACTAAAGTGGGAGAGAGAGACACCGCTAGCCACCTTATGCAACTAGTGCATGTCGATCGGTGGAACTTGTCTCACGTAAGCGTCGTGTAAGGTCGGTCCGGGCGCTTCATCCCACAATACCGCTGAAGCAAAATAAGACTAGTAGCGGCAAGAAAGTTGACAACATCTACGCCCACAACAAATTGTGTTCTACTCGTGCAAAGAGAACTACGCATAGACCTAGCTCTGATACCACTGTTGGGGAACGTTGTGGAAAATAAAAAATTTCCTACGGTTTCACCAAGATCCATCTATGAGTTCATCTAGCAAAGAGTGATAGGAGTGCATCTACATACCTTTGTAGATCGCGGCGGAAGCGTTCAAGAGAGCGGGGTTGAGGGAGTCGTTACTGTCGTGATCCAAATCACCGATGACCAAGTGTCGAGCGGACAGCACCTCCGCGTTCAACACACGTCGGAGCGGATGGCGTCTCCGCACCTTGATCCAGCAAGGAGGAGGAGAGGTTGAGGAAGAAGGCTCCAATAGCAGCCGACGGCGTGGTGGTGATGGAGTGGCAGTTCTCCGGCAGGGCTTCGCCAAGCTCACGCGGAGGAGGAGAGGTGTTGGGGAGGGGAGGGGCTGCGCCTTGGATGTTGTGTGCAGCCCTCCCCTCGCCCCTCTATTTATAGGGGAAGGGGGAAGGGGGCCGTCCCCCTCTAGATGAGATCTAGAGAGGGGGGGCGGCGGCCAAGGGGAGGGGGGCTTGCCCCCCAAGCAAGGGGGCGCCCCCTCTAGGGTTTCCCCCAAACCCTAGGCGCATGGGCCCTAGGGGATTGTGGCGCCCCAGCCCACTTGGGCTGGTTCCCTTCTCCCTACAACCCATAAGGTCCTCTGGAAGAGGTGGCCCCTCCAGGTGGACCCCCGGAACTCCTCCGGTGGCCCCGGTACAATACCGATATGCCCCTGAAACTTTCCGGTGACCGTATGACAACTTACCATATATAAATCTTCACCTCCGGACCATTCCGAACTCCTCGTGACGTCCGGGATCTTATCCGGACTCAACAACATTCGGTAATCACATACAAGTCTTCCTAATAACCCTAAGCGTCACCGAACCTTAAGTGTAGACCCTACGGGTTCGGGAATCATCTGAACATGACCGAGACAGCTCTCGGCCAATAACCAACAGCGGGATCTGGATACCCATGTTGGCTCCCACATGTTCCACGATGATCTCATCGGATGAACCACGATGTCGAGGATTCAAGCAACCCCGTATACAATTCGCTTTGTCAATCGGTACGTTACTTGCCCGAGACTCGATCGTCGGTATCCCAATACCTCGTTCAATCTCATTACCGGCAAGTCACTTTACTCGTACCGTAATGCATGATCCCGTGACCAAACACTTGGACACTTTGAGCTCATTATGATGATGCATTACCGAGTGGACCCAGAGATACCTCTCCGTCATACGGAGGACAAATCCGATCTCGATCCGTGTCAACCCAATGACACTTTCGGAGATACCGTAGTATACCTTTATAGTCACCCGATTCGTAGTGACGTTTGGTACACCAAAGCACTCCTACGGTGTCCGGGAGTTACGATCTCATGGTCTAAGGAAAGGATACTTGACATTGGAAAAGCTCTAGCAAACGAACTACAAGATCTTGTGCTATGCTTAGGATTGGGTCTTGTCCATCACATCATTCTCCTAATGATGTGATCCCGTTATCAATGACATCCAATGTCCATAGTCAGGAAACCATGACTATCTATTGATCAACGAGCTAGTCAACTAGAGGCTCACTAGGGACATGTTGTAGTCTATGTATTCACACGTGTATTATGATTTCCGGATAATACAATTATAGCATGAATAAAAGACAATTATCATGAACAAGGAAATATAATAATAATCCTTTTATTATTGCCTCTAGGGCATATTTCCAACATCGTCAACATCTTTTCTCTGAGAAGAAACAAAGAGGGTATCCGAGGAATAAACATGGGCTAACTCTTTCTTTCTTTGATTTTCACTCATTTTCTTCAGTTTTTTCTTTTCTTTTTTTGGTTCAACATATATCTAATTTTCATACACATTTTACATTTTTCGTATACACCGGAACATTTTTTATAAATGTTTACTATTTTCAATACACGACTAACTTTTTCTCAAATATATGCTTTGTTGCCTAATCTTTTCCATACAAGTTGTACATTTTTGTGTTTGTATAAAAAGTTTCTTATATACATTTAACATTTTAAGTACATGGTTAACATTTCTTTCAAAATTTCTTCTGAACATATTTTGCATGCGCATTCAAATATTTTTTGTATGATACTTAAATACTATTTTTAACCAATTTGAACATTTCTATAAATTGGATAAACATTATTTACAAAAATCACAAACACTTTATTTCAAACACGTGAACATTGTTTATGAATTCATTTTTTACTCTATGGATTTTTTACATTTCATGAACATTTGTTTACATTATATAAAATTATTTTTAAATGGCATTTGCATTTTCTTAAGCATGTGAAGAGTTTTTTTCATTTCACATACTTTTTTTAATGGTTCAAACATATTCGTAAAGGTTTAGCGTACATCATTTTTGAGTACATTTGCATTTTTCAATGTGCAATGAATACTTATAGAAAAGCAAACGAATTTATATATTTATTTTGAAAAATATTTAAATAAATGAAAATGAGAAAAACGTGACGATGTCATGTGGTCCCTGGGTCCGCCCTGCATGCGAACCTCACGTTGGAGTCGCCGCGGGTGGCAAATAGCCCCCTCCCCCCAATGGGGTTCGGCACGGCAGAGCAGGCTGGACCGGGTCGCGTTGGTTAATGCCAATATGGCCTGCTGGGTACGGTGGGGGAAATGGAGGAGTGTGGCAGGCCAACACAAATGGTCCAAATGGTTGCTTGGGCCCAAGTTCATTCTTCTTTAAAAAAATCATGATTACTAAAAGGTACCAAAATTCCAAAAATGAGAATTATTTTTTAAGAAATAATTAAAAAGTCAATGAATTAAAAAATATTTGTGATTGATTTATTTTACATATATTTAAAAACTGTTCACGAGTTTCCATACAAATGTTCCCGAATTTGAAAATGTTACCAAATTTCTAAAAAATTCTCATGTATTCAAAACATAGTCACAATTTGATGAACAAAAATTCACGAAAAAATGTTCACATGCTTAGAAATAGTTCATGAATTTGAAAAAAATCGTAAATTAAAAAATCATGAATTTCTAAAACATGTGTGCAAAAGACAAAAATGTTGGCGTATTAAAAAATTGTTCCCAAATTAGTATAAATCATTATAAAAAGTTCACCAATTCAGAAAATTCCCAGGTGTTTCAAAACTTGTTTTAAAATTTAATAAGATGTGCATATATTTGTATAAAGCTTTTCATGATTTCAGGAAAAATACATTCACGAATTTGTTACATGTTCATGTTTCCAAAACATTTCACTATTTAAAAATGATAAAAAATTCAAAAAATTAAAGGGAATTTGAAGGAAAATAGAAAAGAAAGAAAAAAGTAAAGCAAAAGAATAGAAAATGAAAATAAAAATAAAATAGGTTGCTAAAATGAAAAAGGTGAAAACTCCGAATGAAAAAACAAGAAAAAAATAAGAAAAAAGAAGGAGTTTCATGGGTGGCCGAAGTTTCTGGGCTTTTCTTTTAAGTCCAAACACACTTTATTTATTACTCAGTAATTTTCATGGGTATACAAGATAGGTCCGGAGGAGAGATTAATCAAAGATGGTGACTTAACCCTAAACCAAAAGTGTTTTTAGCAAGGCTATGTGCCTCGATATTTGTGCTACGCCCTTCGAAGATGAAGGAGCACCGATGATACTGGTGTGTTGTAGCTTCAATCTCACTGATGATACTAGCATATGATCCTCCGGTCTTCTGCTTGATGTCATTCACTACTGTCGACAGTCCGAGGTGATCTGGTTGTGGCCTTATTTAGACTAGACATAAGCTGGTGGGCTATTAGTTAACGTCGGGGCTATGTATCACGCACACCGATTCTTGTTATGAATCACCTACAAGGGAAGCTATCGGGCCAGACAAACACTGCATCAGAGCATGAGCTTTTTGTTTTTCATGTTTTCCACTATTTGTAGAATGGTATTTCGCGGGTTTACTTTACGTATTTCGGTTCCTGGTTTCCTGTTTTTCCTTTGTTTTTTCACTCGTATTGTTCTATTTTTTCTTTTTTTGGTTCAACATATATCTAATTTTCATACACATTTTACATTCTTTGTATCCGTGAGGAGCATTTTCATAAATGTTTACTATTTTTAATTCATGACTGATTTTTCCTCGAATAGATGTTTTGAGACCTACTTTTTCCCATACATGTTGTACATTTTTGTTTACATCCAAAATATTTTCTTATATACGTTTAACATGTTTAAGTACATGGCTACCATTTTTTTCAAATACTTGTTCTGAACATTTTTTGCATGCATTGAATTTTTTCTGATACCAAATATTATTTTTCAACTATGTTAACATTTTTATAAATTGGATAAAAATATAAACTAAAATTCACAAATACTTTGTTTCAAACACATGAATATTGTTTCGAAATTTAACTTTTTTTAATGGTACGAATTTTTTTTCATTTCACGAACACTGTTTTACATCATATAACATTATTTTTAAATTTCATGTACATTTTTGAAACAAGTGATGATTTTTCTAATGCCATATACTTTTTAATGGTACAAACATATTTTTAAATGTTGAACGTCATTTGACAAGACATCTACATTTTATAATGTGCGATGAATACCTATAAAAAACCAAGCAATATTTTTTTCATAATAAATTTATTTTGTAAAATATTTAAATAATGAAAATAAAAACAGAAAAAACACGCTTGAGGAGGCCACGTGGTCCTTGGGTCGGCCCTGCTTGCGAACCTCATGTGGGAGTTGCCGCGGGTTGCAAATAGCCCCTCCCCAAAGGGCTAGGAAGGGCGGAGCCAGCTGGACTAGGTCGGATTGGGTAATGTCGATATAGCCTGCTGGATACGGCCGGACGCGCGATTATTTTTGGAGGAGTATAACAAGCCGATGCAGATGAGCCAACCGCTTGCTACGGCCCAAATTTGGCCGCTGCCGATCTGTTTACAACCTTATTTAGACTAGGTATAAGCTGGTTGGCCATTATTTAGACTAGACATAAGTTGGTAGGTCATCGCATGTGGTAGGAGTGGCCGGACCAGTTGTGACGAGTGGTCAAAGGCCTGTCTGATGGCCTTGGCGGGCTTGCCGTCGACTGCGCTGATTTAGCACATGACCAGGATCGTCCATAGTCATATGCCTTAAAGATATAGCCATGTTGATGAACCTTGTTAACAAATTTTGATGTCGTTGCTCACGCTTATGTGATTGCATATTTTCGACGAATTGACCCGCCCACGTTTACACCCACCGGCTTTGGACTCGATCAAACCATGTCTTTGAAGCAATTGTATGAATAAATCACAAATATGGAGAACATATTAGAGTAGTCTGTATTACAGTGGACATGCACGACAGTATGTCATGAATCATGCGCCTTTGCCCCTTCGGGGCATACATACATTTGAAACGAAAAGTAGACACCAACCAAAAACGAAAGAGATGGGAAGACACGAGACCCTTTTTGGCAATATGCCAACGACCAACGCCTCAACCACCGGCCTAGCTCATGCTCAGCCACAGGCAGGCAGGCAGCAGCGGTAGGGCAGCCACACCCTTTACTCTTTGAGATCCAAACCAAAAAGAAGAAGCAAAGTGTAGGTAGGAGCTCGTAGTAGGAGCACTGTAGCAAGCAAAACACACGACGAAATTAATCAAGACACGCGCGCCACCGTTGGTTCACGGGCTCATCAGTCATCAGCACTCCGGCGTGAGCGAGCGGTCCCTCCGGAAGTCCTGGCAGTAGTAGTAGACCATGTGGCGCTGCTGCGCCCACCGCATCGCCGCGTACTGCTGCCGCGTGAGCCCCGTGCCGACGGGGGACGCCCGGGCCGGGCGGCAAGAGGGCTGGGCGCTGGGCCCGCACCCGGCGACCACGAAGCGGTCGAAGCGCGCCACGAACGGCTGGTAGCGGTAGTCCGCCCTGTACCTGCCGTGGTCGGTGGCCCAGTCGGAGGCGTCCCAGATGGAGCCGTACGCCCACATCGGGCGGTCGGGGAAGGTGAGCTCCGTCTTGCGCTCGTACCTCCGGATGGGCACGTCGTCCACGAAGAAGGTGATGGCGTCCGGGTTCCAGAGGATGGCATAGTTGTGGAAGCCGGCGGTGGGGTCGAACCAGAGGTGGAACCGCATCTCCCGTCCGATGATCCGCCCGTCGCCGCTGCCGCGGACGTACACGTTGGTCTGCAGCGTGTAGGGCTCGCCGGGGATGGTGCCCAGGAACTCCATGTCGATCTCGTCGTGGAACCCAGGGTGCGCCTCGTTGTTGGACAGCTGCGCGCGCGTATCAATTAACCTGTTACTACTAGCACTACTAATTAACGCTGCGTTATTTAGAGAATATTTGTAGTGCTTACGTAGAAGGCGGTGTTGGTGCCGGCGGTGTAGCCGGCGGGGAGCTTGATGCGGGTGGCGAAGTAGCCGTTCCTGTACGCATGCTTCGACTTGAACCCGCTCCCTGCATAGATCAGATGTGAGGCCGTGAGGGAATGTGCACCAACATAATCAAGCAGCAAATTAATCCCTCCACGGATTAGCATGAGAGTTACCGCATGGGACATGTGGTTAGCAAAATCAAAATTCATATAGATTAGCATGAGAGTTAACAACAGTAATCTATCACTGCTGCCACGTACGTGGGCCCGAACCGCACTGTGTCTATCGCTGCGCGATGCACAGGCCGGGGGCTCCCCCAGTACCAAAAAGAAAAACGCACTGTGTCTGTGTTTCAGATTCGATATAAGTGACACCGACGATTCAACATGGCGCTAGTGATGTCTCTTTCGCTACAACACAAGCCTGAACAGTGAATTCACGTAGTACGTGCGTCGGTGACACTGTTGACAAAAAACAAGAGCCAAGTATATAGGAGTACATGCATATGCATGCACCTAAACTAGAATTAAAAAACAATTCGCAGTCTTTCCAGAGATGCGCAAAGAAAAAAAATGCACATACCGCAGGTCTTGTCGAGCCAGATGGTGATGGCTGAATGGTCGCCGGAGAGCGTCTGGTGCTGCGGGCCCCACTTGTTGCGGTACCCGCGGTTGAACGCCACTGGCCGGAACCTCGAGCTCGGGTAGTAGCCGGGAGAAGGCTGCGCGTCGGATGAGGCCACCGCCATTGCCAGGAGCAGCAGCGCCATGGCCGGGAGCATGGAGAGGCTGGCCATTGTTGCTCCGACAAGCTAGCTAGGACTAGGAGCTAGACTAAATGCTCCCTCCCAATGAGAGGAGATCGAGAGTACACTTGGTAGCCAAGCGAGCTGCTTTGGTGAGAGTGTATGTCCGTGTGGAGACAATATATAGGAGGGCGACAGAGAAAGCAAGTGACCAGATTGGCCCACTCACGCAAGAGGGAGTTGGGTAGTAGTGATGAGGCAGGTCGATCCATGGAAGGTGAATGTACCCACCACGTCTTCTCACCTTAATTTCACCTGACCTGCTGGCGAAGGACGCTGCATTTGGCAAGTGCCAGTACCTAGAGCCAAAGTGCTTTCTAAGGGCAACTCCAAACACCGTACATCAAAACGCCGTAAAAGTCGGAACAACGTGGTTCAAACACTTTTTGTCATGCAATGTCGAGCATCGAATGTCCACGGCCTGGTCTAGACCTCTGAATTCCAAAGTTGAGGAGGATTGTGAGCATCCGGACATCACTCATATAGGTGTCCAACACCCTAGACCCAGCCAAACGGAGCTGGGACCCGCACATTCGGACAACTCGAACACCGTCTTCGTGGGAAAGCCTGCCCTTTTCTCACTCTCCTGGCATCGATCGCCGCCACCCACAGCCCAGTTCTCACCAGTTTCACCGCTCATCGACGCGATGGAGCTGATCGAGATGTTAGTCATCACGGCAAAGTCAGAAGACCTATTGGTGATGACCACCCGCAAGGCCAACACGGCGTCACACCACGCCCGCCGCCATAAACAAAAGAAGAGGAAGGAAACTTTGGTGGCGGCCAGTCACCTAGTACCTCCTCCGTTGAAGCGTGTGGCCCGGCGGGTCACCGTCATGCAAACATCGACCGCGCAATCGCCGGTGCCTTGGTCGACGTAGTTGTATCCGTCATACTACTACACCACCCAGCATCCCGGTCCACAACTACAGTCCGCATCCACCGTCATCGTCTGCCATCAAGTGTCGTTCATCGTTGACCTCAACGGGGAGTACACCTTCATGGTCCCGGATGATGGTTGTGCCTCCCTTGCCACTCGATGCACATTCTCTATTTGCCGGAATCTCTCTGTTGGGGAACGTAGCATGCAATTTCAGAAAAAATTCCTACGATCACGCAAGATCTATCTAGGAGATGCATAGCAACGAGAGGGGGAGAGTGTGTCCACGTACCTTCGTAGACCGAAACGGAAGCGTTAGCTTAACACGGTTGATGTAGTCGAACGTCTTCGCGATCCAACCGATCAAGCACCGAACGTACGACACCTCCGAGCTCTGCACACGTTCAGCTCGATGACGTCCCTCAAACTCTTGATCTAGCAACGTGTCGAGAAAGAGTTTCGTCAGCACGACGGTGTGGTGATGGTGATGGTGATGTGATCTACGCAGGGCTTCGCCTAAGCACTACGACAATATGACCGGAGGATTAAATGGTGGAGGGGGTCACCGCACACGACTAAGAAAAAATTGATGTGCTTTGGGGTGCCCCCTGCCCCCGTATATAAAGGAGGGAGAGGGAGGGGGCCAGCCTAGGGGAAAGGGGGAAGGAGAGGGAGAGGGAGGGGGAGAAGGAAAGGGGGGCCGCGCCCCCCCTTGTCCAATTCGGACTCCCCGTGGGGGGGGGGGCACCCCCTTGTGGGCTGCCCTCTCTCTCCCCTATGGCCCATGAGGCCCATTACTTTCCCCGGGGGGTTCCGGTAACTCCTCGGTACTCCGATAAATATCCGAAGCACTCCGAAACCATTCCGATGTCCGTATACTATCGTCCAATATATCAATCTTTACCTCTTGACCATTTCGAGACTCCTCGTCATGTCCGTGATCTCATCCGGGACTGCAAACAATCTTCAGTCACCAAAACACATAACTCATAATACAAATCGTCATGAAACGTTAAGCGTGCGGACCCTACGGGTTCGAGAACTATGTAGACATGACCGAGACACATCTCCGATCAATAACCAACAGCGAAACCTGGATGCTCGTATTGGTTCCTACATATTCTACGAAGATGTTTATCGGTCAAACCGTAATGACAACATATGTCATTCCCTTTGTCATCGGTATGTTACTTGCCCGAGATTCTATCGTCGGTATCCTCATACCTAGTTCAATCTCGTTACCGGCAAGTCTCTTTACTCGTTTTGAAATGCATCATCCCGCAACTAACTCATTAGTCACATCGCTTGCAAGGCTTATCATGATGTGCATTACCGAGAGGACTCAGAGATACCTCTCCGATACTCGGAGTGACAAATCCTAATCTCGATCTATGCCAATCCAACAAACACCTTCAGAGACATCTGTAGAGAATCTTTATAATCACCCAGTTACGTTGTGATGTTTGATAGCACACAAGGTGTTCCTCTGGTATTCGGGAGTTGCATAATCTCATAGTCAAAGGAATGTGTATAAGTCATGAAGAAAGCAATAGCAATAAAACTTAACAATCATTATGCTAAGCTAACAGATGGGTCTTGTCCATCACATCATTCTCCTAATGATGTGATCCCGTTCATCAAATGACACACATGTCTATGGTCAGGAAACTTAACCATCTTTGATTAACGAGCTAGTCAAGTAGAGGCATACTAGGGACACTTTGTTTTGTCTATGTATTCACACATGCATCAAGTTTCCGGTTAATACAATTCTAGCATGAACAATAAACATTTATCATGATATAAGGAAATATAAATAACAACTTTATTATTGCCTCTAAGGCATATTTCCTTCAGTCTCCCACTTGCACTAGAGTCAATAATCTAGATTACATAGTAATGATTCTAACACCCATGGAGTCTTGGTGTTGATCATGTTTTGCTCGTGGACGAGGCTTAGTCAACGGGTCTGCAACATTCAGATCCGTATGTATTTTGCAAATCTCTATGTCTGTCTCCTTGACTTGATCACGGATGGAGTTGAAGCGTCTCTTGATGTGTTTGGTTCTCTTGTGAAATCCGGATTCCTTCGCTAAGGCAATAGCTCAAGTATTGTCACAAAAGATTTTCATTGGACCTAATGCACTAGGTATTACACCTAGATCAGATATGTACTCCTTCATCCAGACTCCTTCATTTGCTGCTTCCGAAGCAGCTATGTACTCCGCTTCACACGTAGATCCCGTCACGACGCTCTGCTTGGAACTGCACCAACTGACAGCTCCACCATTCAATATAAATACGTATCCGGTTTGCGACTTAGAGTCATCGGGGTCAGTGTCAAAGCTAACCATTTACGACGAGCTCTTTGTCACCCCCATAAACGAGAAACATATCCTTAGTCCTTTTCAGGTACTTTAGGGTGTTCTTGACCGTTGTCCAGTGATCCATTCCTGGATTACTTTGGTACCTCCCTGCTAAACTTATAGCAAGGCATACATCATGTCTGGTACACATCATTGCATACATGATAGAACCTATGGTTGAGGCATAGGGAATGACTTTCATTTTCTCTCTATCTTCTGCAGTGGTCGGGCGTTGAGTCTGACTCAACTTCACACCTTGTAACACATGCAAGAACCATTTCTTTGACTAATCCATTTTGAACTTCTTCAAAACTTTATCAAGGTATGTGCTTTGTGAAGTCCAATTAAGCGTCTTGATCTATCTTTATAGATCTTGATGCCCAATATATAAGCAGCTTCACCGAGGTCTTTCATTGAAAAATTCTTATTCAAGTATCCTTTTATGCTATCTAGAAATTCTATATCATTTCCAATCAACAATATGTCATCCACATATAATATTAGAAATGCTACAGAGCTCCCACTCACTTTCTTGTAAATACAGGCTTCTCCGAAAGTCTGTACAAAACCATATGCTTTGATCACACTATCAAAGTGTATCCAACTCCGAGATGCTTGCACCAGTCCATAAATGGATCACTGGAGCTTGCACACTTTGTTAGCACCTTTAGGATCGACAAAACCTTCTGGTTGCATCATATACAACTCTTCTTTAAGAAATCCATTAAGGAATGCAGTTTTGATGTCCATTTGCCAAATTTCATAATCATAAAATACGGCAATTGCTAACATGATTCGGACAGACTTAAGCATCGCTACGGGTGAGAAAGTCTCATTGTAGTCAACTCCTTGAACTTGTCGAAAACCTTTCGCAACAAGTCGAGCTTTGTAGACAGTAACATTGATGTCTACTACACAACCTTCTTCTTGTAGACGTTGTTGGGCCTCCAAGTGCAGAGGTTTGTAGGACAGTAGCAAATTTTCCTCAAGTGGATGACCTAAGGTTTATCAATCCGTAGGAGGCGTAGGATGAAGATGGTCTCTCTCAAGCAACCCTGCAACCAAATAACAAAGAGTCTCTTGTGTCCCCAACACACCCAATACAATGGTAAATTGTATAGGTGCACTAGTTCGGCGAAGAGATGGTGATACAAGTGCAATATGGATGGTAGATATAGGTTTTTGTAATCTGAAAATATAAAAACAACAAGGTAACAAGTGGTAAAAGTGAGCGTAAACGGTATTGCAATGTTAGGAAACAAGGCCTAGGGTTCATACTTTCACTAGTGCAAGTTCTCTCAACAATAATAACATAATTGGATCATATAATTATCCCTCAACATGCAACAAAGAGTCACTCCAAAGTCACTAATAGCGGAGAACAAACGAAGAGATAATGGTAGGGTACGAAACCACCTCAAAGTTATTCTTTCGGATCGATCTATTAAAGAGTTCGTACTAGAATAACACCTTAAGACACAAATCAACCAAAACCCTAATGTCACCTATATACTCCAATGTCACCTCAAGTATCCATGGGTATGATTATATGATATGCATCACACAATCTCAGATTCATCTATTCAAACCAACACAAAGTATATACTTCAAAGAGTGCCCCAAAGTTTCTACCGGAGAATCAAGACGAAAACGTGTGCCAACCCCTATGCATAGGTTCATGGGCGAAACCCGCAAGTTGATCACCAAAACATACATCAAGTGGATCACGTGATATCCCATTGTCACCACATATAAGCACGGCAAGACATACATCAAGTGTTCTCAAATCCTTAAAGACTCAATCCCATAAGATAACTTCAAAGGGAAAACTCAATCCATTACAAGAGAGTAGAGGGGGGAGAAACATCATAAGATCCAACTATAATAGCAAAGCTCGCGATACATCAAGATCGTATCACCTCAAGAACACGAGAAAGAGACCAAACACATAGCCACTGCTACATACCCTCAGCCCCGAGGGTAAACTACTCCCTCCTCGTCATGGAGAGCGCAGGGATGATGAAGATTGCCGCCGGTGAGGGATCCCCCCTCTGGCAGGGTGCCGAAACAGGGTCCCGATTGGTTTTTGGTGGCTACAGAGGCTTGCGGCGGCGGAACTCCCGATCTATTCTGTTCCCTGATGTTTTTAGGGTATATGGATATATATAGGCGAAAGAAGTCGGTAAGGGGAGCCACGAGGGGCCCACGAGGTTGGAGGGCGCGCCCAGGGGGGTGGGCGCCCCCCCTGCCTCATGCCTTCCTCGTTGCTTCCCTTACGTACACTCCAAGTCTTCTGGATTGCTTCCGTTCCAAAAATAACTCTCCCGAAGGTTTCATTCCGTTTGGACTCCGTTTGATATTCCTTTTCTGCGAAACACTGAAACAAGGGAAAAAGCGGCCACTGGCTCGGGTTAATAGGTTAGTCCCAAAATAATATAAAAGTGCATAGTAAAGCCCATTAAACATCCAAGATGGATAATATAATAGCATGAATACTTCATAAATTATAGATATGTTGGAGACGTATCAAACATTATCATCAGCGTCAGTCTTCTTCTTAAAGATCCATTTATTCTCTATGGCTTGCCGATCATCGGGCAAGTCAACCAAAGTCCATACTTTGTTCTCATACATGGATCCCATCTCAGATTTCATGGCCTCAAGCCATTTCGCGGAATTTGGGCTCATCATCTCTTCCTCATAGTTTGAAGGTTTGTCATAGTCTAGTAACATGACTTCCAGAACAGGATTACCATACCACTCTGGTGCGGAACATACTCTGATTGACCTACGAGGTTCGGTAGTAACTTGATCTGAGTTTCATGATCATCATCATTAACTTCCTCACTAATTGGTGTAGGCATCACTGGAACTGATTTCTGTGATGAACTACTTTCCAACTCGAGAGAAGGTACAACTACCTCATCAAGTTCTACTTTCCTCCCACTCACTTCTTTCGAGAGAAACTCCTCCTCTAGAAAGGATCCATTCTTAGCAACAAATGTCTTGCCTTCGGATCTGTGATAGAAGGTGTACCCAACAATTTCTTTTGGGTATCCTATGAAGACGCACTTCTTCGATTTGGGTTCGAGCTTATCAGGTTGAATCTTTTTCACATAAGCATTGCAACCCCAGACAAAGAAACGACAACTTACATTTCTTGCCAAACCACAGTTCATATGGTGTCGTAAACCCGAAACGATAGTGGTAAATCGGTAAGAGACATCATAGATCGCACCATATCTAATAGAGTACGGTTACAACATTCGGACACACCATTACGCTGTGGTGTTCCAGGTGGCATGAGTTGCGAAACTATTCCACATTGTTTTAAATGAAGACCAAACTTGTAACTCAAATATTCGCCTCCGCGATCAGATCTTTGAAACTTTATTTTCTTGTTACGATGATTTTCCACTTCACTCTGAAATTCTTTGAACTTTTCAAATGTTTCAGACTTGTGTTTCATTATGTAGATATACCCATATCTGCTCAAATCATCTGTGAAGGTCAGAAAATAACGATACCCGCTGCGAGCCCAACACTCATCGGACCGCATACATCAGTATGTATTATTTCCAGTAAGTCAGTGGCTCGCTCCATTGTTCCGGAGAATGGATTTTTAGTCATCTTGCCCATGAGGCATGGTTCATAAGCATCAAGTGAATCATAATCAAGTGATTCCAAAAGTCCATCTGCATGGAGTTTCTTCATGCGCTTTACGCCAATATGATCTAAACGGCAGTGCCACAAATATGTTGCACTATCATTATTAACTTTGCATCTTTTGGCATCAATATTATGAATATGTGTATCACCACGATCGAGATTCAACAAAAATAGACCACTATCAAGGGTGCATGACCATAAAAGATATTACTCATATAAATAGAACAACCATTATTCTCTGATTTAAATGAATAACCGTCTCGCATCAAACAAGATCCAGATATAATGTTCATGCTCAATGGTGGCACCAAATAACAATTATTCAGGTCTAAAACTAATCCCGAACGTAGATGTAGAGGTAGCGTACCGACGGCGATCACATCGACCTTGGAACCATTTCCGACGCGCATCGTCACCTCATCCTTAGCCAATCTTCGTTTAATCCGTAGCCCCTCTTTCAAGTTGCAAATATGAGCAACAGAACCAGTATCTAATACCCAGGCGCTACTACGAGCATTAGTAAGGTACACATCAATAACATGTATATCACATATACCTTTGTTCACCTTGCCATCCTTCTTATCCGCTAAATACTTGGGGTAGTTCCGCTTCCAGTGACCAGTCCCTTTGTAGTAGAAGCACTCAGTTTCAGGCTTAGGTCCAGACTTGGGCTTCTTCCCGTGAGCAGCAACTTGCTTGTCATTCTGCTTGTAGTTCCCTTTCTTTCCCTTTCCCTTTTTCTTGAAACTAGTGGTCTTGTTAACCATCAACACTTGATGCTCCTTCTTGATTTCTACCTTCGTAGCCTTGAGCATTGCGAAGAGCTCGTGAATTGTCTTGTTCATCCCTTGCATATTATAGTTCATCATGAAGCCTTTATAGCTTGGTGGCAGTGATTGAAGAACTCTGTCAATGACACTTCTTGGGGATCGTTGCAGAAATTAAAAAATTTCTACGCATCACCAAGATCAATCTATGGAGTCATCTAGCAACGAGGGAGAGGGGAGTGCATCTACATACCACAGAGATCGCGGCGGAAGCGTTCAAGAGAACGGGGTTGATGGGTCGTACTGCCGTGATCCAAATCACGATGATCCTAGCGCCGAACGGACGGCACCTCCGCGTTCAACACACGTACGTTTGGGAGAGACGTCTCCTCCTTCTTGATCCAGCAAGGGGGGAGGAGAGGTTGATGGAGATCCAGCAGCATGATGGCACGGTGGTGGAAGCAGCGGGGATCTCGGTAGGGCTTAGCCAAGCTCAGCGAGAGGGAGAGGTGTTACAGGGGAGAGGGAGGCGCCAGGGGCTTGGGGTGCGCCGGCCCCCTAGAGATCCAATCTCAAGGGGGGCAGCAGCCAAGGGGGGAACTTGCCCCCCAAGTCAGGTGGGGCGCCCCCACCCCAGGGTTTCCAACCCTAGGCGCAGGGGGAGGCCCATGGGGGGCGCACCAGCCCACCAGGGGCTGGTTCCCTTCCCACTTCAGCCCATGGGGCCCTCCGGGATAGGTGGCCCCACCCGGTGGACCCCCGGGACCCTTCCGATAGTCCCGGTACAATACCGGTGACCCCCGAAACTTTCCCGGTGGCCGCAACTGGACTTCCTATATACAAATCTTTACCTCTGGACCATTTCGGAACTCCTCATGACGTCCGGGATCTCATCCAGGACTCCGAACAACTTTCGGGTTACCGCATACTAATATCTCTACAACCCTAGCGTCACCAAACCTTAAGTGTGTAGACCCTACGGGTTCGGGAGACACGCAGACATGACCGAGACGACTCTCCGGCCAATAACCAACAGCGGGATCTAGATACCTATGTTGGCTCCCACATGCTCCTCGATCATCTCATCGGATGAACCACGATGTCGAGGATTCAATCAATCCCGTACGCAATTCCCTTTGTCTATCGGTACGATACTTGCCCGAGATTCGATCGTCGGTATACCGATACCTTGTTCAATCTCGTTACCGGCAAGTCTCTTTACTCGTTCCCGTAACACATCATCCTGCGAACAACTATTTGATCTCATTGAGCTCATTGTGATGATGTCCTACCGAGTGGGCCCAGAGGTACCTCTCCGTCACACGGAGTGACAAATCCCAGTCTCGATCCGTGCCAACCCAACAGACACTTTCGGAGATACCTGTAGTGTACCTTTATAGCCACCCACTTACGTTGTGACATTTGGTACACCCAAAGCACTCGTACGGTATCCAGGAGTTGCACGATCTCATGGTCTAAGGAAATGATACTTGACATTAGAAAAGCTCTAGTAGACGAACTACACGATCTTGTGCTATGCTTAGGATTGGGTTTTGTCCATCACATCATTCTCCCAATGATGTGATCCCGTTATCAATGACATCCAATGTCCATGGTTAGGAAACCGTAACCATCCATTGAACAACGAGCTAGTCAACTAGAGGCTCACTAGGGACATGTTGTGGTCTATGTATTCACACATGTATTACGATTTCGAGATAACACAATTATAGCACGAACAATAGACAATTATCATGAACAAGGAAATATAATAATAATCATTTTATTATTGCCTCTAGGGCATATTTCCAATAGTCTCCCACTTGCACTAGAGTCAATAATCTAGCTACATTGTGATGAATCGAACACCCATAGAGTTCTGGTGTTTATCATGTTTTGCTAGCGGAAGAGGTTTAGTCAACGGATCTGCGACGTTCAGATCCGTATGCACTTTGCAAATATCTATGTCTCCATCTTGAACATTTTCACGAATGGAGTTGAAGCGACGCTTGATGTGCCTGGTCTTCTTGTGAAACCTGGGCTCCTTGGCAAGGGCAATGGCTCCAGTGTTGTCACTCAAGAGAGTCATCGGCCCCGACGCATTGGGAATAACTCCTAGGTTGGTAATGAACTCCTTCATCCAGATTGCTTCATGTGCTGCCTCCGAGGCTGCCATGTACTCTGCTTCACATGTAGATCCCGCCACGACGCTTTGCTTGCAAATCGCACCAGCTTCGCCCCACCATTCAAAATATACACGTATCCGGTTTGTGACTTAGAGTCATCCAGATTTGTGTCGAAGCTAGCGTCGACTTAACCCTTCTGACGAGCTCTTCGTCACCTCCATAAGCGAAAACACATCCTTAGTCCTTTTCGGTACTTCAGGATATTCTTGACCGCTGTCCGGTGTTCCATGCCGGGATTACTTTGGTACCTTCCTACCAAACTTACAGCAAGGTTTACATCAGTCTGGTACACAGCATGGCATACATGATAGACCCTATGGCGAGGCATAGGGGCGACACTCATCTTTTCTCTATCTTCTGCCGTGGTGGGACATTGAGCCGAGCTCAATTTCACACCTTGCAACACAGGCAAGAACCCTTCTTGGACTGATCCATATTGAACTTCTTCAATATCTTATCAAGGTATGTGCTTTGTGAAAGACCTATGAGGCGTCTTGATCTATCCTATAGATCTTGATGCCTAATATGTAAGCAGCTTCTCCAAGGTCCTTCATTGAAAAACACTTATTCAAGTAGGCCTTAATGCTGTCCAAAAGTTCTATATCATTTCCCATCAAAAGTATGTCATCTACATATAATATGAGAAATGCTACAGAGCTCCCACTCACTTTCTTGTAAACGCAGGCTTCTCCATAAGTCTGCATAAACCCAAACGCTTTGATCATTTCATCAAAGCGAATGTTCCAACTTCGAGATGCTTGCACCAGCCCATAGATGGAGCGCTGGAGCTTGCATACCTTGTTAGCATTCTTAGGATCGACAAAACCTTCCGGCTGCATCATATACAATTCTTCCTTAAGAAAGCCGTTAAGGAATGCCGTTTTGACGTCCATTTGCCATATCTCATAATCGTAGAATGCGGCAATTGCTAACATGATTCGGACGGACTTAAGCTTCGCTACGGGTGAGAAGGTCTCATTGTAGTCAACCCCTTGAACTTGTTGATAACCCTTAGCGACAAGTCGAGCTTTATAGATGGTAACATTACCATTCGCGTCCGTCTTCTTCTTGAAGATTCATTTATTTTCTATCGCTCGCCGATCATCGGGCAAGTCTGTCAAAGTCCATACTTTGTTTTCATACATGGATCCTATCTCGGATTGCATGGCTTCAAGCCATTTGTTGGAATCTGGGCCCGCCATCATTTCTTCATAGTTCGAAGGTTCACAGTTGTCTAACAACATGATTTCCTATGACAGGGTTGCCATACCATTCAGGTGTGGAACGTGTCCTCGTGGACCTACGAAGTTCAGTAGCAACTTGATCCGAAGTACCTTGATCATCATCATTAACCTCCTCTCTAGCTGGTGCAGGCACTACAGGAACATCTTCCTGAGCTGCACTACTTTCTGTTTCAAGAGGCAGTACTTCATCAAGTTCCACTTTCCTCCCACTTACTTCTTTCGAGAGAAACTCTTTCTCCAGAAAGGACCCGTTCTTGGCAACAAAGATCTTGCCTTCAGATCTGAGGTAGAAGGTATACCCAATGGTTTCCTTAGGGTATCCTATGAAGACGCATTTTTCTGACTTGGGTTCGAGCTTTTCAGGTTGAAGTTTCTTGAGATAAGCATCAGATCCCCAAACTTTTAGAAATGACAGCTTAGGTTTCTTCCCAAACCATAATTCATATGGTGTCGTCTCAACGGATTTCAACGGAGCCCTATTTAAAGTGAATGCGGCAGTCTCTAAAGCACAGCCCCAAAATGAGAGCGGTAAATCGGTGAGCGACATCATAGATTGTACCATATCCAATAGAGTGCGATTACGACGTTTGGACACACCGTTACGCTGAGGTGTTCCAGGCGGCGTGAGTTGTGAAACAATTCCACATTTCCTTAAGTGCGTACCAAATTCGTGACTTAAATATTCTCCCCCATGATCTGATTGTAAGAACTTTATTTTTCGGTCACGTTGATTCTCTACCTCATTCTGAAATTCCTTGAACTTCTCAAAGGTCTCAGCCTTGTGTTTCATCAAGTAGACATACCCATATCTACTTAAGTCATCAGTGAGAGTGAGAACATAACGATAGCCTTCGCGAGCCTCAACGCTCATTGGACCGCACACATCAGTATGTATGGTTTCCAATAAGTTGGTTGCTCGCTCCATTGTTCCGGAGAACGGAGTCTTGGCCATTTTGCCCATGATGCATGGTTCGCATGTGTCAAATGATTCGTAATCAAGAGACTCCAAAAGTCCATCAGCATGGAGCTTCTTCATGCGTTTGACACCAATGTGACCAAGGCAGCAGTGCCACAAGTATGTGGGACTATTGTTATCAACCTTACATCTTTTGGTATTCACACTATGAATATGTGTAACATCACGTTCGAGATTCATTAATAATAAACCATTGACCAGCGGGGCATGACCATAAAACATA
This sequence comes from Aegilops longissima, assembly GCA_021605205.1. Taxonomy (NCBI): domain Eukaryota; kingdom Viridiplantae; phylum Streptophyta; class Magnoliopsida; order Poales; family Poaceae; genus Aegilops; species Aegilops longissima. Next base: position 590,453,090 of record CM038682.1, read on the forward strand.
TCTCTCATATAAATAGAACAACCATTATTCTCGGATTTAAATGAGTAGCCATCTCGTATTAAACGAGATCCAGATACAATGTTCATGCTCAAAGCTGGCACTAAATAACAATTATTGAGGTTTAAAACTAATCCCGTAGGTAAATGTAGAGGTAGCGTGCCGACGGCGATCACATCGACTATGGAACCACTCCCGACGCGCATCGTCACCTCGTCCTTCGCCAGTCTCCGCTTATTCCGCAGCTCCTGTTTTGAGTTACAAATATGAGCAACCGCACCGGTATCAAATACCCAGGAGCTACTACGAGTACTGGTAAGGTACACATCAAGTACATGTATATCACATATACCTTTGGTGTTGCCGGCCTTCTTGTCCGCTAAGTACTTGGGGCAGTTCCGCTTCCAGTGACCGTTTCCCTTGCAATAAAACACTCAGTCTCAGGCTTGGGTCCATGCTTTGGCTTCTTCCGGCAAGCGGCTTACGGGCGCGGCAACTCCTTGCCGTCCTTCTTGAAGTTCTTCTTACCCTTGCCTTTCTTGAACTTAGTGGTTTTATTCACCATCAAAACTTGATGTTCCTTTTGATCTCCACCTCCGCTGATTTCAGCATTGAATATACCTCGGAATGGTCTTTTCCATCCCTGCATATTGAAGTTCATCACAAAGCTCTTGTAGCTAGGTGGGAGCGAATGAAGGATTCTCAGCGGCCGCATCATCGGGAGATTAACTCCCAGTGAGATAAGCGGTTGTGCAACCCAGACATTTTGAGTATGTGCTCATTGACGAGAACTATTCTCCTCCATCTTACAACTATAGAACTTGTCGAGACTTCATATCTCTCGACCACGGCATGAGCTTGGAAAACCATTTTCAGCTCTTGGAACATCTCATATGCTCCGTGCTGCTCAAAACGCTTTTGGAGCCCGGTTCTAAGCTGTAAAGCATGCCGCCTTGAACCAGGGAGTAATCATCACTCTGCTGACGCTAGGCGTTCATAACGTCTTGAGTTCTTTGGGAAAGCAGGTGCTTCAGCTAGCGGTGCATCTAGGACATATGCTTTCTTGGAAGCTATGAGGATGATCCTCAAGTTCCGGACCCAGTCCGTATAGTTGCTGCCATCGTCTTTCATCTTGGTTTTCTCTAGGAACACGTTGAAGTTGAGGGCAACATTAGCATGGGCCATTTGATCTACAAGACATATTGCAAACATTTTTAGACTAAGTTCATGATAATTAAGTTCATCTAATCAAATTATATAATGAACTCCCACTCAGATAGACATCCCTCTAGTCATCTAAGTGATGAATGATCCGAGTCAACTAGGCCGTGTCCGGTCATCACGTGAGACGGACTAGTCATCATCGGTGAACATCTTCATGTTGATCGTATCTTCTATACGACTCGTGTTTGACCTTTCGGTCTCTTGTGTTCCGAGGCCATGTCTGTACATGCTAGACTCGTCAAGTCAACCTAAGTGTTTTGCATGTGTAAATCTGGCTTACACCCGTTGTATGTGAGCGTTAGAATCTATCACATCCGATCATCACGTGGTGCTTGAGACAACGAACTTTATAGCGGCGCACGTTAGGGGAACACTTTCTTGAAATTATTATGAGGGATCATCTTATTTATGCTACCGTCGTTCTAAGCAAATAAGATGTAAAACATGGTAAACATCACATGCAATCAAATAGTGACATGATATTGCTAATATCATCTTGCTCCTTTTGATCTCCATCTTCGAGGCGCCATGATCATCATTGTCACCGGCATGACACCATGATCTCCATCATCGTGTCTTCATGAAGTTGTCACGCCAACGATTACTTCTACTACTATGGCTAACGGTTTAGCAATAAAGTAAAGTAATTACATGGCGTTATTCAATGACACGCAGGTCATACAATAAATAAAGACAACTCCTATGGCTCCTGCTGGTTGTCATACTCATCGACATGCAAGTCGTGATTCCTATTACAAGAACATGATCAATCTCATACATCACATATATTTCATTCATCACATCCTTTTTGTCCATATCACATCACAAGGCATATGCTGCAAAAACAAGTTAGACATCCTCTAATTGTTGTTGCATGTTTTTACGTGGCTGCTATAGGGTTCTAGCAAGAACGTTTCTTACCTACGCCAAAACCACAATGTGATATGCCAATTTCTATTTACCCTTCATAAGGACCCTTTTCATCGAATCCGATCCGACTAAAGTGGGAGAGACAGACACCCGCTAGCCACCTTATGCAACTAGTGCATGTCAGTCGGTGGAACCTGTCTCACGTAAGTGTACGTGTAAGGTCGGTCCGGGCCGCTTCATCCCACGATGCCGCCGAATCAAGATAAGACTAGTAACGGCAAGTAAATTGACAAAATCGACACCCACAACAACTTGTGTTCTACTCGTGCATAGAAACTACGCATAGACCTAGCTCATGATGCCACTGTTGGGGATCGTTGCAGAAATTAAAAAAATTCTACGCATCACCAAGATCAATCTATAGAGTCATCTAGCAATGAGGGAGAGGGGAGTGCATCTACATACCCTGTAGACCGCGAGCGGAAGCGTTCAAGAGAACGGGGTTGATGGGGTCGTACTCGTCGTGATCCGAATCACCGATGATCCTAGCGCCAAACGGACGGCACCTCTGCGTTCAACACACGTACGGTTGGGAGAGACGTCTCCTCCTTCTCGATCCAGCAAGGGGGGACGAGAGGTTGATGGAGATCCAGCAGCACGACGACGTGGTGGTGGAAGCAGCGGGGATCTCGGCAGGGCTTCGCCAAGCTCAACGAGAGGGAGAGGTGTTACGGGGGAGAGGGAGGCGCCAGGGCTTGGGGCGCAGCCTCCTCCCCTCTTTATATATAGGGGCCGGGGAGGCGGCGCCGCCCCTAGAGATCCAATCTCAAGGGGGGGCGGCGGCCAAGGGGGTAACTTGCCCCCCAAGTCAGGTGGGGTGCCCCCACCCCAGGGTTTCCAACCCTAGGCGCAGGGGGAGGCCCATGGGGGGCGCACCAGCCCACCAGTGGCTGGTTCCCTTCCCACTTCAGCCCATGGGGCCATCCGGGATAGGTGGCCCCACCCAGTGGACCCCCGGGACCCTTCCGGTAGTCCCGGTACAATACCGGTGACCCCCGAAACTTTCCCCGGTGGCCGAAACTGGACTTCCTATATACAAATCTTTACCTCCGGACCATTCCGGAACTCCTCATGACGTTCGGGTCTCATCCAGGACTCCGAACAACTTTCGGGTTACGCATACTAATATCTCTACAACCCTAGCGTCACCAAACCTTAAGTGTGTAGACCCTACGGGTTCGGGAGACACGCAGACATGACCGAGACGACTCTCCGGTCAATAACCAACAGCAGGATCTGGATACCCATGTTGGCTCCCACATGCTCCTCGATGATCTCATCGGATGAACCACGATGCCGAGGATTCAATCAATCCCGTACGCAATTCCCTTTGTCTATCGGTACGATACTTGCCCGAGATTCGATCGTCGGTATACCGATACCTTGTTCAATCTCGTTACCGGCAAGTCTCTTTACTCGTTCCCGTAACACATCATCATGTGAACAACTCTTTGATCACATTGAGCTCATTGTGATGATGTCCTACCGAGTAGGCCCAGAGGTACCTCTCCGTCACACAGAGTGACAAATCCCAGTCTCGATCCGTGCTAACCCAACAGACACTTTCAGATATACCTGTAGTGTACCTTTATAGCCACCCAGTTACGTTGTGAAGTTTGGTACACCCAAAGCACTCGTACGGTATCCGGGAGTTGCACGATCTCATGGTCTAAGGAAATGATACTTGATATTAGAAAAGCTCTAGCAGACGAACTACACGATCTTGTGCTATGCTTAGGATTGGGTCTTGTCCATCACATCATTCTCCCAATGATTTGATCCCGTTATCAATGACATCCAATGTCCATGGTCAGGAAACCGTAACCATCCATTGATCAACGAGCTAGTCAACTAGAGGCTCACTAGGGACATGTTGTGGTCTATGTATTCACACATGTATTACGATTTCCGGATAACAAAATTATAGCATGAACAATAGACAATTATCATGAACAAGGAAATATAATAATAATCATTTCATTATTGCCTCTAGGGCATATTTCCAACAACACTATCATCAGGAATATTAACTCCCAGCTGAGTCAAGTGGTTATGGTACCCTGACATTCCGAGTATTCACTGACGGAACTGTTCTCCTCCATCTTGTAGCTATAGAACTTGTTGGAGACTTCATATCTCTCAACTCGGGCATTTGATTGAAATATTAACTTCAACTCCTGGAACATCTCATATGCTCCATGATGTTCAAAACCTCTTTGAAGTCCCGATTCTAAGCCGTAAAGCATGGCACACTGAACTATCGAGTAGTCATCAGATTTAGCTTGCCAGACGTTCATAACGTCAGCAGTTGCTCCTGCAGCAGGCCTTGCAGCTAGCGGTGCATCAAGGACGTAATTATTCTGTGCAACAATGAGGATAATCCTCAAGTTACGGACCCAGTCCGTGTAGTTGCTACCATCATCTTTCTACTTAGCTTTCTCTAGGAACGCATTAAAATTAAAGGGAACGGTAGCACGGGCCATTGATCTACAACATAGATATGCAAAAACTATTAGGACTAAGTTCATGATAAATTTGAGTTCAATTAATCGTATTACTTAAGAACTCCCACTTAGATAGACATCCCTCGAGTCATCTAAATAATCACGTGATCCATATGAACTAAACCATGTCCGATCATCATGTGAGATGGAGTAGTTTTCAATGGTGAACATCTCTATGTTGATCATATCTACTATATGATTCACGTTCGACCTTTCGGTCTCAATGTTCCGAGGCCATGTCTGTACATGCTAGGCTCGTCAAGTTTAACCCGATTCCGCATGTGCAAAACTGTCTTGCACCCGTTGTATGTGAACATAGAGCTTATCACACCCGATCATCACGTGGTGTCTCGGCACGATGAACTGTCGCAACGGTGCATACTCAGGGAGAACACTTATACCTTGAAATTTTAGTGAGGGGCCATCTTATAATGCTACCGCCGTACTAAGCAAAATAAGATGCATAAAAGATAAACATCACATGCAATCAAAATATGTGACATGATATGGCCATCATCATCTTGTGCCTTTGATCTCCATCTCTAAAGCACCATCATGATCTCCATCGTCACCGGCTTGACACCTTGATCTCCATTGTAGCATCGTCGTCGTCTCGCCAACTATTGCTTCTACAAGTATCGCTAATGCATAGTGATAAAGTAAAGCAATTACATGGCGATTGTATTTCATACAATAAAGCGACAACCATAAGGCTCCTGCCAGTTGCCGATAACTTTTACAAACCATGATCATCTCATACAATAACGTATATCACATCATGTCTTGACCATATCACATCAGAACATGCCCTACAAAAACAAGTTAGACGTCCTCTAATTTGTTGTTGCAAGTTTTACGTGGCTGCTACGGGCTTCTAGTAAGAACCATCTTACCTACGCATCAAAACCACAACAATGTTTCGTCAAGTGTGCTGTTTCAACCTTCAACAAGGACCGGCCGTAGTCAAATTTGATTCAACTAAAGTTGGAGAAACAGACACCCGCCAGCCACCTTTATGCAAAACAAGTTGCATGTCTGTCGGTGGAACCAGACTCATGAACGTGGTCATGTAACGTTGGTTCGGGCCGCTTCATCAAACAATACCGCTGAATCAAAATAAGACGTTAATGATAAGCAGTATGACTATGATCGCCCACAACTCTTTGTGTTCTACTCATGCATATCATATACGCATAGACCTGGCTCTGATGCCACTGTTGGGGAACATAGCATGCAATTTAAAAAATTTCCTATGATCACACAAGATCTATCTAGGAGATGCATAGCAACGAGAGCGGGAGAGTGTGTCCATGTACCCTCGTAGACCAAAAGCGGAAGCGTTTGCTAACGCGGTTGATGTAGTCGAACATCTTGGCGATCCAACCGATCAAGCACCGAATGTACGGCACCTCCGAGTTCTGCACACGTTCATCTCGATGACGTCCCTCGGACTCTTGATCTAGCAAAGTGTCGAGGAAGAGTTTCGTCAGCATGACGGTGTGGTGACGGTGATGGTGATCTGATCTACTGTAACATCCCCAGCATCACACTACAGTAATCCCTTATGATCAGTGCCAAGTCATCTTGTTTTACAAAGCTTAATCATGTTGGGGTAATATCTCAGCTCAAATCCCTTCTCTGAATTCTATTCAAATTCAAAGTGAAATTTGAAGTTGCAAAAACTTCTTTGGAAAAATGTTCATTTTAGAAAATATTCCAAAACAATTGATGTTAAGAAAAAGAACATCACTATGTTGCTAAAATGAGCAGTAGCAATTAATCCAGTGCAAATTCTAGCATTTTAAAATGCTACTCCAATTATGAAAAATCCAAATGGATTCAAATAAATCCCAAGCTTATGGGGGCAGTGCACCACTGCCCCAAGTATTTGTTTTCACCAGTGGCGCATTTTTGCAAAAGATAATTACTGCAAAATAAAATGCAAAAGGCTACTGTTAAATGAAAACAGAAAAGTTTTAAAAGAAAATGAAAAGAGGAAAGGAAGCCCCTGCCTCCTTGGGCCTTGGCCCATCCGGACCAGCCGGCCCACCTTACCCCGGGTCGCCTTCCCTGTTCGACCGACCCGTCGTCGCTGGTAGGCGCTGCGCCCGGACCGCCTCGCCGTCGGCAGCGAGGAGAGGATAAGGCCTCCACACCCCGACGCCTCGGTCCTCTCCCCTGTGCCCCACTCACTCCCCTGCTCTCCTCTGTCGCCCCACTCTCCTCTGGGTTCTCCCTAGATCCCCTTTCCCTCCACCTCCACGACGCGCTCGTCGCCGGCCACTTCGCCCCGCCGCGACCACCGCCGCACCCGCACCTCGTCGATACGTCTGCGGGGTCCACCGTAGCCCTCTCCATCGACTAGTGCCGCCCGTTGGAGCTCCTCAACTCTGCAACGCGAGATTGCCGTCGTCTTCTTCCTCTTCGGTTGCCGGCGTCGTCGTCGATTACGGCGAAGCCTGCAGCTCCTAAACCGTCACGGGCCTACGTGTGAGCCACGCGGTGAGCTTCCCCGTCTCCTGCTCCCCTTCGTTAGCCTCTTCGCGCGTCGTAGCTACCTCGTCGCCGTTGCCGTGGGCCCGTCGCCGCGGATCGCCTCGTCGCCGTGGCCATAGCCCCTGTCGCGCTCACCAGGACACGGCAACGAGCTCCTCGTGCTCCCATGAGCCCAACGAGCTCGAGCTCATGCCTCCCCGTGCCCTCTAGCCACGTTTCCGACTGCGGCCGAATGCCGACATCCGCCCGGCCTTTCGTCGTCGTCATTCTAGCCAGCTACAGGTCGCGCCGCCGCCGTAGATGGACGCATCGTCGAACGCCCGATCCAACGCGCACGCGCACGCCCCCTCCCGTGCCTCCTAGCGCCGTCCCTAATGAGCGCCCGAACGGACCACCGCGGATCTCGTCGCCGGCGACGTTTCCGGCCAGGTCCGGCGATGCCACCACCACCAAACAACGCGACGCCGAGTGGCCGTTCGAACGCGCCTAGCCGCGCTCTTCCACGTGCCGTGTAGTCGTTTTCCGACAAACCCCGTGGTCGCGCCGCCGTGTTTCGCCTCGCCGGTGTTGCTCGGCGATAAGCGGCTGACGTGGCCGACACAGGGCCACCGAGTACCCTTGCCATGGGCCGCATGGTCCCGATTGGTGGGTTGACCCAGTCAACTGCTGACCAGGCAGCCAGTGCCACTGACACGCGGGCCCCACCGCCTATTTTAGTTAATTAAAATGTTTTAATAACTAAAACCTAATTAGTTACTAATTAGAGGCCGACATGTGGGGCCCGATGGCTATTTAACCTTAGTTTAGTTTAATATAAACTACATTAATTACGATGGGCGACATGTGGGCACCACCTATCGAGGTTTGATGGTCACCCGACTGTTGACCTCTTGACGTTAGCATTGCAACATGCTGATGTCATAATTCCCTTTTCCATTAATTTAGATAATTCCAGGATATTATTTAAACTTTGAAAATTTATAGAAATTAAACCGTAACTCCGATGAAAATGTTTTCTACATGAAAGTTGCTCAGAAAAATCCAATGAATCTGAATACGCGGTCCGTTCATCAGTCACATGCCTCTAGCATGCTGAACATGGAACATTCCCCTTGACCATCTCATGCGAGGCAGTCCTAACAGGAATATATTCGGTTGAATCCCCGACACAAGACATATTGCCATGTTACGCTTTGTGATGCTATGATTGCTTTATATTTATTGTTTCTTCTCCCTCTTGTCCCGGTAGACCCCGAGACCGATGCTGCCCCTGTGATCGACTACGTCGACGACGACCCCTCCTTGCCAGAGCAACCAGGCAAGCCCCCCCTTTGATCATCCCGATATCGCCCATTCCATTCTCTCATGCTTGCATTAGATTTTGCTACTATTATTGCTTGCTCCTATTCCGATGCATAGCCTGCTTTTGTAACCTGCTCATTGTTACCTACCTGCTTATCCTAAACTGCTTAGTATAGGTTGGTTAGTGACCCGTCAGTGACCCCCCACCTTGCCCTTGTTGCCCCCGCTTCATCATCGAAGACCCGATCAGCCGGATCGAAGACCAGGCCCCGGCACCGCACATCACTTTCCCCTTAGTTGTTCGACACTACTGGGTTACTATCGAGTACCGAGGGTGAGACCTCTTGACGCCGATGTTAACCACAGGTGTAGTCATTGATCGTGGTCATCGAGGGTGATTTCCTCCTTAACCACTTCCGATACGGCTCTGTCGTGCAACCCCTCAAGTGTGAACCTCGGGGGTGATTCCTCTTACGTTCACCTTGATGATTACATCTAGTGGAATTCATCGGGGGTGATTCCTCGGGTTTTCCCCTTGATGTTTGGACACACGGATACTTGGACTTTACCATTGTTACTTGGAAGGCGGTCGACCACGAGGGGTACCAGCGAGCTTAATTGCAGTGATGTGGAGTCGGGTTGACACGGAGGGTGCCCGCGAGATAATTACGGGCGTGGCGGGCATTCCTAGCCCTTGCCGCAAGTCCTCGAGGCGGGCAACGGGTGACATCTTCGTCGATCTCGCTTGTTACCGCGTTCCTAATCCACTACGATTTGGATATTTGATCCGAGGGGCCTCGGCCCGATAGCACTAACCATCACGTGGGCATAGTATGGGCGTTACGCGCCGTATACATCAGCCAAAGCTTAATAGATGTCGGCGGCGGAGGCGGCGCCGGGTTGGACTGCGTGGCGCTGCCTTGTTGAAGGAGGTAGCTAGGTCGCTCACCGGCGGCGTCAGACGCAGCGTGCGAGGAGTTCGGGGAGATGGCCCATGACCCGTGGGGGCATAGGTTTAGTCCGCGTGTTGGCCTCTCTATTAAGCCTAGGTCGGGTTGCGGCGTATTGTTTGGCGAGGCGGGCATGACCCAGAAAGTGTGTCCGGCGGAGTTAAGCGGCGTGGTGGGTAAGTTGGTGCACCCTGCGGTGAAGAAAACATCTATCGATAGCCTGTCCTCTGATAACGGACACTTGGAGTTGTATCCCGATCGATACAACTAGAACTGGATACTTGTGATGAGAATTGGATGGTGATGAGTAATGAATTGTGATGATAATTGGATAGTATGGCTCTGGGATTTCTTTCTCGCAGGGAGTCGAGAAAGGATCTCCGGCGAGTTGATAACACTACTACTACTTTACTTTATGCTACTCTACTCCTTCGGTTCTTGTGCAAGATGGTGGTTTCGAAAGATGCTAGTCTTTGATAGGACTAGGCCTTCTCTCTATTCGGCATTTCTGCAGCCCACCACATATACAGCCTTCCTTTGATAGTGTTGCATATGTAGTGTAGATCCTTGCTTGCGAGTACTTTGGATGAGTACTCACGGTTGCTTTGCTTCCCTTTTCCCCTTCTTTCTTCTTTACGGTTGTCGCAACCAGATGGTGGAACCGAGATCCGAGCGACACCACCGGCGACTACTACTACCCCGAGGGTACCTACTACTTCGTGGAGGCCGTCGACGACCGGGAGTAGTTAGGAGGCTCCTGGCGGGAGGCCTTGCCTTTTCGATCGTTGTTGCTTTTTGGTGCTAGCCTTCTTAAGGCAAACTTGTCTAACTCATGTACGTACTCAGATATTGTTGCCTGGCGACTCTTGTGTATTCGAGCTTATGTATTCGAGCCCTCGAGGCCCCTGGCTTGTAACATAAAGCTTGTATTATTTTAATTTGTGTCTAGAGTTGTGTTGTGATATCTTCCCGTGAGTCCTTGATCTTGATCGTACACATTTGCGTGTATGATTAGTGTACGATTGAATCGAGGGCGTCACAAGTTGGTATCAGAGCCGACTGCCTGTAGTTAGCCCCCTTTCCAACTCCTTGGCCGAAGTTGAGTCTAGTCTCTGAAAAACTTTTACTAACATTGGCTGTGTGTCTTACGGGCCCACGTCGCCATTGGGTGGTATTAGGATCTTTTACTCCTCTTCTATGCTCTGGGATACTGATCTCTCTTCTATTCGGGTTAAAGATTTTACCAACTCTGACTCTAGGATCTCGTAACCACTTCCTCCCGGAGAGCCCCTTCACTGCAGATGATCGCTTGCTTCGCCAGAAGATTCTGCAGATACTCCTCGATGTTTTCCCGAGACCCTTGTGCCCTTCGCCATTGCATTTCCCTACCACCGATAAATCCCCATGGATAGCTACATACACTTGCCGTCCATACAATCATTCCTTGATGCTCTTGTTATTACAAGATGCCCCGAAATTCTCTATTGTTTCGAGAATCCTTTGAGCTTACTGCCTTGCAGTTCTTTGCCCCATGAATACACCCCCCCCCCCTTCGAATAATTCCTCGCACTCACCGAGGATCCGTTCATCCTCAGTTGTTCGTGTGATTCACAAAATTCTTCGAAATACTATGTGATCTCCCGAAGATCCTCTGCAGCCTATTGCTCCCGAAAGTCTTGTCACCGCTTTATGGATACATCCATATGTATCATAATATTCATTGCATTCCTTGTCCTTTGTCTTTCGAGTCTATTGATTCAATATGAATAAGAATAATCACGATCTTCCGTTGATTCCTAGAATTCATCTTTCCGGCTCGGACATCATTACGGATATGAGTTGGTTCTCGATAAATCAATCCTTGATTGATTGGCCATCTAATTCTAATCAATATACTCATCTTTTATCGAGCCTCGCCTCGATCCCCGATTTTGGGATCGTAAACCCTTCGTATCAAGCTTGGCTTATTCAGGTGTTTCCATAAACCGATCCTTTGCATCCCTTCTTACGGTTGAGTACCGATACTCATCGATCCTTTGCGTAACCACGATCTTTTGGTGGATGGCTATCCGGCAGCTCCTTCATATTTTAAATCATTGGCGACTTTCCCCGATACAAAATGCCTCGTGAATTGTATCATCTACTCTATCGCCAACCCTTTGCTTTCGGCGTGTACTCGTCACTCCTGTTATTGTGTTGTATAGCTTCGTAAAAATGTCGATGGGTTAAACCTATGCCTTTCCTAAATTCGTGTGAATTGAAAGAGATGTGAGTCATACTCTTACGGTGCTTCACCGGGTAAATCTTTCGTGACTACAAATTCTTCAAAACGAGGAGTGAATGAAAGTTTATGCATTGAAGAAGTGGGAGTCGACCTTGAACCTTTGTGTTCATGCCCATGGTCCCGATGTAGAACTTATCATGGAAGCTGCTCGTAAAATATTTACCCTTGTTATAAGTTCATCTTGTATCGATGGTTTGATCATTCATAATCATGGTTCCGACCATAGTTTCTCCTTAATTCCATTTCCCGGACAAGTTAAAATACTTGTCTCTTGCAAGTCATTTCACCTGTCCACCTCCAATTTGATCTACCTCTTGTAAATTCTTAATTGGAGTGATACTCCGTCACATCATTCCTAGCCTGATCGGATATATCATTATCGTGCTAATTTTAAATGTGCTACCTGGTCCTTATGCCCGGAGCAACTTTCGACGATGAGTTAAGCATACGTTGATCTTCTTCATCTCATCATTTCACCTCGAACAACAAGCTAGATTTCGAGCTTGAGTCGTATCCGTGGTTCCAGTAGCCGTTCACTTCATCCTTCCTTTTCTGCTCGATGGCATCTTCATAGAGTCTCTCGACAAAATCTGTCATGATCATCGTCTACACTTTGGCTTCTTCAGAGATGTCAATTGAATTCATGGCTAGAAATACAATCCCTGCCCCTCGATGATTTGTGATATCATCGATGACATCTTGACTTTGTGCCAACACAGACCTGGTTGTGCTTGGTTATTCCTTACGTTTTGAGATATCTTGGAATTGTTTCTCGGTATCTCTTGAGATCTTCGAACTCAATCTTTACTTGACACCATATCATTGCCGCATTGAAGCATGACTGTGGTATTCCGAATATCAACAAGAACATCGGAAGCATAATACAAAATGTTTATCGTTCAATTACCCTCACACCATTGTATGGGTAATATCATGATTATTCCCTCTCCCCATTATCTAAACGCTTTTGAACTTCCTGTCCTATCATGTATATCCTGCTCCGCTTTTCCTTGGGAAGGATATACTCCCAACTCTTATGTGTAAACACATATTCCTTTCCATTGGACTGTTTGATTTGATAATCATACTTTTCCTTTCCATTGGTTTGTTTAACCTTTCTTCTGATCTATATGATATAAGCAGAAATAAATCCCTGCTTATAAAATACTCTCATGTACAACCTTGTCAGTGTGACCTTGTTACTATTGCTGACGACATCCTGGTAACCCTCGATGGACGAGAACTTTGCCTATTGGTCCGCCTCGTTCAACGAGCAGGAAAATGGTTCTCTTCGTGCCTCGCCCTTGGTACCAACGTTGTTGCCAACATAACTGACATGTTATCCTCTGACCTGCCTGCTCCTTCCTGCTTTTAACCCACATGGTGGGTCCATAAACCACAGTTCCACGGGAGCAAAACCTGACTCTCATGTATACCCCCTGTTTCAAAAAAAATTATCACGCTTGGTTTCGTATGTAAATCATAGCCACCTTTCGTGAGATCACCAATTCTGGTATCAGACACAATACATATTCCCGTCGCTCTGAAACCCCTTTCACCCCCTTGTTTCAGGCAACAAACGATTGCCTACCTAGTTGAAGCTTCTTATTGCATCTCATTACCTTGTTCTTGACGACTTTACTGAATTTCGTCTCAAGGGGTGCCTCTATGCCATGTTCACTGAGATAGCCCCTAGGCACCTATCTTGTGTTGAGCTTCGCCCTTCCCGAGTCTCCCCCCCTTACTCCACCCCCTTAAATCTCGGGACGAAATTTCTTGTAGTGGAGGAGATTTGTAACATCCCCAGCATCACACTACAGTAATCCCTTATGATCAGTGCCAAGTCATCTTGTTTTACAAAGCTTAATCATGTTGGGGTAATATCTCAGCTCAAATCCCTTCTCTGAATTCTATTCAAATTCAAAGTGAAATTTGAAGTTGCAAAAACTTGCTGGAAAAATGTTCATTTTTAGAAAATATTCCAAAACAATTGATGTTAAGAAAAAGAACATCACTATGTTGCTAAAATGAGCAGTAGCAATTAATCCAGTGCAAATTCTAGCATTTTAAAATGCTACTCCAATTATGAAAATTCCAAATGGATTCAAATAAATCCCAAGCTTATGGTGGCGGTGCACCACTTCCTAGTATTTGTTTTCACCGATGGCGCATTTTTGCAAAAGATAATTACTGCAAAAGAAAATGCAAAAGGCTACTGTTAAATGAAAACAGAAAAGTTCTAAAAGAAAATGAAAAGAGGAAAGGAAGCCCCTGCCTCCCTGGGCCTTGGCCCATCCGGACCAGCCGGCCCACCTTACCCCGGGTCGCCTTCCCTGTTCGACCGACCCCGTCGCTACAGGGGCGCGGTCGCCCCGGACCGCCTCGCCGTCTATGACGAGGGGGAGGATAAGGCCTCCACACCCCAACGCCTCGGTCCTCTCCCCTGTGCCCCACTCACTCCCTTGCTCTCCTCTGTCGCCCCACTCTCCTATGGGTTCTCCCCAGATCCCCTTTCCCTCCACCTCCACGACGCGCTCATCGCCGGCCACTTCGCCCCGCCGCGACCACGGCCGCACCCGCATCTCGTCGATACGTCTGCGGGGTCCATCGTAGCCCTCTCCATCGACTAGTGCCGCCCGTTGGAGCTCCTCAACTCTGCAACGCGAGATTGCCGTCGTCTTCTTCCTCTTCGGTTGCCGGCGTCGTCGTCGATTACGGCGAAGCCTGCAGCTCCTAAACCGTCACGGGCCTACGTGTGAACCACGCGGTGAGCTTCCCCGTCTCCTGCTCCCCTTCGTTAGCCTCTTCGCGCGTCGTAGCTACCTCGTCGCCGTTGCCGTGGGCCCGTCGCCGCGGATCGCCTCGCCGCCGTGGCCATAGCCCCTGTCGCGCTCACCAGGACACGACAACGAGCTCCTCGTGCTCCCATGAGCCCAACGAGCTCGAGCTCGTGCCTCCCCGTGCCCTCTAGCCACGTTTCCGACCGTGGCCGAATGCCGACGTCCGCCCGGCCTCTCGTCGTCGTCATTCTAGCCAGCTACAGGCCGCGCCGCCGCCGTAGATAGACGCAACATCGAACGCCCGATCCAACGCGCACGCGCACGCCCCCTCCCATGCCTCCTAGCGCCGTCCCTAATGAGCACCCGAACGGATCGCCGCGGACCTCGTCGCCGGCGACGTTTCCGGCCAGGTCCGGCGATGCCACCACCACCAAACGACGCAGCGCCGAGTGGCCGTTCGAACGCGCCTAGCCGCGCTCTTCGCCGTGCCACAGTAGTCGTTTCCGACAAACCCGTGGTCGGCGCCGCGTGTTTAGCCTGCGCGGCGTTGCTCGGCGATGGTGGCGTGGCGACACAGGGCCACCAGAGGCCCTTTGCCCGGTGGGCCATGGGTCCCATTGGTGGGTTGACCCGATCAGCTGCTGACCAGCAGCCAAGCCAGCGACACGCGGGCCCCACCGCCTATTTTAGTTAATTAAAATGTTTTAATAACTAAAACCTAATTAGTTACTAATTAGAGACTGACATGTGGGGCCCAGTAGCTATTTAACCTTAGTTTAGTTTAATATAAACTCTGTTAATTAAAGTGGTTGACATGTGGGCACCACCTATCAGGTTTGACTGGTCAGCCGACCTGTTGACCTGCTGACGTCAGCATTGCAACATGCTGATGTCATAATTCCCTTTTCCGTTAATTTAGATAATTCCAGGATATTGTTTAAACTTTGAAAATTTATAGAAATTAAACCGTAACTCCGATGAAAATGTTTTCTACATGAAAGTTGCTCAGAAAAATCCAATGAATCTGAATACGCGGTCCGTTCATCTGTCACATGCCTCTAGCATGCTGAACATGGAACATTCCCCCTTTGGCCATCTGTCTGAGACAGGTCCGGAACCGGGAATACATTCCCGGTTGAATCCCCCCGGCACAGCATATTGCTATGTTACGCTTTGTGATGCTATGATTGCTTTATATTTACTGTTTCTTCTCCCTCTTGTCCCCGGTAGACCCCGAGACCGATGCTGCCCCTGTGATCGACTACGTCGACGACGACCCCTCCTTGCCAGAGCAACCAGGCAAGCCCCCCCTTTGATCATCCCGATATCGCCCATTCCATTCTCTCATGCTTGCATTAGATTTTGCTACTATTATTGCTTGCTCCTATTCCGATGCATAGCCTGCTTTTGTAACCTGCTCATTGTTACCTACCTGCTTATCCTAAACTGCTTAGTATAGGTTGGTTAGTGACCGTCGGTGACCCCCACCTTGTCCTTGTTGCCCCGCTTCATCATCGAAGACCCGATCAGCGGATCAAAGACCAGGCCCGACACCGCACATCACTTTCCCTTAGTTGTTCGACACTCTTTGGGTTACTATCGAGTACCGGGGTGAGACCTCTTGACGCCGATGTTAACCACTGTAGTGTAGTCATTCGATCGTGGTCATCGAGGGTGATTTCCTCCTTAACCACTTCCGACACGGCTCGTCGTGCAACCCCTCAAGTGTGAACCTCGGGGTGATTCCTCTTCGTTCACCTTGATGATTACATCTAGTGGAATTCATCGGGGTGATTCCTCGGGTTTTCCCTTGATGTTTGGACACACGGATACTTGGACTTTACCATGTTACTTGGAAAGGCGGGTTGACCACGAGGGTACCAGCGAGCTTAATTGCGAGTGATGTGGAGTCGGGTTGACACGGAGGGTGCCCGCGAGATAATTACGGGCGTGGCGGGCATTCCTAGCCCTTGCCGCAAGTCCTCGAGGCAGAGCAGCGGGTGACATCTTCGTCGATCTCTGCTTGTTACCGCGTTCCTAATCCACTATGATTTGGATATTTGATCCGAGGGGCCTCGCCCGATAGCACTAACCATCACGTGGGCATAGTATGGGCGTTACGCATCGTATACATCAGCCAAAGCTTAATAGGCGTCGGCGACGGCGGCGCCGCGCCGGGTTGGACTGCGTGGCGCTGCCTTGTTGAAGGAGGTAGCTAGGTCTGCTCACCGCCGCGTCGCATAGCGTCACGGGGAGTTCGGGAGATGGCCCATGACCCGTGGGGGCATAGGTTTAGTCCGGCGTGTTGGCCTCTCTATTAAGCCTAGGTCGGGTTGCGGCGTATTGTTTGGCGAGGCGGGCATGACCAGAAAGTGTGTCGGCGGAGTTAAGCGGCGTGGTGGGTAAGTTGGTGCACCCTGCGGAAGAAAACATCTATCGATAGCCTGTCCTCTGATAGCGGACACTTGGAGTTGTATCGATCGATACAACTAGAACTGGATACTTGTGATGAGAATTGGATGGTGATGAGTAATGAATTGTGATGATAACAGGATAGTATGGCTCGGGATTTCTTTCTCGCAGGAGTCGAGAAAGGATCTCCGCGAGTTGAAACACTACTACTACTTTACTTTATGCTACTCTACTCCTTCCGGTTCTTTGCAAGATGGTGGTTTCGAAAGATGCTAGTCTTCGATAGGACTAGGCCTTCTCTCTATTACGGCATTTACGCAGCCCACCACATATACAGCCTTCCTTTGATAGTGTTGCATATGTAGTGTAGATCCTTGCTTGCGAGTACTTTGGATGAGTACTCACGGTTGCTTTGCTTCCCCTTTTCCCCCTTCTTTCTTCTTTCTGGTTGTCGCAACCAGATGGTGGAGCCCAGGATCCAGATGACACCACCGGCGACTACTACTACCCCGAGGGTACCTACTACTTCGTGGAGGCCGTCGACGACCAGGAGTAGTTAGGAGGCTCCCAGGCAGGAGGCCTTGCCTTTTCGATCGTTGCTGCTTTTTGGTGCTAGCCTTCTTGAGGCAAACTTGTCTAACTCATGTCTGTACTCAGATATTGTTGCTTCCGCTGACTCTTGTGTATTCGAGCTTATGTATTCGAGCCCTCGAGGCCCCTGGCTTGTAACATAAAGCTTGTATTATTTTAATTTGTGTCTAGAGTTGTGTTGTGATATCTTCCCGTGAGTCCTTGATCTTGATCGTACACATTTGCGTGTATGATTAGTGTACGATTGAATCGAGGGCGTCACATCTACACAGGGCTTCGCCTAAGCACTACGACAATATACCGGAGGAGTAAACGGTGGAGGGGGCACCGCACATGGGTAAGAAACAATTGATGTGCTTTAGGGTGCCCCCTGCCCCCGTAAATAAAGGAGGGAGAGGGAGAGGGCCGGCCTAGGGGGTGCGCCAAGTGGGAGGAGTCCCACTTGGACTCCTAGTCCAATTCGCCCCCCTTCCTTCTTTCAGAGGGGGAAAGGGGGAAGGAGAGGGAGAGGGACAAGGAAAGGGGGGACGTGCCCCCTCCCCTTGTCCAATTCGGACTCCCCATGGGGAGGGGCGCCAACCCCTTGTGGGCTGCCCTCTCTATCCCCTATGGCCCATGAGGCCCATTACTTTCCCCGGGGGGTTCCGGTAAACCGGAGGTACTCCGAAATATCCGAAGCACTGCAAAACCATCCGGGTGTCCGAATACTATCGTCCTATATATCAATCTTTACCTCTCGGCCATTTCGAGACTCCTCATCATGTCCGTGATCTCATCCGGGACTTCGAACAATCTTCGGTCACCAAAACACAAAACTCATAATACAAAACGCCATCGAACGTTAAGCGTGCGGACCCTACAGGTTCGAGAACTATGTAGACATGACCGAGACACATCTCCGATCAATTACCAACAACAGAACTTGGATGCTCATTTTGGTTCCTATGTATACTACGAAGATCTTTATTGGTCAAACCGTAATGACAACATACGACATTCCCTTTGTCATCGATATGTTACTTGCCCGAGATTCGATCATCGGTATCCTCATACCTAGATCAATTTCGTTACCGACAAGTCTCTTTACTCGTTCTATAATGCATCATCCCGCAACTAACTCATTAGTCAGATTGCTTGCAAGGCTTATCATGATGTGCATTACCGGGCCGAGAGATACCTCTCCGATACTCGGAGGGACAAATCCTAATCTCGATCTATGCCAACCCAACAAACACCTTCAGAGACACCTATAGAGCATCTTTATAATCACCCAGTTACGTTGTGACGTTTGATAGCACACAAGGTGTTCCTCCGGTATTCGGGAGTTGCATAATCTCATAGTCAAAGGAATATGTATAAGTCATGAAGAAAGCAATAGCAATAATACTTAACGATCATTATGCTAAGCTAACGGATGGGTCTTGCCCATCACATCATTCTCCTAATGATGTGATCCCGTTCATCAAATGACAACACATGTCTATGGTCAGGAAACTTAACCATCTTTGATTAACGAGCTAGTCAAGTAGAGGCATACTAGGGACACTTTGTTTTGTCTATGTATTCACACATGCATCAAGTTTCCGGTTAATACAATTCTAGCATGAATAATAAACATTTATCATGATATAAGGAAATATAAATAACAACTTTATTATTGCCTCTAGGGCATATTTCCTTCTGTCTCAACCAGGCGTGACGACGGATGAGGAGGAGGCACAGATGAACATGATCCACGACAGTGGCGGCCACGAAGACGGACAAGTGGAGGAATCCGCCAGGATAATAAAAACTGGGGTACCCCGAGCTCACTGACAGATGGGCCAGCCCAAGATCCACATCGGTATACAGATAGGGCACCTCGGAATACTCCTCCCCTCAAAATACTACAACATCTTGTTGGGAATCGTTGCATGGAAAACAATTTTTTTTCTACACACACGCAATGATCTATCCATGGAGATGCATAGCAACGAGGGGGAGAGTGTGTCTACGTACCCTCGTAGACCGTAAACAGAAGCGTTTGACAACGCGGTTGATGTAGTCGAACTTCTTCTAGCTCTGACCGATCAAGTACCGAACGTACGACACCTCCGAGTTCTGCACACGTTCAGCTCGGTCACGTCCCTCGCCTTCTTGATCCAGCAAGACGTCGTCATGTCTGTGATCTTATCCAGGACTCTGAACAACATTCGGTCACCAAATCATGTAACTCATATGATACTATATCGTCAACGAACGTTAAGCGTGCGGACCCTATGAGTTCAAGAACTATGTAGACATGACCGATACAACTCTTAGGTCAATAACCAATAGCGGAACCTGGATGCTCATATTGGCTCCTACATATTCTATGAAGATCTTTATCGGTTGAACTGTTATTACAACATACGTAATTATTGGGGAACGTAGCATGCAATTTAAAAAAACTCCTACAATCATGCAAGATCTATCTAGGAGATGCATAGCAACGAGAGGGGGAGAGTGTGTCCACGTACCCTCGTAGACCGAAAGCGGAAGCGTTAGCTTAACGCGGTTGATGTAGTCGAACGTCTTCGTGATCCAACCGATCAACAACCGAACGTACGACACCTCCGAGTTCTGCACACGTTCAGCTCGATGACGTCCCTCGAACTCTTGATCCAGCAAAGTGTCGAGGGAGAGTTTCATCAGCACGACAGCGTGGTGACGGTGATGGTGATGTGATCCACGCAGGGCTTCACCTAAGCACTATGACAATATGACTAGAGGAGTAAACGGTGGAGGGGGGCACCGCACACGGCTAAGAAACAATTGATGTGCTTTGAGGTGCCCCCTGCCCCCGTATATAAAGGAGGAGAGGGGAGGAGGCCGGCCCTAGGAGGCGCGCCAAGTGGGGGGAAACCCACTAGAACTACTAGTCCTAGCCGGTTTCCCCCTTCCTTCTTTCGGAGGGGGAAAGGGGAAAGGAGAGGAGAGGGAGAAGGAAAGGGGGGCCGCGCCCCCTCCCCTTGTCCAATTCAGACTGCCCATGGGGGGGGGGGGGCGCCACCCCTTGTGGGTTGTCCTCTCTCTCCCCTTATGGCCCATGTGGCCCATTATTTTCCCTGGGGGGTTCTGGTTACCCCTCGGTACTTCGATAAATATCCGAAACCATTTCGGTGTCCGAATACTATCGTCCAATATATTAATCTTTACCTCTCGACCATTTCGAGACTCCTCGTCATGTCCCTGATCTCATCCGAGACTCCGTGATGGAAATATGCCCTAGAGGCAATAATAAAGTTATTATTTATTCCCTTATTTCATGATAAATGTTTATTATTCATGCTAGAATTCTATTAACCGGAAACTTAGTACATGTGTGAATACATAGAAAAAACAAAGTGTCCCTAGTATTCCTCTACTTGACTAGCTCGTTTATCAAAGATGGTTATGTTTCCTAACCATAGACATGTGTTGTCATTTGATGAACAGGATCACATCATTAGGAGAATGATGTGATGGACAAGACCCATTCGTTAGCTTAGCATTATGATCGTTGCAGTTTCATTGCTACTGCTTTCATCATGACTTATACATGTTCCTCAGACTATGAGATTATGCAACTCCCGAATACCGGAGGAACACCTTGTGTGCTATCAAACGTCACAACATAACTGGGTGATTATAAAGATGATCTACAGGTGTTTCCGATGGTGTTTGTTGAGTTGGCATAGATCGAGATTAGGATTTGTCACTCCGTCTATCGGAGAATATCTCTGGGCCCTCTCGGTAATGCACATCACTATAAGCCTTGCAAGCATTGTGACTAATGAGTGAGTTGCAGGATGATGCATTACAGAGCGAGTAAAGAGACTTGCCGGTAACAAGATTGAACTAGGTATGAGGATACCGACGATCGAATCTCGGGCAAGTAACATAACGATGACAAAGGGAACAACGTATGTTGTTATGCGGTTCGATCGATAAAGATCTTCGTAGAATATGTAGGAGCCAATATGAGCATCCAGGTTCCGTTATTGGTTATTGACCGGAGATGTGTCTCGGTCATTGATACGTCTTCATCGTATCTATAATTTTTGATTGTTCCATGCCAATATTCTACAACTTTTACATACTTTTGGCAACTTTTTATACTATTTTTGGGACTAACATATTGATCTAGTGCTCAGTGCCAGTTCCTGTTTGTTGCATTTTTTTTGTTTCGTAGAAAATCCATATCAAACAGAGTCCAAATGGGATAAAAACTGACAGAGATTTTTTTGGAATATATGTGAATTTTGGGAAGTAGAATCAACGCGAGACGATGCCCGAGGGGCCCACGAGGGTGAGGGGGCGCCCCAGGGGGTCAAGCGCACCCTGGGCCCTTGTGGCCACCCCGTAAGGCAGTTGGTGCCCTTCTTTCGCCACAAGAAAGCTAATATCCGGATAAAAATCGTGTCCAAATTTCAACCCAATCGGAGTTACGGATCTCCGGGAATATAAGAAACGGTGAAAGGGCAAAATCAGGGAGGCAGAAAAAGAGAGAGACAGAGAGACAGATCCAATCTTGGAGGGGCTCTCTCCCCTCCCATGCCATGGAAGCCAAGGACCAGAGGGGAAACCCTTCTCCCATCTAGGGAGAAGGTCAAGGAAGAAGACGAAGGCGGCCCTCTCCCCCTCTGTCCCGGTGGCGCCGGAACACCGCTGGGGCCATCATCGTCACCGCGATCTACACCAACACCTCTGTCATCTTCACCATCATCTTCATCACCTTCCCCCATCTATCTACAGCGGTCCACTCTCCCGCAACCCTCTGTACCCTCTACTTGAACATGGTGCTTTATGCTTCATATTATTATCCAATGATGTGTTGCCATCCAATGACGTGTGAGTAGATTTTCATTGTCCTATCGGTAATTGGTGAATTGCTATGATTTGTTTAATTTTCTTGTGTTTAAATCACTGTACTTTGGTGCCCATCATATGAGCGTGCGTGTGGATCACACCATAGGGTTAGTTGTATGTTGATAGGACTATGTATTGGAGGGCAAGAGTGATAGAAGCTTCAACCTAGCATAGAAATTGATGCATACGGGATTGAAGGGGGACCAATATATCTTAATGCTATGGTTGGGTTTTACCTTAATGAACGTTAGTAGTTGCGGATGCTTGCTAATAGTTCCAATCATAAGTGCATAGAATTCCAAGTCAGGGATGACATGCTAGCAGTGGCCTCTCCCACATAAAACTTGCTATCGGTCTAGTAAAGTAGTCAATTGCTTAGGGACAATTTCGCAACTCCTACCACCACTTTTCCACACTCTCTATACTAACTTTATTGCTTCTGTATCTAAACAGCCCCTACTTTTTATTTATGCGCTCTTTATTATCTTGCAAACCTATCCAAAAACACCTACAAAGTACTTATAGTTTCATACTTGTTCTAGGTAAAGCGAACGTTAAGCGTGCGTAGAGTTGTATCAGTGGTCGATATAACTTGAGGGAATATTTGTTCTACCTTTAGCTCCTTGTTGGGTTCGACACTCTTACTTATCGAAAGAGGCTACAATTGATCCCCTATACTTGTGGGTTATCAAGACCTTTTTATGGCGCCGTTGCCGAGCAGTTATAGCGTGGGGTGAATATTCTCGTGTGTGCTTGTTTGTTTTATCACTAAGTAGTTCTTATTTTGTGCTCTTCTTTTCTATCTTTAGTTATGGGTAGAAAACACAAAATACCAAAAAAAGTAGTGGTACCTACTGAACCAATGGTTGAAGAACCACTCAAAATCTATCACGCTACTGAAACTTTTTAATTGGATCATCTTTGATCCCTATGTGCTCGGGCTGAAACCCCAACTAGCTTAGTTGAGGGCAAATCTTTAGATGAGCATGCTTGTTATGTGAGACACCGCATATCTGAAAAAGGGAAACTTTTACTGGATCAAATTCATCGTTTGCAATGCTATGCTTGGAATTTATGTGAAATATATGATTTTACTTGTTGTTCTGAAGACCCTAAGAAACACCTTCCCTACCAATGTGAGTTTAGTGATAATGGAATCGTATCTTCGTATGCTAAGTGTGTTTATAATTACTATGATGTTCAACAAATTGAAGAATTTGTTGCTTTTAAGGGTGCTTATGAAATTGCTTCTTTGATTGGAAAGTATGATGCTACTCTTTACAAATCTGAAAATTTTGCCATACTTAAATATTGTTATGATAATTATGCTTCTAATGCCTATGTTAAACCATATATTGAGGACTCCTCCGCTGTCCAAGAAGAGACTAATATTTTGCAGGAGTCTATTGAAGAAGGAATTGATGAAACTGTGGGTTCATTGGATGAAAAAGATGATGAGGAGAGCGAAGAACAAAAGGAGGAAGAGCGTATTCGCTACCCGTTCCCACCTTCTAACGAGAGTAACTCTTCAAATCATACATTGTTTAATTTCCCTTCGTGCTTACCGAAGGATGAATGCTATGATGATTGTCATGATCCCGTTGATTCTTTTGAAATATCCCTTTTTGATGATGCTTGCTATGCTTGCGGCCAAGATGCTAATATGAATTATGCTTATGGAGATGAACTTGCTATAGTTCCTTATGTTAAACATGAAATTGTTGCTATTTCACCCACGCATGATAGTCCTATTATCTTTTTGAATTCTCCCGACTACACTATATCGGAGAAGTTTTCCCTTATTAAGGATTATATTGATGGGTTGCATTTTACTACTACACATGATGATTTTGATAGATATAATATGCATGTGCTTGCTGCTCCTACTTGCAATAATTATGAGAGGAGAACTGCATCTCCGCCTCTCCATGTTTCCAATAAGATAAAATTGCAAGAAACTGTTTATACTATGCATTGGCCTTTACTATGTGTGCATGAATTGTTCTTTTATGACATGCCGATGCATAGGAAGAGAGTTAGACTTTGTTGTTGCATGATATATGTTACTTTGTGCTCACTACTAAATCAAAAATCATTGTTAATTAAAATTGTCTTTGATATACCTTGGGATCCCGGTGGATCCATTACTTGAGCACTATATGCCTAGCTTAATGGCTTTAAAGAAAGCGCTGCCAGGGAGACAACCCGGAAGTTTAAGAGTCATGTATTTCTGTTGTGTGCTCTTATAAAGTACAAAATCCATTGTATTATAAAAATAATGTGCCAAGATTTGCCTTTAGGATGTTTACATTACTTGTTGGTTTGTGCGGTGCAAAACAGAAACTTTGACTCTAGTGCATGATTTTACATTTTTTTTACTGGAACGTCAAACGGTTCTGAAAATTTTTGCACTGTCTTTATATACAAATTTTTTATTTTTCCTATTTTTTCAGAAATTTTGGAGTACCATAAGTATGGTGAATGTTCAGATTACTATTGATTGTCCTGTTTAAGACAGATTCTGTTTTTGATGCATAGCTTGCTTGTTTTGATGAAACTATCAATTTCTATCAGTGGATTAAGCCATGGAAAAGTTATATTACAGTAGCTACAATGCAAAAACAAAATATGAATTGGTTTGCAACAATACTTAGAGTAGTGAGTTGCTTTATTATACTAACGGATCTTACTGAGCTTTCTGTTGAGTTTTGTGCAGATGAAGTGTTCGAAGATCGAGGATGTCTCGATGTGAGGAGGAGGAGAGGCAAGAGCTCAAGCTTGGGGATGCCCAAGGCACCCCAAGTAAATATTTAAAGAGACTCAAGCGTCTAAGCTTGGGGATGCCCCGGAAGGCATCCCATTTTTCTTCAACAAGCATCGGTATGTTTTCGGTTTCATTTCGTTCATGTGATATGTGCAAATCTTGGAGCGTCTTTTGCATTTAGTTTTCACTTTTATTTTATGCACCATGCTGGTATGAGATAATCCTTGGTTGATTTATAGAATGCTCATTGCACTTCACTTATATCTTTTGAGTATGGCTTTATAGAATGCTTCATGTGCTTCACTTATATCATTTGAAGTATGGATTGCATGTTTCCCTACACATAGAAAACCACTATTTGTAGAATGCTCTTTTGCTTCACTTATATTTGTTAGAGCATGGGCATATCTTTTGTAGAAAGAATTAAACTCTCTTGCTTCACTTATATCTATTTAGAGAGTTGACAGGAATTGGTCATTCACATGGTTAGTCATAAAATCCTACATAAAACTTGTAGATCTCTGAATATGATATGTTTGATTCCTTGCAATAGTTTTGCAATATAAAGGTGGTGATATTAGAGTCATGCTAGTTGAGTAATTGTGAAATTGAGAAATACTTGTACTGAGGTTTGCAAGTCCTGTAGCATGCACGTATGGTAACCGTTGTGTGACAAATTTGAAGCATGAGGTGTTTCTTTGATTGCCTTCCTTATGAGTGGAGGTCGGGGACGAGCGATGGTCTTTTCCTACCAATCTATCCCCCTAGGAGCATGCATGTAGTGCTTGGTTTTGATGACTTGTAGATTTTTGCAATAAGTATGTGAGTTCTTTATGACTAATGTTGAGTCCATGGATTATACGCACTCTCACCCTTCCATCATTGCTAGCCTCTTCGGTACCATGCATTGCCCTTTCTCACCTCGAGAATTAGTGCAAACTTCGCCAGTGCATCCAAACCCCGTGATACGATACACTCTATCACACATAAGCCTCCTTATATCTTCCTCAAAACAGCCACCATACCTACCTATCATGGCATTTCCATAGCCATTCCGAGATATATTGCCATACAACTTCCATCATCATCATATAAATGACTTGAGGATTCATTGTCATATTGCCTTGCATGATCGTAAGATAGCTAGCACGATGTTTTCATGGCTTGTCCATTTTTTGATGTCATTGCTACGCTAGATCATTGCACATCCCGGTACACTGCCGAAGGCATTCATATAAAGTCATACTTTGTTCTAGACATCGATTTGTAATATTGAGTTGTAAGAAAATAAAAGTGTGATGATCATCATTATTAGAGCATTGCCCCAGTGAGGAAAGGATGATGGAGACTATGATTCCCCCACAAGTCCGGATGAGACTCCGGACTTAAAAATAATAAAAGAGGCCAAAGAAGCCCAAATAAAAAAGAGAGGTCAAAGAAGCCCACCAAAAAAAAAGAACAAAAAAAGAGAGAAAACAGAGAAGGGGCAATGTTACTATCCTTTTACCACACTTGTGCTTCAGAGTAGCACCATGTTCTTCATATAGAGAGTCTCTTGAGTTATCACTTTCATATACTAGTGGGAATTTTCATTATAGAACTTGGCTTGTATATTCGATGATGGGCTTCCTCAAATGCCCGAGGTCTTCGTGAGCAAGCAAGTTGGATGCACACCCACTTAGTTTCCAGTTTGAGCTTTCATACACTTATAGCTCTAGTGCATCCGTTGCATGGCAATCCCTACTCCTCGCATTGACATCAATTGATGGGCATATCCATAGCCCGTTGATTAGCCGCGTCAATGTGAGACTTTCTCCTTTTTTGTCTTCTCACACAACCTCCATCATCATATTCTATTCCACCCGTAGTGCTATGTCCATGGCTCATGCTCATATATTGCGTGAAAGTTGAAAAGGTTTGAAAAGGCTAAGAATGAAACAATTGCTTGGCTTGTCATCGGGATTGTGCGTGATGGGAGAATTTTGTGTGACGAAGATGAAGCATAGCCAAACTATATGATTTTGTAGCGATGAGCTTTCTTTGGCTATGTTATTTTGAGAGGACATAATTGCTTGGTTAGTATGCTTGAAGTATTATTGTCTTAATGTCAAATGATAGACTATTGCTTTGAATCACTCGTGTCTTAATATTCATGCCATGATTAGATTACATGATCAAGATTATGCTAGGTAGCATTCCACATAAAAAATTATCGTTTTTTTATCATTTACCTACTCGATGACGAGCAGGAATTAAGCTTGGGGATGCTGATACGTCTCCTTCGTATCTATAATTTTTGATTGTTCCATGCCAATATTATACAACTTTTACATACTTTTGGCAACTTTTTATACTATTTATGGGACTAACATATCAATCCAGTGCCCAGTGCCAGTTCCTGTTTGTTGCATGTTTTTGTTTCACAGAAAATCCATATCAAACGGAGTCCAAACGGGATAAAAACTGATAGATATTTTTTTGGAATATATGTGAATTTTGGGAAGTGGAATCAACGCGAGACGATGCCCGAGGGGCCCACGAGGGTGAGGGGCGCGCCCCAGGGGGTCAGGCGCGCCCTGGGCCCTCATGGCCACCCGTAAGGCGGTTGGTGCCCTTCTTTCGCCGCAAGAAAGCTAATATCCGGATAAAAATCGTTTCCAAATTTCAACCCAATCGGAGTTACGGATCTGCGGGAATATAAGAAACGGTGAAAGGGCGGAATCAGGGAGGCAGAAACAGAGAGAGATAGAGAGAAATATCCAATCTCGGAGGGGATCTCGCCCCTTCCATGCCATGGAAGCCAAGGACCAGAGGGGAAACCCTTCTCCCACCTAGAGAGAAGGTCAAGGAAGAAGAAAAAGAAGGGGGGGCCCTCTCCCCCTCTCTCCCAGTGGCGTCGGAACACCACCGGGGCCATCATCGTCACCGCGATCTACACCAACACCTCCACAATATTCATCACCTTCCCCCATCTATCTACAGCGGTACACTCTCCCGCAACCCGCTGTACCCTCTACTTGAACATGGTGCTTTATGCTTCATATTATTATCCAATGATGTGTTGCCATCCTATGATGTCTGAGTAGATTTTCATTGTCCTATCGGTAATTGGTGAATTGCTATGATTGATTTAATTTGCTTGTGGTTATGTTGTTGTCCTTTGGTGCCCATCATATGAGCTCACGCGTGGATCACACCATAGGGTTAGTTGTATGTTGATAGGACTATGTATTGGAGGGCAAGAGTGACAGAAGCTTCAACCTAGCATAGAAATTGATGCATTCGGGATTGAAGGGGGACCAATATATCTTAATGCTATGGTTGGATTTTACCTTAATGAATGTTAGTAGTTGCGAATGCTTGCTATAATTCCAAGTCAGGGATGACATGCTAGCAGTGGCCTCTCCCACATAAAACTTGCTATCGGTCTAGTAAAGTAGTCAATTGCTTAGGGACAATTTCACAACTCCTACCACCACTTTTCCACACTCTCTATACTAAATTTATTGCTTATTTATCTAAACATCCCCTACTTTTTGTTTATGTGCTCTTTATTATCTTGCAAACCTATCCAAAAACACCTACAAAGTACTTATAGTTTCATACTTGTTCTAGGTAAAGCGAACGTTAAGCGTGCATAGAGTTGTATCGGTGGTCGATAGAACTTGAGGGAATATTTATTCTACCTTTAGCTCCTCGTTGGGTTCGGCACTCTTACTTTTGGGTTATCAGTCATGTCTACATAGTTCTCGAACCCGTAGGGCCCGCACGCTTAACATTCCGTGACGATTTGTATTATGAGTTATGTGATTTGATGACCGAAGTTTGTTCAGAGTACCGGATGAGATCGGGGACATGATGAGGAGTCTCGAAATGGTCAAGACGTAAAGATTGATATATTGGAAGGCTATATTCGGACATCTGAAAGGTTCTGGGTGATTCGGGTATTTTTCGAAGTACCAGAGAGTTACTGGAATTCGTATTGGGCCTTAATGGGCCATACGGGAAAGGAGAGAAAGGCCTCAAGGGTATCCCTGTTACCAGCCATTTTCTCATGAATGATGAGCGGAGTCCACTCATCGTGAGAATAACCCACATAGCATGGAAGATACTGACAACCCCTAGTCACTACATGAGCGATTCAGGCATACAAAACAGATTATTATTTGAAGGTTTAGAGTTTGGCACATGCAAATTTACTTGGAACGGCAGGTAAATACCGCATATAGGTAGATATGGTGGACACTCATGGAAGACACTTGGTTCAAGGAATTTGGATGCACAAGCAGTATTCCCGCTTAGTACAGATATTTTGGCTAGCAAAGGATTCTAAATAGTAAGCACCACATGTTAGAGGATCCATAACAATATAACTTCTATACAAATATACCCAGGCATAACTCATTATGTTGTCTTCCTTGTCCAACTTCAACTAATTTGCTCAGGTTTGAAAATAATTAATGGGGCTCACAATCATAGAAGATGTCCAAGATAGTATATTTATATGTGAAATCTCTCTTTTCCTTCAATATTCTTTCATGAATTGTTCAAGTGACCAATACAATGTTTGCTAACCTTCAATAAATTTACCACCTCTACTTCTTATATGTGAATTCATTACTCCCCATGGGATAAGCATATGTAGCATATATAATTTCAGATTTATGACATTCAAATCATTCAAACA
This sequence comes from Aegilops longissima, assembly GCA_021605205.1. Classification (NCBI taxonomy): domain Eukaryota; kingdom Viridiplantae; phylum Streptophyta; class Magnoliopsida; order Poales; family Poaceae; genus Aegilops; species Aegilops longissima. The sequence continues at coordinate 590,482,880 of CM038682.1, forward strand.
TTTACTCATAGGATATAAGTGAAGCACACGAGTAAATGATAAAGTACTCCAAAAAGATATAAGTGAAGATCAATGAGTAGTTAAATAATTATTTAGCTGTGTGAAGACTCTCTCTCTTTTAAGAATTCAGATCTTGGTAATCTATTCAAACAACAAGCAAAATAAAATGACATTTAAAGGATAGCACTCATCATGTGAAGAAGCAAAAACTTAGGCTCAACCGATACTAACCGATAATTGTTGAAGAAGAAAGGTGGGATGCCTACCGGGGCATCCCCAAGCTTAGATCCTTGAGACTTCTTGAAATATTATCTTGGGGTGCATTGTGAATCCCCAAGCTTGAGCTTTTGTGTCTCCTTAATTCCTCTCCTCTCATATCACGGATTCCTAAATCTCGAAAGCTTCATCCACACCAAACTCAACAAGAACTTGTGAGATAAGTTAGTGTAAACCAATGCAAAAACCTTATCATACTTTACTGTAGCAAATAACTAAAATTATTATTCAACATTGCATACTAAATGCCTCTGCATATTTAATACTCATATCCTCAAATAGAATCATTAAACAAGCCAACATATGCAAACAATGCAAACATAACAGCAATCTGCCAAAACAATACAGTCTGTAAAGAATGCAAGCTTCATCATACTTCCCTAACTCCAAAAATTATGAAAGAAAATTCCCACTGTATTAAATTTATCAGATCTTATTATGCAAAAGGTTTCAACATTTTATCACATTCCGAATTTTCTAGGGAATTTTTCCAACAGCGGTAAACTTTCTGTTTTGAAACAGCAACATGTATACTTGCAAAATAAGCATGGTAAAAGCTATCATTGACATTTTTATTGAAAATAGAGATGCAAAACATTATTCTAAGTAACAGAAAGCAAATACTAACAAAACAAAATGACGCTCCAAGCAAAACACATATCATGTGGTGAAAAAAAATATAGCTCCAAGTAAAGTTACCGATGAATGAAGACGAAAGAGGGGATGCCTTCCCGGGCATCCCCAAGCTTAGGCTCTTGGTTATCCTTGAATATTATCTTGGGGTGCCTTGGGCATCCCCAAGCTTAGGCTCTTGCCACTCCTTATTCCATAGTCCATCGAATCTTTACCCAAAACTTGAAAACTTCACAAAACAAAACTTAACAGAAATCTCGTGAGCTCCGTTAGTGAAAGAAAACAAAACACCACTTCAAGGTACTGTATTTAACTCATTATTTATTTATATTGGTGTTAAACCTAATGTATTCCAACTTCACTATGGTTTATAAACTATTTTACTAGCCATAGAGTCATCAAAATAAGCAAACAACACACGAAAAACAGAATCTGTCAAAAACAGAACAGTCTGTAGTAATCTGTATCAAACGTATACTTATGGAACTCCAAAAATTCTAAAGTAAATTGCTGGACCTGAGGAATTTGTATAGTAATCATCTGCAAAAATAATCAACTAAATAGCACTCTCCAGTATATTTATTTAGCTAATCTCGTGAGCGCTAAAGTTTCTGTTTTTTACAGCATGATCATAAAGACTTCACCCAAGTCTTCCCAAAGGTTCTACTTGGCATAAATACTAATTAAAACATAAAACCACATCTAACCAGAGGCTAGATGGTTTATTTATTACTAAACAGAACCGAAAAGAAATAAAAAATAAAAATTGGGTTGCCTCCCAACAAGCGCTAACGTTTAACACCCCTAGCTAGGCATGATGATTTCAATGATGCTCGCATAAAAGATAAGAATTGAAACATAAAGAGAGCATCATGAAGAATATGACTAGCACATTTAAGTCTAACCCACTTCCTATGCATAGGGGTTTTGTGAGCAAACAACTTATTGGAACAAGAATCAACTTGCATAGGAAGGTAAAACAAGCATAACTTCAAGATTTTAAGCACATAGAGAGGAAACTTGATATTATTGCAATTCCTACAAGCATATGTTCATCCATCATAATAATTTTCTGTAGCATCATGAATGAATTCAACAATATAACCAGCACATAAATAATTATTTTCATGATCTACTTGCATAGAATTTTTACTACTCTCCACATAAGCAAATTTATCCTCATCAACAATAGTGGGAGCAAACTCAAAAAAATAACTATCATGTGATTGAAAATTAAGATCAAGATGACAAGTTTCATGGTTATCATTATGCTTTGTAGCATACGTGTCATCACAATATTCATCATAGATAGGAGGCATGCTTTCATCATAATAAATTTGCTCATCAAAACTTGGGGGATAAAAAATATCATCTTCGTCAAACATAGCATCCCCAAGCTTGTGGCTTTGCATATCATTAGCATCATGCATATTCAAGGAATTCATACTAACAGCATTCCGATGATGCTCATCATTCAAATATTTAGTGCCAAATATTTTAATGCATTCTTCTTCTAACACTTTGGCACAATTTTCCTTTCCATCATACTCACGAAAGATATTAAAAAGATGAAGCGTATGAGGTAAACTCAATTCCTTTTTTTTAGTTTTATTTTATAAACTAAACTAGTGCTAAAACAAGAAACAAAAAAAAGATTCGATTGCAAGATCTAAAGATATACCTTCAAGCACTCACCTCCCCGGCAACGGCGCCAGAAAAGAGCTTGATGTCTACTACACAACCTTCTTCTTGTAGACGTTGTTGGGCCTCCAGGTGCAGAGGTTTGTAGGACAGTAGCAAATTTCCCTCAAGTGGATAACCTAAGGTTTATCAATCCGTGGGAGGTGTAGGATGAAGATGGTTTCTCTCAAACAACCCTGCAACCAAATAACAAAGAGTCTCTTGTGTCCCCGACACACCCAATACAATGGTAAATTGTATAGGTGCCCTAGTTCGGTGAAGAGATGGTGATACAAGTGCAATATGGATGGTAGATATAGGTTTTTGTAATCTGAAAATATAAAAACAGCAAGGTAACTAATGATAAAAGTGAGCGAAAACGGTATTGCAATGCTAGGAAACAAAGCCTAGGGTTCATACTTTCACTAGTGTAAGTTCTCTCAACAATAATAACATAATTGGATCATATAACTATCCCTCACCACGCAACAAAGAGTCACTCCAAAGTCACTAATAGCGGAGAACAAACAAAGAGATTATGGTAGGGTACGAAACCACCTCAAAGTTATTCTTTCTGATCGATCTATTCAAGAGTCTGTAGTAAAATAACACGAAGTTATTCTTTCCGTTCGATCTATCATAGAGTTCATACTAGAATAACACCTTTAAGACACAAATCAACCAAAACCCTAATGTCACCTAGATACTCCATTGTCACCTCAAGTATCCATGGGTATGATTATACGATATGCATCACACAATCTCAGATTCATCTATTCAACCAACACAAAGTACTTCAAAGAGTGCGCCAAAGTTTCTACCGGATAGTCAAGACGAAAAAGTGTGCCAACCCCTATGCATAAGTTCATGGGCGGAACCCGCAAGTTGATCACCAAAACATACATCAAGTGAATCAATAGAATAACCCATTGTCACCATGGTTATTCCACGCAAGACATACATCAAGTGTTCTCAAATCATTAAAGACTCAATCCGATAAGATAGCTTCAAAGGGAAAACTCAATTCATTACAAGAGAGTAGAGGGGGAGAAACATCATAAGATCCAACTACAATAGCAAAGCTCGCGATACATCAAGATCGTATCACCTCAAGAACACGAGAGAGAGAGAGAGATCAAACACATAGCTACTGGTACATACCCTCAGCCCCGAAGGTGAACTAATCCCTGCTCGTCATGGAGAGCGCCGGGATGATGAAGATGGCCACCGGTGAGGGATCCCCACTCCGGTAGGGTGCCGGAACAGGGGCTCGATTGGTTTTTTGTGGCTACAGAGGCTTGCGGCGGCGGAACTCCCGATCTAGGTTATTTTCTGGAGGTTTCAGTATTTATATGATTTTTTTGGCATAGGTCTCACGTCAGGGGGGTCTCCGGGTTGTCCACGAGGTAGGGGCCCACGCCCAGGGGGGTCGGCGCGCCCCCACCCTCGTGGGCAGCCCGGGACTCTCCTGGCCCAACTCTTTTACTCCGGGGGCTTCTTTTGGTCCAGAAAAAATCATCAAAAATTGGCACGTCAATTGGACTTCGTGTGGTATTCCTTTTCTGTAAAACTCAAAAACAAGGAAAAAACAAAAACTGGCACTGGGCTCTAGGTTAATAGGTTAGTCCCAAAAATCATATTAAATAGCATATAAATGCATATAATACATCCTAGATGGATAATATAATAGCACGAATACTTCATAAATTATAGATACGTTGGAGACGTATCAAGTGCCTGTAGTGAAGGATTACCCAGATGTTTTTCCAGAGGAGTTACCAGGCATGCCGTTAGATCGAGACATTGAGTTCTTGATAAAACTGTGGCCAGGCACCAGACCTATATCAAAGAGACCCTATCGGATGCCCGCAAATGATCTAGAGGAGATCAAGAAGTAGATTAAGGAGTTATTGGAGAAGGGTTACATCTGACGAAGTTCATCACCATGGGGAGCCCCAGTACTCTTGGTTGAGAAGAAGTATGGATCATTGAGAATGGTTGTAGATTATCGTGCACTGAATGAAGTGACAATCAAGAACAAGTACCCGCTGCCTATGATCAATGATCTGTTTGACCAGCTGCAAGGAGCTAAAGTGTTTTTGAAGATCGATCTGCGATCAGGATATCACCAGCTGAAGATTTGAGAAAAGGATATACCTAAGACAGCCTTGACCACAAGGTACGGGCTTTACGATTATGTCATTCAGATTGACTAATGCCCCTGCCTATTTCATGAGCATGATGAATAAGGTGTTTATGGAGTTCTTGGACAAGTTTGTTGTGGTGTTCATTGATGATATCTTGGTATATACTCAAAGAATGAAGAGGATATTGCCGAGTATGTAGCCGTATGTGATGTATGTCAGAGAGTGAAGGCAGAACATCAGAAGACAGCAGGATTACTGCAGCCTATGCCGATACCCGAATGGAAGTGGGATAAGCTTGGCATGGATTTTATTACCGGATTACCCAGGACCCGATCGGGATATGATTCTATCTGGGTAGTAGTGGATCGCTTGACCAAAGTAGCACACTTTATCCCAGTAAAAAACCACATATACAAGTGCAAAGTTGGCCAAGATATACATGACGAGGATCGTATGTCTGCATGGAGTTCCGAGGACCATTGTATTAGATAGAGGAACACAATTTACCTCAAAGTTCTGGCATCAGTTGCACCAGACTTTGGGAACCAGGCTAGAGTTCAGTACAACTTTTCATCCACAGACAGATGGACAGACTGAGAGAGTCAATCGGATTCTGGAGGACATGTTGAGAGCTTGTGCGCTAGACTACGGGTCTAGTTGGGATGATAATTTGCCATACGTAGAGTTCTCATACAACAATAGCTACAAGGCCAGTTTGAAAATGGCACCTTTCGAAGCCCTGTATGGAAGAAGGTGCAGAACACCATTGATGTGGGATGAAGTTGGAGACCGCCAGTTGTTTGGACCGTATTTGATCAAAGAGTCTGAAGAGAAGGTTAATTTGATTCGAGATAGACTGAAGGTAGCTCAGTCCAGGCAGAAGAGTTGTGCAGACTCAAAACGCAAAGAGGTAGCCTATGAAATCGGAGACAGAGCATATCTGCGAGTTTCACCACTACGAGGAGTTAAACGTTTTGGAGTAAAGGGAAAGTTAGCCCCGAGATTTGTAGGACCATACCGAGTTTTGGAACGCATTGGAGAGGTTGCCTACAAGTTGGAGTTGCCCGAAGGACTGTCATGAGTTCATGAGGTGTTTCACGTTTCCCAGTTGAAGAAGTGTCATGTCGAGATGGCTGATATTCCTCCGAGAGATACAGTGCCCCTGGAAGCAATTCAGTTGGACAATGATTTGACATATGAGGAGAAACCTGTCAAGATTCTCGAGTTTGCCAGCCAGGTTACTCGCAGCAAAGTTTTTAAGTTTTGCAAAGTTCAGTGGAGCCACCATACCGAGGATGAAGCCACCTGGGAATGAGAGGATGATCTACGGAAAGATCACCCACACCTATTTTCTAGCCAACCGAATCTCGAGGGCGAGATTCATCTTAAGGGGGGTAGGTTTGTAACATCCCAAACTTTCAATTTGGAATGTTATACATAGATCATTCATGCATATCATATTTTCATTGCATATTTTCTTTGCGATCCTCAAAATTCTACGCAACTCCAGGACCCACGGTGAGAGTTGGGGATTTCACCGTTTTCATATTTGAATTTTATCAAATATCGGAACGAGGATCATTTGTTTTTATTATTTTTCTCTCCGAGAATATTTCATATTAAAATATAAGAGAGGAGATAATATGACTTCTCCAAAATAAATGAAATATGGGAGGAAAAATATTAAAAACAAATAAACATTTTTATTTGGATTTTATTGCTATTTTATTTGAATTAGGAAAATATGCGTCTTTCAAATTGCATAAGAGTCCTAAATAAATGTTCACCTTGTCCGGTAGATTTTTAGAGGACGGGGAAAATTTATTTCAGGATTTTTGGAGTTCGTTTAGTATTTCTTTTCTTTGTTTTTCTGCGACATGTTTTTTCTTTAAAAAAAGAGCACCGCCTTACCGGGCCATGTCCGGCCTGGTCTCCGACCCGGCCGGCCCTTATAAGCCGCGTCCCAGCGACCCCCAGCCCACCAGCCCGAGCGCCACGCTAACCCTAGCTATGCCCGAAGCCGCCCACCCACCTCGCGCCATCACTGCGCCAAGGTCAGCGCCGCCCCGCCTGTTCGTCGCTGGATATGCTTCGCCGCCCGCCAACCCGCCAGAGCCGCCGCCCCGCCGCTGGACCCCGCCTCCGAGGTTGCCGCTGCCGCCGATTTTCGTTAGAAAACCGATCCGTTTTTTTAGTAAACCCTAGTTTCTTTTTTTAATATATCGGTTTTGTTCGTGTTTTTTTCTCGGTTCGGTTAAATAACGGACGTTCGTCCGTACGTTCGTTTTAAAGAGTGCAGTTCACCCGTTAGCAATAGACAGCGAACGTTCGTTCGTTAGCCCATTCATCAGTTTTTCTTTTTCTAGGGTTTTCTGCGATTATTTCCGATCGCGATTTCTGATTCGATTTTCGTTTTAGTTTATCTTTTCGCTCGTTTATCAGAATCAGGCGATTCAAGCGCCTAGATCTTCGTCTCGAAGCCCTCTTTCTGTTTAACCAACTTGAACAAGATTTTGGTACTGTAAAATTTGACTTTAATCCAAATTAGTTATCAGATCTTGTTTCTTTCGCAGATTGAGTTTCGTTGCTTCATTTGATTTGATTCTTTTTGCAAACCCGAGATCTTTTGTTGAACTTTATGGTTAGATCTTATTATTTGAGTTTTACCCATGCATCTTTGTTGATTGCCTATGTATGCTATTGTTTGTTTGTGATAGAATTCCCGGAGTGCGAAGCGTGCTACTATGAGTCGCTAGGTTTTGCAGATCGTCAGCAAAGCAAGTAACACATTGATCATACCCCTTTATTACCCAGTTTTTATGCATTAGATCCAATCCTCAAACATTGCATGATTAGGATGTGATTAACTTGTGGGTATTGGGAAGTAAATGATGAGGTAGAACCTATTGCCCTGTTTATCAACAAACCCTTGGGAGTTACTTCTATGTTATGCTTATATTGCTATGCTATGCTCGTACACGTGGTTTGGGTGAGTGAATCCATGACAGATGTGAGATTGTTAATTAATGGTTAACTTAAGGTGGCAACTTTAATACACATCTGGGTGGATTGCTTGTGGGCACCTGGAGAATCCAGTGTTGTCCTAGGATATCCCGGAGTACCCGTGTGATCATCCTATGGTCCGCCACCCAGGCTCAAAGGGATCATAAGGTTATTCATGCTAGAAACTTCCGTGTGCAGCCACAAGCTATTATGGGCTCTAGCATAGTTGAGTATGTCGCATGACCTCTTCCAGTGGTAGGCTAGCAGATGTAGGGGATGTAGGTTGGTACTGTCTACCCAGGGTTAGAGTTAATGCTTTTGAAAGACTGTGTCTCGGTCATCCGTTTCACAAACACCATGTAGTGCGAGAAATCCAACGGAGGAGATCGAGTCTTGTGGGGAAAAGTGCGCAAACCTCTGCAGAGTGTATAAACTAATCATGGTTAGCCTTGTCCCCGGTTATGGACATCTTGAGTATCTGGTTCTTGGATTATCATAGGATCTCATCACTCTAAATTAATTTGTTGGGTTGTTAATGATTACTCTAATTGGGATTGAGTTGGAGGAACCTTCTCAATGATGTTTCAACTACCATGATAGTTAAATAAAATATATTCCTTTGTTGTAGGAAAAAAATGGCTTTTCGCAAAACATTATAACCATAGAGCCTCCACCAGCCAAATATGCATGTAGTGATGGCATTTATATGTTCATTGCTCTACTGTGTTATATTGCCAGCATATTCCATGTGATGACCCGTTTTCGGGCTGCAACGTATCATGTTGCAGACTTTTCAGACGAAGAGTAAGGTTCGCTAGGCCGTTGTCGTGCACTCAGCTATGCCATTGGAGTTGATGGACTCACTTTATCTTCCAAGCCTTCCTCTTTTATCTTATTTAGATGGCCTTAAGCCATATTTATTGTAATAAGTTCTCTTTGGAGACTATCGATGTAATAAGTGTGTGATTGCTACTCTGTTATAAATCCATCGAGTATTGTGTGTGTCAGCATTATCGATCCAGGGATGACACAGAAGCACAAAGACTTGAACGTCTGAGGTCGGGTCGCTATAGGGCTCCTTCCCCTTGGAAGAGCACGGTTGTAGGGTGCCCTCCCTAATGTCGCAGACGGGTGCTTTCCCCTTGGAAGAGCCGGAGAGTGTGCCCTCCTCGTGGTCACCGTGGATGAGGTCTGACTTGGAAGCTGTGGATCCCAAGCCAGCGTCGCAGAACCTGTCCTTCAGAAATGACAAAAGGGGCTCGATGGCGATGTAGGCTGGCAAATTGTTGACAATGAGCCAGAGGAGATCAGCGGCGGGGCCACGGATGAGATCGACGGTGGTTGAACCCGAGGGGTTGGGGGTGGGCCAGTTAACCTGTGCCATAGTGATACGTCCATTTTGCATCGTGTTTCCTTACTGTTATTTATAATGTTTATAACAATAATAATGCTTTTTGGAGTAATTCTAATGCCTTTTCTCTCATAATTTGCAAGGAACATACCAAGAGGGAGAATTCCGGCAGCTGGAAATCTGGACCTGGAAAAGCTACGTCAGGCCACCTATTCTGCATAACTCCAAATTAGCTGAAACTTTACGGAGAATTTTGATGGATTATTTGAGGAATATTGGAGCCAATAAACACCAGAGGGGGGCCACCAGGTGGGCACAACCCACCTGGGCGCGCCAGGGCCCCCAGGCGTGCCCTGGTGGGTTGTGGCCCCCTCGGCCCACCTCCGGTGCCCATCTTATGGTATATAAGTCATTTGACCTAGAAAAAATAAGGGGGAGACTTTCGGGATGGAGCGCCGTCGCCTCGAGGCAGAACTTGGGCAGGAGCACTTTTGCCCTCTAGTGGAGTGATTCCGCTGAGGGAACTTCCCTCCCGGAGGGGGAAATCATCGTCACCATCATCACCAAAAACTCTCCCATCTTGGGGAGGGCAATCTCCATCTACATCTTCAACAGCACAATCTCCTCTCAAACCCTAGTTCATCTCTTGTGTTCAATCTTGTTACCGGAACAATAGATTGGTGTTTGTGGGTGACTAGTAGTGTTGATTATATCTTGTAGTTGATTACAATATGGTTTATTTGGTGGAAGATTATATGTTCAGATCCATTATGCCATTTAATACTCCTCTGATCATGAACATGTTTATCATTTGTGAGTAGTTACTTTTGTTCTTGAGGTCACAGGAGAAATCAAGTTGCAAGTAATCATGTGAACTTGATATGTGTTCGATATTTTGATAGTATGTTTGTCGTTATTCCCTTAGTGGTGTCATGTGAACGTCGACTACATGACACTTCACAATATTTGGGCCTAAGGGAATGCATTGTCGAGTAGCAATTAGATGGTGAGTTGCGAGAGTGACAGAAGGTTAAACCCCAGTTTATGCGCTATTTCATAAGGGACCGATTGCATCAAAAAGTTTAATGCTATGGTTAGAATTTATTCTTAATAATTTTCTCATAGTTGCAGATGCTTGCGGGAGGGTTAATCATAAGTAGGAGGTTTGTTCAAGTAAGAACAGCACCTAAGCACCGGTCCACCCACATATCAAATTATCAAAGTAGCGAATACAAATCAAACCAACATGATGAAAGTGACTAGATGAAATTCCCATGTACCCTCGAGAATGCTTTGCTTATCATAAGAGACCGTTTTGGCCTGTCCTTTGCCTCAAAAGGATAGGGGTACCTTGCTGCACTTTTGTTACTACTACCGTTACTTGCTCGTTACAAATTATCTTGCTATCAAACTACTCTGCTACTTAAAATTTCAGCACTTGCAGACATTACCTTACTGAAAACTACTTGTCATTTCCTTCTACTCCTCGTTGGGTTCGACACTCTTACTTATCGAAAAGAGCTACAATTGACCCCCTATACTTGTGGGTCATCAAGGCTATTTTCTGGCGCCGTTGCCGGGGAGTGAAGCGCCTTTGGTAAGTGGAAGTTGGTAAGGAAACATTTATATAGTGTGCTGAAATTTATTGTCACTTCTTACTGTGGAAAACAATCCTTTGTGGGGTTTGTTCGGGGTATCTTCACCTCGTCCGGAACCACAATTAGCTACCCCTCAACCTACTGCACCTACTGAAAATATTAAATATGAAATTCCTTCGGGTATGATAGAACAACTGCTAGCTAATCCTTATGCAGGAGATGGAACCAAACATCCTAATATGCACTTGATATATGTGGAAGAATATTGTGGATTGTTTAAGCTTGCAGTATTACCCAGGGATGAAGTGATGAAAAAGGTTTTACCTTTATCTTTGAAGGGAAAATCATTGGCATGGTATAGGCTATGTGATGATATTGGATCATGGAATTGGAATCGTTTGAAATTGGAGTTCCACAAAAAAAAATTATCCCATGCATCTAGTTCATCGTGGTCAGAATTATATATATAATTTTTGGCCTCATGAAGGAGAAAGTATCACTCTAGCTTGGGGAGGCTTAAGTCAATGTTATATTCATGGCCCAATCATGAGCTCTTAAGAGAAATTATTATCCAGAATTTTTATGCTCGGCTTTCTTGTAATGATCAAACCATGCTTGATACTTCTTGTGCTGGTTCATTTATGAAGAAGACTATTGAATTCCGGTGGGATCTTTTGGAAAGAATTAAACGCAACTCTGAAGACTGGGAACTCGACAAAGGTAAAGAGTCACGTATTAAGCTTAAATATGATTGTGTTAAATCTATTATGGATACCGATGCTTTTCAAAAGTTTAGCACTAAATACGGACTTGACTCTGAGATAGTAGCCTCCTTTTGTGAATCATTTGCTACTCATGTTGAACTCCTTAAGGAGAAGTGGTTTAAATATCATCGACTTATTAAAGAAGAAATTAAAGAACCAGTACCAGTTAAAGAATAAACAATACTTTATAATGTTGATCCAGTTGTTCCTTCTGCTTATATTGAGAAACTACCTTTCCCTGTTAGGATTAAGGAACATGCTAAAGTTTCAACTGTGGTTAACAAAAGCTATATTAGAACACCTAAAAGTGATGAATTAAAGTAGAACCTAGTATTGCTATGGTTAAAGATCTCTTGGAAGAAGATATGGATGGGCATGTTATTTACTTATGTGAAGAAGCTGCTAGAATTGCTAAACCTGATAAAAGAGATAAACATAGACCTATTTTTTGCATGCCTGTTATTTCAGTTAAAATAGGAGATCAATGTTATCATGGTTTATGTGACATGGGTGCTAGTGTGAGTGCTATTCCTTACACTTTATATGAAGAAATTATGAAAGACATAGCACCTGCTGAGATAGAAGAAATATATGTTACTATTAAACTTGCTAATAGAGACACCATATCACCAGTTGTGTTTATTAGAGATGTTGATGTCTTGTGTGGGAAAATTAAATACCCTACTGATTTTCTTTTCCTTGGTTCCCCACAAGATGATTTTTGTCCCATTACCTTTGGTAGACCTTTCTTGAATACAGTTAATGCTAAGATATATTTTAAGAAACAAACTACTGGTTTTTGCTTTGGTGATGAGTCTTATGAGTTTAATTTTTCCAAGTTTAGTAGAAATCATCATGAAAAAGCATTGCCTAGTAAGGATGAATTAATTGGTCTTCCTTCTATTGCTATTCCACCTACTGATCCCTTAGAACAATATTTGCTAGACCATGACAACGATTTACATATGCATGAAAGTAATGAAATAGATAAGGTTTTCTTTGAACAATGTCCTCTGTTTAAACACAATTTTCCTATTGAAACTCTAGGAGGTCCTCCTCCACCTAAAGGTGATCCTGTGCTTGAATTAAAACAATTGCCGGACACTTTGAAATACGCTTATCTTGATGAAAATAAAATATATCTTGTTAATATTAGTGCTAACCTTTCAGAACATGAAGAAGAAAGATTATTGAAAGTTCTAAGGAAGCACCGTGCAGCTATTGGATATACTCTTGATGATTTAAAGGGCATTAGTCCCACTCTATGTCAGCACAAAGTTAATATGGAACCTGATGCTAAACCCGTTGTTGATCACCAACGTCGGTTGAATCCAAAAATGAAGAAAGTGGTAAGAACGGAAATCTTAGAACTTCTGGAAGTAGGTATAATCTATCCTATAGCTGACAGTAGATGGGTAAGTCATGTTCATTGTGTCCCTAAGAAAGGAGGTATTACTGTTGTTCCTAATGATAAGAATGAACTTATTCCACAAAGAATTGTTACAGGCTATAGAATGGTAACTGATTATAGAAAATTAAACAAAGCAACTAGAAAAGATCATTAGCCTTTGCCATTTATTGATCAAATGCTTGAAACATTATCTAATCACACACACTTTTGCTTCCTAGATGGATACTGGATTTTCACAAATACCTATTTCTCAACCTGATCAAGAAAAGACTACTTTTACTTGTCCCTTTGGAACTTATGCTTATAGACGTATGCCTTTTGGTTTATGTAACGCACATGCTACCTTTCAAAGATGTATGACTGCTATCTTCTCTGACTTTTGTGAAAATATTGTTGAGATTTTCATGGATGACTTTTCTGTTTATGGGAAGTCTTTTGATGATTGTTTAAGCAATCTTGAGCGAGTTTTGCAGAGATGTGAACAAACAAATCTTGTCTTGTATTGGGAGAAGTACCATTTATGGTTAGTCAAGGCATTGTCTTGGGTCATAAAATTTCTGAAAGAGGTATTGAAGTACGTCAGGCCACCTATTCTGCACAACTCCAAATTAGCTGAAACTTTACGGAGAATTTTGATGGATTATTTGAGGAATATTGGAGCCAATAAACACCAGAGGGGGGCCACCAGGTGGGCACAACCCACCTGGGCGCGCCAGGGCCCCCAGGCGTGCCCTGGTGGGTTGTGGCCCCCTCGGCCCACCTCCGGTGCCCATCTTATGGTATATAAGTCATTTGACCTAGAAAAAATAAGGGGGAGACTTTCAGGATGGAGCGCCGCCACCTCGAGGCAGAACTTGGGCAGGAGCACTTTTGCCCTCCAGTGGAGCGATTCCGCTGAGGGAACTTCCCTCCCGGAGGGGGAAATCATCGTCACCATCATCACCAAAAACTCTCCCATCTTGGGGAGGGCAATCTCCATCTACATCTTCAACAGCACAATCTCCTCTCAAACCCTAGTTCATCTCTTGTGTTCAATCTTGTTACCGGAACAATAGATTGGTGCTTGTGGGTGACTAGTAGTGTTGATTATATCTTGTAGTTGATTACAATATGGTTTATTTGGTGGAAGATTATATGTTCAGATCCATTATGCCATTTAATACTCCTCTGATCATGAACATGTTTATCATTTGTGAGTAGTTACTTTGGTTCTTGAGGTCACAGGAGAAATCATGTTGCAAGTAATCATGTGAACTTGATATGTGTTCGATATTTTGATAGTATGTATGTCGTTATTCCCTTAGTGGTGTCATGTGAACGTCGACTACAAGACACTTCACAATATTTGGGCCTAAGGGAATGCATTGTCGAGTAGCAATTAGATGGTGAGTTGCGAGAGTGACAGAAGGTTAAACCCCAGTTTATGCGCTATTTCATAAGGGACCGATTGCATCAAAAAGTTTAATGCTATGGTTAGAATTTATTCTTAATAATTCTCATAGTTGCAGATGCTTGCGGGAGGGTTAATCATAAGTAGGAGGTTTGTTCAAGTAAGAACAGCACCTAAGCACCGGTCCACCCACATATCAAATTATCAAAGTAGCGAACACAAATCAAACCAACATGATGAAAGTGACTAGATGAAATTCCCATGTACCCTCGAGAATGCTTTGCTTATCATAAGAGACCGTTTTGGCCTGTCCTTTGCCTCAAAAGGATAGGGGTACCTTGCTGCACTTTTGTTACTACTACCGTTACTTGCTCGTTACAAATTGTCTTGCTATCAAACTACTCTGCTACTTAAAATTTCAGCACTTGCAGACATTACCTTACTGAAAACTACTTGTCATTTCCTTCTACTCCTCGTTGGGTTCGACACTCTTACTTATCGAAAAGAGCTACAATTGACCCCCTATACTTGTGGGTCATCAAGGCTATTTTCTGGCGCCGTTGCCGGGGAGTGAAGCGCCTTTGGTAAGTGGAAGTTGGTAAGGAAACATTTATATAGTGTGCTGAAATTTATTGTCACTTGTTACTGTGGAAAACAATCCTTTGCGGGGTTTGTTCGGGGTATCTTCACCTCGTACGGAACCACAATTAGCTACCCCTCAACCTACTGCACCTACTAAAAATATTAAATATGAAATTCCTTCGGGTATGATAGAACAACTGCTAGCTAATCCTTATGCAGGAGATGGAACCAAACATCCTGATATGCACTTGATATATGTGGAAGAATATTGTGGATTGTTTAAGCTTGCAGTATTACCCAGGGATGAAGTGATGAAAAAGGTTTTACCTTTATCTTTGAAGGTAAAATCATTGGCATGGTATAGGCTATGTGATGATATTGGATCATGGAATTGGAATCGTTTGAAATTGGAGTTCCACAAAAAAAATTATCCCATGCATCTAGTTCATCGTGGTCAGAATTATATATATAATTTTTGGCCTCATGAAGGAGAAAGTATCACTCTAGCTTGGGGAGGCTTAAGTCAATGTTATATTCATGGCCCAATCATGAGCTCTTAAGAGAAATTATTATCCAGAATTTTTATGCTCGGCTTTCTTGTAATGATCAAACCATGCTTGATACTTCTTGTCTGGTTCATTTATGAAGAAGACTATTGAATTCGGTGGGATCTTTTGGAAAGAATTAAACGCAACTCTGAAGACTGGGAACTCGACGAAGGTAAAGAGTCACGTATTAAGCTTAAATATGATTGTGTTAAATCTTTTATGGATACCGATGCTTTTCAAAAGTTTAGCACTAAATACGGACTTGACTCTGAGATAGTAGCCTCCTTTTGTGAATCATTTGCTACTCATGTTGAACTCCTTAAGGAGAAGTGGTTTAAATATCATCGACCTATTAAAGAAGAAATTAAAGAACCAGTACCAGTTAAAGAATAAACAATACTTTATAATGTTGATCCAGTTGTTCCTTCTGCTTATATTGAGAAACCACCTTTCCCTGTTAGGATTAAGGAACATGCTAAAGTTTCAACTGTGGTTAACAAAAGCTATATTAGAACACCTAAAACTGATGAATTAAAGTAGAACCTAGTATTGCTATGGTTAAAGATCTCTTGGAAGAAGATATGGATGGGCAAGTTATTTACTTATGTGAAGAAGCTGCTAGAATTGCTAAACCTGATAAAAGAGATAAACATAGACCTGTTTTTTGCATGCCTGTTATTTCAGTTAAAATAGGAGATCAATGTTATCATGGTTTATGTGACATGGGTGCTAGTGTGAGTGCTATTCCTTACACTTTATATGAAGAAATTATGAAAGATATAACACCTGCTGAGATAGAAGAAATATATGTTACTATTAAACTTGCTAATAGAGACACCATATCACCAGTTGTGTTTATTAGAGATGTTGATGTCTTGTGTGGGAAAATTAAATACCCTACTGATTTTCTTGTCCTTGGTTCCCCACAAGATGATTTTTGTCCCATTACCTTTGGTAGACCTTTCTTGAATACAGTTAATGCTAAGATATATTTTAAGAAACAAACTACTGGTTTTTGCTTTGGTGATGAGTCTCATGAGTTTACTTTTTCCAAGTTTAGTAGAAATCATCATGAAAAAGCATTGCCTAGTAAGGATGAATTAATTGGTCTTCCTTCTATTGCTATTCCACCTACTGATCCCTTAGAACAATATTTTCTAGACCATGACAATGTTTAAACACAATTTGCCTATTGAAACTCTAGGAGGTCCTCCTCCACCTGAAGGTGATCATGTGCTTGAATTAAAACAATTGCCGGACACGTTGAAATATGCTTATCTTGATGAAAATAAAATATATCTTGTTAATATTAGTGCTAACCTTTCAGAACATGAAGAAGAAAGATTATTGAATGTTCTAAGGAAGCACCGTGCAGCTATTGGATATACTCTTGATGATTTAAAGGGCATTAGTCCCACTCTATGTCAGCACAAAGTTAATATGGAACCTGATGCTAAACCCGTTGTTGATCACCAACGTCGGTTGAATCCAAAAATGAAGAAAGTGGTAAGAACGGAAATCTTAGAACTTCTGGAAGTAGGTATAATCTATCCTATAGCTGACAGTAGATGGGTAAGTCATTTTCATTGTGTCCCTAAGAAAGGAGGTATTACTGTTGTTCCTAATGATAAGAATGAACTTATTCCACAAAGAATTGTTACAGGCTATAGAATGGTAACTGATTATAGAAAATTAAACAAAGCAACTAGAAAAGATCATTAGCCTTTGCCTTTTATTGATCAAATGCTTGAAACATTATTTAATCACACACACTTTTGCTTCCTAGATGGATACTCTGGATTTTCACAAATACCTATTTCTCAACCTGATCAAGAAAAGACTACTTTTACTTGTCCCTTTGGAACTTATGCTTATAGACGTATGCCTTTTGGTTTATGTAACGCACATGCTACCTTTAAAGATGTATGACTGCTATCTTCTCTGACTTTTGTGAAAATATTGTTGAGATTTTCATGGATGACTTTTCTGTTTATGGGAAGTCTTTTGATGATTGTTTAAGCAATCTTGAGCGAGTTTTGCAGAGATGTGAACAAACAAATCTTGTCTTGTATTGGGAGAAGTGCCATTTATGGTTAGTCAAGGCATTGTCTTGGGTCATAAAATTTCTGAAAGAGGTATTGAAGTGGACCAAGCTAAGGTTGATGCTATTGAGAAAATGCCATGTCCTAAGGACATCAAAGGTATTCGTAGTTTCCTAGGTCATGCTGATTTCTATAGGAGATTTATCAAAGACTTTTCTAAAATTTCTAGGCCTCTTACTAATCTTTTGCAAAAGGATATTCCTTTTGTTTTTTATGAAGATTGTCTTGAAGCCTTTGAAACACTCAAGAAAGCCTTAATATCTGCACCTATTGTTCAACCACCTTATTGGAACTTGCCTTTTGAAATTATGTGTGATGCTAGTGATTATGCTGTTGGTGCTGTTCTAGGACAAAGAGTAGATAAGAAATTGAATGTTATTCATTATGCTAGTAAAACTCTAGACAGTGCTCAAAGAAATTATGCTACTAATGAAAAAGAATTTTTAGCAGTGGTGTTTGCTTGTGATAAATTTAGACCTTATATTGTCGATTCCAAAGTAACTGTTCACACAGGCCATGCTGCTATTAAATATCTTATGGAAAAGAAAGATGCTAAACCTTGACTTATTCGTTGGGTTCTCTTGTTACAAGAATTTGATTTATATATCATTGATAGAAAAGGAGCCAAGAACCCAGTAGCTGATAACTTGTCTAGGCTTGAAAATGTGCTTGATGACCCACTACCTATTGATGATAGTTTTTCTGATGAGCAGTTAGCTGCAATAAATGTTGCTAATCGTACTCCTTGGTATGCTGACTATGCTAATTACATTGTTGCTAAATATTTACCACCTAGCTTTACATACCAGCAAAAGAAAAAAATTCTTCTATCATTTAAGACATTACTTTTGGGATGACCCACATCTTTATAAAGAAGGAGTAGATGGTATTATTAGACGTTGTGTACCGGAGCATGAACAGGGACAAAGCCTACGAAAATGTCACTCCGAAGTTTATGGAGGGCATCATGCTGGAGATAGAGCTGCTCACAAGGTATTGCAATCTGGATTTTATTGGCCTACTCTCTTCAAGCATGCCCGTAAGTTTGTCTCTTCTTGTGATGAATGTCAAAGAATAGGTAATATCAGTAAGCGTCAAGAAATGCCTATGAAGTATTCACTTGCTGTTGAACCATTTGATGTTTGGGGATTTGATTATATGGTACCTTTTCCTTCCTCTAATGGGTATACACGTATTTTGGTTGCTGTTGATTATGTTACTAAATGGGTAGAAGCTATTCCAACTAGTAGTGCTGCTCACAACACCTCTATTAAAATGCTTAAGGAAGTTATTTTACCAAGGTTTGGAGTCCCTAGATATTTAATGACTGATGGTGGTTCACACTTTATTCATGGTGCTTTCCGTAAGATGCTTGCTAAGTATGATGTTAACCATAGAATTGCATCACCCTATCATCCTTAGTCTAGTGGTCAAGTTGCACTTAGCAATAGGGAAATAAAATTAATTTTGCAAAAGACTGTTAATAGGTCCACGAAGAATTGGTCTAAGAAATTAGATGATGCACTTTGGGCTTATAGAACAGCTTATAAAAATCCTATGGGTATGTCTCCTTATAAAATGGTTTATGGAAAAGCTTGTCATTTGCCTCTTGAGTTAGAACATAAAACATACTGGGCAGTTAAAGAACTCAACTATGATTTCAAACTTGCTGGTGAAAATAGGTTATTTGATATAAGCTCTTTAGATGAATGGAGAACCCAAGCTTATGAAAATGCAAAGTTATTCAAAGAAAAAGTTAAAAGATGGCATGCCAAAATAATTCAAAAGCGTGAGTATAATTCTAGAGAATATGTTCTTTTGTACAACTCTCGTTTTAGATTTTTTTGCAGGAAAGCTCCTCTCGAAATGGGAAGGCCCATACATCATCGAGGAGGTTTACCGGTCTGGAGCCATCAAAATAAATAAATCTGAAGGTACTAACCCGAAGGTTGTCAATGGGCAACGAATAAAGAATTATATCTCAGGTACGCCTATTAATGTTGAAAGTAATATTATCCAAACTTTGACGCCGGGAGAGCACATTAAAGAGTCCATCCGGAACACTCCAGAATCGTGAAAATAAAGAGGTACGTGATACGGTAAGTAAACAGACTCCGAAAAGTCCGCAAAAATATTTTTTATCAATTTTGGAATATTTTAAAATTTAGGAAATAAATAAACTTCCGGGAAGCGTACCCTTGTGGGCACAAGACACCAGGGCGCGCCAGGCTTGCCTGGCGTGCCCAGGTGGGTTGTGCTCACCTGGGACACCTTCCGTACTCTATTTTTTCTTCTGTATGCTTGTCCTCCAAGATAAAAAAATCTATATATACTTCCCGAACCTGTTAACCACCATATCACGGAGAAATCCTCTATTCTCTTTTCTTGTTGTTTTCTGACAGATTCAACGAGACCAACGTCATGTCTTCCTCACCCTTCAACAATGGAGAAGGAGACATAGGGTTGGTTCAGGAAGATCTAAGGAGGGATGAAGCTGGAGAGGTTGCCATGGAAGAAGAGGAAAATCCCTTTGGGATTCACCTTCCGGCCTCTGAGAGGGGTACACTAGCTGGCATCTCCAGTCATCCTAATCCTCATCAAGCCATGGGATCATCGAACAATCAAGCGAGCCTGGATCCACAAGAAGAGCTCCCACCAAATAGGCCCTTACACAGGTTACATCGCAACAATTTTCATAATTCGATTCATAATTATGGGTTCGAGAACACTCCTCATAGGCACATACCATCCAACTGGGACATATCTAGGCAGAGACAAAACAGTACAGGAACCAAACCGTGGGCCCCTGAGAATAAACACATAATGGCTGAGGTGAAGAAAAGCAATGAATTAATTCATCAAGCCCTTCGGGAGATTCAAGGGTTGAAGGACCTACTTATGGTTATATTGGAGAATACTTCATCATCACCATCATCCTCTTCACCACCAAAGGAGAATTGAGTATCGGGTATGGGCACTCCCCTTGGCTTCCACCAAGCTTGGGGGAGGTTCCCCGGTATCGTAGCATCCCACTATCTTTTTGCTTTTACTTATCCTAGTTCGATCATTTGCTTTTAGATGAAATAAATTTTAGTTCGATCTTTTCTTCTTTGAGAGTTTGCTTAGTGATCTATCCTTGTAATCGTGTGCAAGTTATGTAATAAAGTAAGTTTGAGTTTTTTGCTTTCTTTACTTTCATGTTGCAAATAAAGAAAATAAAGAAAGAAAATAAATCAATAAGATTATATACTAATCCTATGGTAGGTGATAGCACCACATAAGGAACAGTATAAGTAGAAAATTTTATTAGAGATTGACAAACATAGCTGTCGGATTTCGGGTTCCGACAGACCCTTGAGGTTCGAACACTGGGGTGCGCGCGGAGATCTCGCCCTCTACCTACCTGCACCCCGCCGCCTTGCTAGGATCTAAACTACGAAAGGAACAACACAATAGACACAAGGTTTATACTAGTTCGGGCCACCATTGTGGTGTAATACCCTACTCTAGTTTGTGGTGTGGTGGATTGCCTCTTGGGCTGATGGTGATGAACAATACAAGGAAGAACAGCCTCGCGAGGGTCTGTTCTTGGCAGGGCGATGAACTGCTTGGAGGAGTTCATCGCTCTCTCTCTCTCTCTCTCTCTCTCTCTCTCTCTCTCTCTCTCTCTCGATGAGATCAAGCTCAAGCTATTCCGGATCCAGCTGCCTCTACCCTGTGGGAGGCTAGTCCTATTTATAGGCGAAGGCCCTGGGCCTCTTCCCAAATATTGAGCGGGAAGGGCGCCAACAATTGGCCATTTTGAAGGGGAACATCTGGTACACTTATCCTGACTAAAGTTGGTCCTCGCCTGTCAAAGGCTCTGGTGGTGACGCCGGCTTGGGCTCCACAATGACTTCCTTCCTGTCGTTGGGCTGGTCTTGGTCTTGTTGCACCGAAATGGATGCCTTTGCTTGATGCTCTCGCCTGTGCTTGCTCCCTTTGCACCAAAGAGGAAAGGAGGACGCTGCGCGGGCTGGCGCCCGCCTGGCGCCCTTGGTCGTCATGGCTTGCGTCATGGGCACCTCGTGAGGTACCCCGCCTTGATTTCTCCGCCTCCTCGCGAGCCAGCCTGATGAGGCCGTGCCTGAGGAAGCTCCCTGTCGTCCGTCCCTCGAGGCTTGGCCCCTCGCGAGGGTCTTGAGCTTGTGTTGATGAAGATGGGCCGTGATGGGCCCCCCTTTGAGCCACGCCGCAGGCTGCAGGCAGGCAAGTCTCGGGACCCCCGTTCCCAGAACGCCGACAGTAGCACCCGGGCCAAAGGCGCGCCCGGGATTGGCCGAGCAGAGAGGCTAAGGGGCAAGTGCGAAGCGCCGTGGGCCCTAACAGCCTGCGGCCTTGGGGCGCCGCATGGCGGTTGATTAGACGTGGGCGGCACTGTTCCCCCCACGCGTCCTTACTTCGTGCCGTGCTAGGCGGACTCGTAGTCGTACACAGCCGCTCCCCTTTTCGCTGCTCGACCGTCCCCCGCTCTTCCTCCTCTCGAACTCCAGCTTCTGCTCCCAATCCAATCTCGAACCTTCCCCCCTTTCGTTGCCATGGCTCCGACGAAGAAGGGAAGAGGGAAGAAGCCCATGCCTCCGCCTCGCTCGCCGTCGTCGGTGGCCCCCGCCGTCGACCGGTCGATCATACTCAATCGAGAGGGCCTGGGCAAGGTCAGCTCGGCTCTGGCCACCATCTTCAACGAATGCGGGCGGACGACGGCCTGGCCCGCGTCCCACTTCTCCATCGACAGGATAATCACCGAGGTCCGGTATTTCGCCGACACCTTGTGGGCGGGGCTGGTTCCCCCCTTTTCCGATTTCTTCAATGTTGTGCTCTCCCACTATCAGATCCATATGATGCACTTCGGTCCTGAATCCATCACTCTTCTTGCGGTCTTCGCCTTTGTTTGCGAGGCAATGATGGGCATCCTTCCCTCAGTTGCCTTGCTGCGCCACTTCTTCTCTCTGCGCCTTGTTGACCCCACCCAATGTTTGGGGTGTGTGAGCTTCATTGCTGCATCTGAAACAGCGGCTTCAGGGATTGACTTCAGGCTTCCTCCGCCCGCGCCTGGGTTCCGCGAGCGGTGGCTGTACGTGGACGTGGGGGTGCCCAGCCCCTGCTGTCAGAGCCATCTTTGCCTGCTGTCCCCAATTCAGGCTGGGGCCAGGAGACGCTCACGAGTTCCCAGCTCGTCTTCGTCTTGCGCCGCTTTGCGTTCTTGAGGGAGCTCGGCGTGACGGCGCCCAAGGTGGTGAAGGAGTTCCTGCTATGCCGTGTTGCCCTCTCCAACGCCACTCTCGCGGTTGGGCCTTCACCGGCGTGAAGACCGTATGAGGCTCCAGGAAGAGGACCTGACGCCTGAAGCGCTGAGGAAGGTGCTCTTGGTCTTGACTGGGGACCCCACCCCTGGCAGCATCCGGCAAGGGGGGGCCTTGCTGTACCTCTGCCCGAACAGGGGCAACATTGTAAATCAGATGCCCGTCTTAGACGAATGGGGGCTGCGCCCCGATGGCCACCGGGGGCCTCACGAGAACCCAGTGGTGGTGGCCGCCCTTTCAGTCGGCCACGGCGGCTCTTCCTCAAGTGGCGGAGCAGGGAGGCATGGGCCGCGGGAGGCCGAGGGGGCCTCCGCCGGGGTGACGGCGCCAGGCGGCGCTCTTGAGGGAGCAGCTCCTGAGGCCCAGGCTGCCGCGGCTGGGGGTGGCGAGCAGCTGCCCGCAGTGCCTGCGGCTGAGGCCCCTGGGGCCCCAGTTACTCTTCTTGGTGAGGTGACCGGCGGCGTGCATCAGGTAGACGCCCCCGACGCGGGTCGCCTTGACGCTCCTTCCTTGTTGCAGGCTGACCCCTGCGCTCAACTCTTGGGTCGCTTCCGCGTGGACTTTGAGGCTCTCCGGAAGAGAAGGGAGGCCTTGGGTGACGATTACCCTTGTCGCCTGCTGAAGCGTAGGAAGTACTTCGCCACCGATGAGTAAGCCTTCCCCTTTTCTAGCTCCTGATCCTTCTGTTGCTTTTACTAATCCTTGCTCCGCAGGGCCCTTCCTGCCGAGCTCACGGAGATGGCTGAGGAGCCATCCCCCTTGGCTCCGCCCTCTCCACCATCTTCGAGCACTCCGAGCGGCAGAGCCCTCGTGGTGAGGCCGGTCGGAGAGACGGACCATCCTGAGGTGCATCACGGCCCCGCGCGCCTCGCGACCCTCCTTCGCGAGCCTTCTCATGGCATAGCCAGCCTGCCGTTGGCTTCTCGTCTGGTCGTCGACCGCGATTGGCTGAGGTATTCACTGCGCTCCATTTTAGGGGATGGGCTGACTCCTGGCCGGGCTTCTGGCGAGGCGTGCCCGGCCGTGGCGAGGGCGCCAGCCCCCAGCCCCCTGCCCGGAGGTGGAGTGCTGATTCATGGCCCCCGGCGCTCACTCGGGGCGGATGATGGTGTGGAAAACGTACTCGAGCGCGCTCGGGAGCATCGCGCTCTTCGCCAGGGGTTTCTTCAGAGGGCGGCTGACGCGGTGAGCCTGCTTGGTGATGAGCTCGCTGATGAAGACACGCGTCTGGAGGTCGAGGGCCTACGCCTGGCTGCGGAGAGGCGTGAGCTGAAGGTGGTTGTCGCCCTTGCGTGCCATCAGCGTGATCTTGACAATGGGGAGGCCAAGGCGTCGCTGGCGGCCTCTCGGGAGGTCCGTTCTCGGGCCGTCGAGGAGGCTCGGGAAGCTGACCGGCGGAGGAGCGGGCGCGGGAACTCCTGGCCCGATGCCGCTCACTGGAGGAGCAGGTGGAGCTGCGCGAGACGGCCCTTGCGTCGATGAAGGTGGCCTCAGGCGACCCAGCAGAGCTCCAGAAGCGTAAGGAGGCGCTGACGCTGGAAGCCGCCGAACGCGCGCACGAGTATGAGCACCTGGAAACAAGGGAGCGCTTGGTAACGCGGGCGGAGGATGGTGTCGCTGCACGGGAAGCCCATGTCCTGGAGGAGGTCGGACGTCGGGTGGCGACGGCGCGCGTGAACCTTGAGTGCGAGTTCGAGAAGAGGCTGGGGTTGATCCGAGCTGAGGCTAAAGGTAGGACCGCTGCCTTGAGGGCCAAGCAGGAGGAAGTGACGCGGCGGGCCGATGCTTCTCGTGCCGCCCTTGAGGTGGCGCAGGAGGAGTTAACTACCTCCCGTGCCGAGGTGTTTCTTCTTCGCCAGCGGGTGGACGAGGCTGAGGCCGTCGTGCGACAGAATGCGGATGAGATACGCCAGCGGCGGATCCTGGAGCATGAGCACGGCCCCATGCTCACCACGCTCCGGGAAAGAGCCAACGCAGCCTTGGGTAACATCTGCGAGGTGGCTGTTGGCGAGCCGCACGAAGTTAACTACGCCGACAACCTTCAGTTCTTCACCGACGTGGTGACGCCGCTGGAGGCCCGGTCGGTCAGAGCCAACAGGTTGGTGGAGGAGAGGAGCCACGCCCTGCTCGGGCGCGCCTTTTCTCACGTCTCCAGCCATCTCCGGAATATGGACCCCCACTTTGACTTCGACGCCGCCATTGCCCCAGTACCCCAGGCCGTCCGGGGCGACCTGGCGCACTGGGTGGAGGACAACGTGGACGCCCTCGTCAGGGCCTTCGCTTCTGATAACGACTGCATGATCATGGCTGCTGATGAAGGCGGCGTGGTGAACGGCCCTGACGCCGCTGGTGACAATGCAGAGAGCGATGGCGAGGCCAGCGACGCCAGCAACAGTTCAGGAGGTGCCCCTGAGGATGCATTGGGGGATTTATCCGATCGTATTGCGATCGTTCTGTTTCCTTACCCTGCATGAATAGAGCCCGGGTTTTGCCCTGACGGTTGTGAGAGCATTTTGGGAGGGGGAGCCCCTCATGTAAAACTTGTGTTATGTGTATTAGTAGATGCTATATCACCCGTACGCCTGCGCCAAGTGGCTGGCTAGTTTACCTTTGTCCCGTGCGGGCCCTGAGATAGCCTGTGGAGGGCTGTGGCGTCTCAAGTGTCTCCTGATCGAACCCGTATGATCTGCAGTAAAAACCTCCTTAGAGGATGCGACGGCAGCAGTCTGGGCTGCACGCAAGCTAGGCCCAACCCGGCTCGCGAGGGGCTCACGAGGGGAGGCAGCTGAGGCAAAGCGGTAACCGGAACGCGAGAGATTGCTCGAACGAGACTAAGCACCCCTTTCCCCAAACACACGCAAATCTCAAATTCGAATCCAACTTATATCCAGCGGGGGAAAGTGACAACCAAAAGGAAAAGCAATGAAAGCAGAAAAAAGGCCGCGTCCGGCACCTAGTCTAGTCTTGGATGTCTTCTCACCGACGCGGAGCTAAGTGCTGCCACTGGGCGTGGGAGGGAGCCCCAGGGCCTGAGGCCGCACCCCGAGACTCGGGCGGTACAACCCCACTCATTATTACGTGAGAGTGTCACGGGCGGCGAGCTTCACGCACCGGCCTTCTTCACAGTACCGCCTTGCTTCATATCGCCAGACGAGGGCCCCGCCTTGCGCAAGCACTCTAGTGCCATCAACGACGACCGGAAACCGGGCGCGCCCGATGGGGTAGAGCGGTCGCCAGCGGTTCCCCCGACAACCACGGGTCCTCCGCCAGGGGCAGGCCCTGAGGCACCTCCCCAGCAGAGGGCCTACCTCCTGAGAACGCCTTGCTCCAAACGGTGCGGTGGTGATGCCGGATCTCGGCCCCTCTCCTGCAGCCCCCGATGCCCTCCTCCTGAGGGGTAGGAGACTGCGGGAGCGGAGCAACCGCTCGCTGTGGCGACCTGCACCTCCTACGATCCATGATTAGCGTATGCCTGCTCCTGAGGAATTAGCGGTACCCAATAATCGTCGCTTCCCGCGTGGCCGGTGGGGCCTTCACGGGGCTCCTGGAAGAGCTCAGCTTCTGCCGTCTCGTCCCCCCAGCTTGGGCTGAGGAGCGAGCCTTGTTCGCCCCTCATCTTTGGTGCCCTTGGTCCATCATGTGGGGCACGATTCTTCGGGGCCGTCATCCGAAGGTCGCGCCATAGTGCTCCGCGTGCCATGCAGCTCGCTTGAGGCGCCCACACGGGGTGGTAGCGCGGCGCCCACGGGGCCGTGGGTCGCAGCGAGTCCCTCTTTGCTGGCCGGGGCGGAGGCAGCGCTGCCGCTGGTGCCCGGCCGACTTGGCAACCGCTGGTGTTGAGTAGCCTTGGGCCGGGCGGCGTGTGGAGCCCCGCAGACTGCCTGGACTGAGGTGGGAGCTGGGTGCGAAGGGTGAGCCCCGAGGCGGCAAATCCAGAGCTCGCACCGCTCTAGCAACGACGTCGCGACCGCCTTCCAAAGATCTGCCTGCCGCATAGCTCCGGCCACCGTGAGCGCGGCCCTCAAGTTTGCTGCTCCCGGCGGGTGTCTGCGCCGCGGCCGCGGCGTGGTTGGAGGCCCTTGTTGCCACCGCGCTGCGGCGGCGTGAGAGTTGTCGGCTCGTCCACGCCGCCCGCGCCCCGCAGCGCCCTGCGGACCGCGAGCTGCCTGGGGCATGAGGTCGCCCGAGGCGAGCGGCTCTGCGTGGGCGGGCCAAGCTGCCCAGGGACCGGGGTTGCCCGCCTGGTCGCGGACATGATGATGACGATCGACGGGACACGGTTGCGTAGGTGGATCCCAACAGCACCCTACCGGGCGCGCCAAATGTCGATTTTGGGTTCCGCAAACCCTTGAGGTTCGAACACTGGGTGCGCGCGAGATCTCGCCTCTACCTACACACGCCGCCGCCTCGCTAGGATCTAAACTACTGAAAGGAACAACACAAGAGACACAAGGTTTATACTAGTTCGGGCCACCATTGTGGTGTAATACCCTACTCTAGTTTGTGGTGTGGTGGATTGCCTCTTGGGCTGATGGTGATGAACAATACAAGGAAGAACAGCCTCACGAGGGTCTATTCTTGGCCGGGGCGATGAACTGCTTGGAGGAGTTCAGTCGCTCTCTCTCTCTCTCTCTCTCTCTCTCTCTCTCTCTCTCTCTCTCTCTCTCTCTCTCTCTCGATGAGATCAAGCTCAAGCTATTCCGGATCCAGCTGCCTCTACCCTGTGGGAGGCTAGTCCTATTTATAGGCGAAGGCCCTGGGCCTCTTCCCAAATATTGAGCGGGAAGGGCGCCAACAATTGGCCATTTTGAAGGGGAACATCTGGTACACTTATCCTGACTAAAGTTGGTCCTCGCCTGTCAAAGGCTCTGGTGGTGACGCCGGCTTCGGCTCCACAATGACTTCCTTCCTGCCGTTGGGCTGGTCTTGGTCTTGTTGCACCGAAATGGATGCCTTTGCATGATGCTCTCGCCTGCGCTTGCTCCCTTTGCACCAAAGAGGAAAGGAGGACACTGCTGGCTGGTGGCGCCCCTGGGCGCCCGCCTGGCGCCCTTGGTCGTCATGGCTTGCGTCATGGGCACCTCGTGAGGTACCCCGCCTTGATTTCTCCGCCTCCTCGCGAGCCAGCCTGATGTGGCCGTGCCTAAGGAAGCTCCCTGTCGTCCGCCCCGCGAGGCTTGGCCCCTCGCGAGGGTCTTGAGCTTGTGTTGATGAAGATGGGCCGTGATGGGGCCCCCTTTGAGCCACGCCGTAGGCCGCAGGCAGGCAAGTCTGGGGACCCCCGTTCCCAGAACGCCGACAATAGCATTAGTCAATGATGCAACTCATGAAAGAATTAATAAGGGAAGATAAGTGTAACATTCCAAAATTCTAAATTTTGGAATGCTATACTAAATAGATAGATTTGATTGATTATTTGATTGATTGATTGATTGATTGAAAGTGAGTGAAATCCGAAACTTTTGAAAATTAAATGAGAGGGAATAAAAGGACTTTCCCAAACTTTCATTTTTGCATTTATCTCCGTGAATTCAAATTCTTTTCAAATACAAAACACTTGAGTGAAGATGATATGACTTCTTCCATTTAATTAAATGAAAAGGGATTTTGAAAATATTTGAATTTCACTTGGAAATATTTCAAATTCAGAAACTTTAAGCAACTCAATGATTTTCATGAGAGAAGATAAAATGACTTCTTCAAAACATATGAAATATGAGTTGGGAGTTTCAAAGAATTAAAGTCCTTTTGAAATTATTTTCAATTTGGAGTTATTTGAGTTTTATTCAAAATATTTTTCTCCAAAAATAAAATATACAGAAATTAGGGTAAAATGATTTCCTACAATAGAAAATTGAGAGAAATAAATTTGAAATCATTTTGGTATTTTTAAAATAATTCTTATTGGATTTTATTAGAGCTATAGCACTGTTTGATTTATTTGAATTTGTGTGGATTTTATTTGACTCTATAAAAATGTCCATGTTGTTGGAAATATTTTTCTGAAAATTTTGATATATTATATGCCTATATAATATTGTTGTTTATTTTGTTATTTGTCTGAAAAATGTTTTTTTCAAACTCTTCTAGACCGAACTGGGCCGAAGCCCAGCCGGCCCAGTCACTGCGCCGCCTCCCTCCTCGCGTGCTCGTGCGGGACTCCCGCCGGACTCCGCTGCGCCTACGGCGCCGGCCGCCCCTTCCCCAAGCCACGAGCCGCCCCGGCCCCTTTATAACCCGAGGCCCGGCCCCGCCTCTCTCTCTTCCCTTTTGCACTGCCAGATCACAGCCGCGCCACGCCATCTCGCCGCCCTCGCCTCGCGTCGCCGCCGCCTCTCTTTGCTTGCCGCTGCTGCTCCATCGCCCGCGCCGCCTCTTGCTTCGCCCAGCCGCCCTCGCCGCCTCCTCGCTCGCCATCGAGCCGCCGAGATCCGCCAGAATCGCCGCCGTCGCCGCCTTGCCGGAGAGCCACCGGAAAACCGCCACCGCCACCGGCTTATTTCGCCCGAGCCGGTAAAAGCCGTCGCTTTTTCTTTTGGTTTTATAAAACAAAACCCTAGATCGTTTTTTTACAGAAAACCTAGATCTGACTTTTTTTTAAGTTCTGTAGTGAACGTTCACCCGGTTGTTTCTATTAACGAACAGATTCGTTCGTTATGTTCTGTTAGCGAGCGTTCGCTCGATAGTTTTTTTCTTTTTCTTTTTAATTTCGGTCAGGGACCTATCTGTGAGTATTTTATTTACAGTTTAGCCCCTGATTTTCAATCGATTACTACTTTTTACTCGTTTATCCAAATCCAACGAAACCAACGACCACTTATTCGTTATGATCTCCTCTATCTAGATAATGAACTTAAACATGTTTTTGAAAGTTGTAAAACTTGAATTCAAATAGATTTGTATTTGAACTTCGTTTGATCGTAACTTGAGTTTTATAACTCCGTTTGAGTTGACTCTTTTTGGAAATTAAAGCTCTTGACCTAAGCTTTATGATAAGGCCAAATTCTCATAATTTTGGTACTATTATAAATTGTTTTATGTTGCAAGAGTTATTTGCTTGGTTTTGATGTTTTCCGAATCGTCTTCTTCGATCTTTCTGATCTTTTGAGTGATTGCTTATGTGTGGTTACTATTGCTTGATTACGATTGACTGACCGGAGTGTGACGAGTAGAACTATCAAGAGTTTTGAGTACGAATCATCTTAATCAGCAGTACAGGCAAGTTCACACTTTGATCATATTCTTTTCATACCCAGTTTTTATGCATTAGTTTCACCCTCAAACATTGCATGAGTAGGATTGATAACATGTGGTTATTGGGAAGTAGTTGAGGAGGTAGGAACCTATTGCCCTGCATTCAAACCTTGGGAGTTACTATTATGTTATGCTTATATTGCTATGCTATGCTCGTAGACGTGGTTTGGGTTTGATTGTATTCATGACAGATGTGATTATTCTTAATTAATGGTTAACTTAAGGTGGCAACTTTAATACACATCTGTGTGGATTGAGGCACCTGGGGAATCCAGTGATTGCCTGTATTTTTGGAAATCCCTAGGTACCATGTGATTCTCCTATGGACTGCCACCCAGGCTCAAAGGGATCATAAGATTATTCATGCAAGAAACTTCCGTGTGCAGCCACATGCCATTATGGGCTCTGGCATAGTTGAGTAAGTTGTGGGAAACCTTTCCATGATGGGCTAGCAGATGTAGGGGATTGTAGGTGTACATGCCTATCTATCGGTTAAGGGGACCTCTTCAGAAAGACTGTGTCTCGGTCATCCGTTTCTCAACCATTATGTGGTGCGAGAAATCCAACGGAGGAGATCGAGTCTTGTGGGAAAAGTGTGCAAACCTCTGCAAAGTGTACAAACTAATCATGATTAGCCGTGTCCCCAGTTATGGACATCTTGAGTATCTGGTTCTTGGATTATCATATTGATCTCATCACTTCATAATTAATTTGTTGAGTTGTTAATGATTACTTTTAATTGGGATTGAGAGGGGGTTTACCTTCTCAATATTTTCAACCAACTTTGTAGTTAAAAAAATGTATTCCTTTGCAGTAGGGAAAAATTGGCTTGTCGCAAAAACGTTATAACCATAGAGCTTTTCCACCAGCCATATATGCATGTAGTGATAGTTATTATTCATCATTATCCTATGGTGTGAATTTGCCAGTACATTCAATGTAATTGACCCTTTAATGGCTGCAACGTCTCATGTTGCGTGACTTCTTCTGACAGTAAGTGATACATTAGGTTTACGATTTCTACACTCAACTTTGCCGTTCGTGTTGATGGGAATCCACAACCTTGTTACTTCCGCTATTTGGATTGAGGTAATAGTAATTACGTTATTTTATACATGTGATTTACCTCTGTTATAGATCCTCGAGTACTGTGTGTGTCAGCATACCGATCCAGGGATGACACTTAAGAACAGAGACTTGACCGTCTGAGGTCGGGTCTCTACAAGATGGTATCAGAGCACATGTTGATTGTAGGACGTGACCCCTAGAAACTAGCAAGCCCATAGGAAGGATTTTCTCTAAAACTCTCCTTTTTCAAAAAGATCTTTTACCTCTCTTCTCTTCTGAGCTTATTCAAATATTCCCTTTTAGTGAGACCATACCCCTTTTCCCTTTTGACCACACGAAGATTCGACTGATGAGATCACTCCAAGAAGTACAAGACATCGGACAACTAAGACCACTTTGGAATGAAGAGGATTTTACCATACATTAAGATAATGGAAACTACAACGGTTGAAGACTCCGAAGACTATGGGAATTTGAAGGCCCTGTAAAATTTTCCAGATTTGTATGACCTAGGAAGGCACCCCTTATGGAACTTGGCAGACTATGGAAGCTGTCACTACCCGAGATCAAGGTGTATCGGAGAAAGACCGGAGCATGGAGCATTAGAACTCAAAGTTTTGTCAAGAAACCCTAAGGCAGGAGATATCAACTATGGAATGATAGCTCATGGTAATGACAAGAGCAGAAACACGAATATCCATGATGTTATCGCCCGCTTATGCTATTGCCACCGTGCTGAGTTAAGCATGCAGTTCGTCGTATGGATTGGATGGTAGCAGGCTGATGGAGCACCTATCAGCAAAGGATGCAGTTTTAATCTTAGCTGGTGTATCGCCAGGATCTAGAGAATTACATCAGGAGTTTTAAGATGGACCTGCAGGAAGCCGTATTTGACGAGAAAGGATTTTGTGAAGAACTTAGGACCCAGAAGCTGAAAGTAGCCAAGCTGGAGGAGCAAAACCTCAAGACACCGGAGATTCACCAAGAAGTGAAGGGCAGTAGGACCATGGTTTATGTCAAGGATGTTGAAACTCGGAAGTTTGGAACGCAACTCCAAAAATATTAAAGGATGTCACGAGAGACTTCACGTCAACAAAGATGATCTGGCAAAAGAACTTGAGAAGGACAAGCACGATCGGAAGAAGCCATCGGAGACATGAACAAGACTTGAAGAGTTTGGCGATTTTGAAGATTTATTGACCTTTAGAAGACCAAACCCCTGTTATACCTACATTAGATGCGACATTTGTGAGCTGTCATTTGTTTGATGTTTTTCCCGACAGCCACAAATAAAATCTGCCGTTTCAAAACTTTTGTTTGTATTGTGTGCATCCCTCTCGATCTCTCTTATCTCACCCCAAAACCCTTGGATCCCAAAAGATGACGAATGGAGATGGACGAGTATTTCTGAGATTCATGACACAACCGAAGGTAGCACACTGGATATGGAACATGGAAGATCGCATGAAGGAGTACGGTATTGAAGGAGAGTATATGGTTCCATACACCCTACGAAAGATCACACAAGGTGCTGCAAAATGGCGAGAGATACATGAAGCCATACAAGGATGGAATGGAACCAATGCTTGGGATGAATTCAAGACGATTCTACTAAGGTCCCGTCTTACCCGAGAGCCATGTGAACCTAAAGAGAAGAAGCCTTGTGCATGTAAGATTTGTGGAGAAATGGGACACACCCATAAATAACACAAGGATGAATGCCCTAATTATGAAGGAAGTCACCAAACTGAAGAATGCCCAACTAGGCAGATCACTTGTTTCTTGTGTGAAGGAACTACCCACTACCCTGCTCAGTGTCACATTAACCCCATGGTACAAAGAACCATCCATCAGAAGAAAGAAACAATGAAAGGAGCCCTCGTGGAAATTTTAGAAGAACCTGGGATGAATGAAGAGGTGGAGGACACACCCAAAGAAGACCCAATTAAACCCTTCACCAAGTCATGCTATTCATGTGGAGAAGAAGGACACATCTCCCAGAATTGTATGAATGGGGATCTAGTAGAATTCCTGATAGAGGAAGTAGAGTATGACCCACAGGAAATAGAAGCTCTGATTGGAACAGAAAAGTCCAGGAAGAGAAGTAGATTGGATTCCCGGAAGGACCTGAGCCATATCACCTGTTACAGGTGCAAGGAGTCAGGGCACTACCTCAGTAGTGGCCCAAAAAGGAAGCGGAGGACCCAAAGAGGCTATGTAGTCATAAGGAAACCACGAGACTTGCTAGAAGTAATATGTTTCTGCTGCAATAAAGCAGGGCACTTTTCCAGAGATTGTCCCAATGAGAAGGAGACTCATGCTAAATAGTTGTGACGAAAAAGGAATATAGTAGTAGTAGTGGGAACATTTCGTTTTCAGTATTGAGGTGTTGAGTTGAGGCATGCAATGGATATGCAGGAGATTGTAGTAATTTGAGGATCAATAAAGTTAGCATCCTTAGTACTGATTGGATTTTATGAGTTGTTACTCTATGAAGAAAGATTTTGACCATTTTCGAGGATATGAGAAATATGGTCTATGGATGAGTTTGTGCATTTTAAGGGTGGTAGTAACTGTGAGGACCCTTGACCCCTGGAAAGGATAATGATGTTCCACGGAGTGGACTTCATAAGTACGAGTTTTATCTTGATATGTTGGATACCCCAAGAATATGAAGGGATGAAGTACTATTGGATATAAAGGAGATATGATGTTGGTAATATGGAACAATTGTAACTCCAGGATGATTCTGAGTAATCACGTCTTAGTTTGGAATCAATAGAAGGAAGAGAGACAATAAAATTGGATGGATTTTAAGTATGCTAGGAAGCTGGAAGTTGGATGTTGGAATAACGATCAGTTGCCCAGAGGATGAGTTCAAGGTTTACAAGTGATGAGACGGGCCATAACCCATAGGCCCCAGGACCTGCCAAGAAGCAAGCACACTCTTGCTCAAGGAAAAACCCTGGAAGAAGTTACGATTTTAGCAGCAGACGATTTTATAGGAGTTTACGCAAAACCTGAGAGTTGTGAAGGAACGATAGATGTTTGTTTAGCTTGCAGAATCAATGGATTTATCTGAACCTAGTTCGTTGACAAGAGAAATTCTGCAATGCTTGTGAGGATGACCGAGCGTTAGAATGCGAGATTCGCTAAACTATATACAGGGTAATGATTTGGGTGCGGGATGGATTGATCACCATACCAACTTACTCTTATTGTTCGCTTTGCTATATGGGATGGTAAATCTGAGTGACTTGCCTATAGTAGAGAGACGACGATCAAAACCTTGTTTAAACCTTAGAATGGTATATCAATTTTTTCCCCTTGTACAAGGCAGCTGTTGCCAACCGTAGTTTATGCGGTGAGGATCAACCCAGACCCATTTCCTGCAAGAGAAACCATAAATTGTTGGCCACCACGAGATAACGATAGTTGATTAGTATTGGCGCCAGACCCGTCAGCTAAGAAGACCCAATCATGGAAGAACCTTACCAAGAAAAAGGACAAAAGAATTGCGGTAAAGGTTATGCCACTATCGAAAAAGCCCAGAGATGGAATTTCCTGAAGATCTGAGAAGACCGACACTGTCAACAATAAGGATGAAGTATATGAGCATTGATGAGACCGTAACGATGTTTCTAAGGGTGGTAGCACCCCAAACCCCCTGTGATGATCGATGGATTTTGAGAAGACCCAAACCTAACCTATTTCTTGCTAGCCTCTCCGAATCTCGAGGACAAGATTCATTTTAAGGGTGGTAGGTTTGTAACATCCCAAAATTCTAAATTTGGAATGTTATACTAAATAGATGGATTTATGTTATACTAAATAGATGGATTTGATTGTTTGATTGATTGATTGACTGAAAGTGAGTGAAATTCAAAACTTTTGAAAGTTAAATGAGAGGGAATAAAAGGACTTTCCCAAACTTTCATTTTTGCATTTATCTCCGTGAATTCAAATTCTTTTGAAATACAAAACCCTTGAGTGAAGATGATATGACTTCTCATTTAATTAAATGGAAAGGGATTTTAAAAATATTTGAATTTCACTTGGAAATATTTCAAATTCAGAAACTTTAAGCAACTCGATGATTTTCATGAGAGAAGATAAAATGACTTCTTCAAAACATATGAAATATGAGTTGGGAGTTTCAAAGAATTAAAGTCCTTTTGAAATTATTTTCAATTTGGAGTTATTTGAGTTTTATTCAATTATTTTCTCCAACAATAAAATATACAAAAATTAGGGTAAAATGGTTCCTACAATAGAAAATTGAGAGAAATAAATTTGAAATCATTTTGGTATTTTGAAAATAATTTTATTGGATTTTATTAGAGCTGTAGCATTGTCTGATTTATTTGAATTTGTGTGGATTTTATTTGACTCTATAAAAATGTCCATGTTGTTGGAAATATTTTTCTAAAAATTTTGATATATTATATGCCTATATAATATTGTTGTTTATTTTGTTATTTGTCTGAAAAATGTTTTAAAAAAAGCTCTTCTGGACCGAACTAGGCCGAAGCCCAACCGGCCCAGTCACCGCACCGCCTCCCTCCTCGCGTGCCCGTGCGGGACTCCCGCCGGAGTCCGCCGCACCTACGGCGCCGACCGCCCCTTCCCCAAGCCAAGAGCCGCCCATGCCCCTTTATAACCCGAGGCCCAGCCGCGCCTCTCTCCTCCCTTTTCTGCTGCTTGCACCGCCAGCCGCCTCGCCGCCTCGCCTCCGCCGCCACCGACATTCACCACGCCGCTGCTTCCACCGCCGCCGTGCCTCCTCCGCCGCCATCGGCATGGCCGAGATCCGCCGCAACCGCCGCCATCGCCGCCTCGCCGGAGAGCCACCGGAAAACCGCCACCGCTACCGGTTTATTTCGCCCGAGCCAGTAAAAGCCGCCGCTTTTCTTTCGGTTTTATAAAACAAAACTCTAGATCGGTTTTTTACAGAAAACCTAGATCTGACTTTTTTTAAGTTATGTAGTGAACGTTCACCCGGTTGTTTCTATTAACAAACAGGTTCGTTCGTTATGTTCTGTTAGCGAGCGTTCGCTCGATAGTTTTTTCTTTTTCTTTTTAATTTCGGCCAGGGACCTATCTGTGAGTATATTATTTATAGTTTAGCCCCTGATTTTCAATCGATCACTACTTTTTACTCGTTTATCCAAATCCAACAAAACCAACGCCCACTTCTTTGTTATGATCTCCTCTATCCAGATAATCAACTTAAACATGTTTTTGAAAGTTTTAAAATTTGAATTCAAATAGATTTGTATTTGAACTTCGTTTGATCGTAACTTGAGTGTTATAACTCCGTTTGAGTTCATTCTTTTTGCAAATTAAAGATCTTGACCTAAACTTTCTGATAAGGCAAAATTCACATAATTTTGGTACTGTTATAAATTGTTTTATGTTGCAAGAGTTATTTGCTTGGTTTTGATGTTTTCCGAATCGTCTTCTTCGATCTTTTTGATCTTTTGAGTGATTGCTTATGTGTGGTTACTATTGCTTGCTTACGATAGATTGACCGGAGTGTGAAGAGTAGAACTATCAAGAGTTTTAAGTGCGAATCATCTTCATCAGCAGTACAGGCAAGTTTACACTTTGATCATATCCCTTTCATACCCAGTTTTTATGCATTAGTTTCACCCTCAAACATTGCATGAGTAGGATTGATAACATGTGGGTATTGGGAAGTAGTTGATGAGGTAGGAACCTATTGCCCTGCTTTCAAATCTTGGGAGTTACTATTATGTTATGCTTATATTGCTATGATATGCTCGTAGACGTGGTTTGGGTTTGAGTGTATTCATGACAGATGTGAGTATTCTTAATTAATGGTTAACTTAAGGTGGCAACTTTAATACACATCTGGGTGGATTGAGGCACCTGGGGAATCCAGTGATTGCCTGTATTTTTGGAAATCACGGGGTACCGTGTGATTCTCCTATGGCCTGCCACCCAGGCTCAAAGGGATCATAAGATTATTCTTGCTAGAAACTTCCGTGTGCAGCCACATGCCATTATGGGCTCTGGCATAGTTGAGTAAGTTGTGGGAAACCTTTCCATTATGGGCTAGAAGATGTAGGGGATTGTAGGTGTACAGGCCTATCTATCGGTTAAGGGGATCTCTTCAGAAAGACTGTGTCTCGGTCATCCGTTTCTCAAACATTATGTAGTGCGAGAAATCCAACGGAGGAGATCGAGTCTTGTGGGAAAAGTGCGCAAACCTCTGTAGAGTGTACAAACTAATGATGATTAGCCGTGGCCCCGGTTATGGACATCTTGAGTATCTGGTTCTTGGATTATCATATTGATCTCATCACTTCATAATTAAGTTGGGTTATTAATGATTACTTTTAATTGGGATTGAGAGGGGGTTTACCTTCTCAATATTTTCATGATTACTTTTAATTGGGATTGAGAGGGGGTTTACCTTCTCAATATTTTCAACCAACTTTGTAGTTAAATAAAATGTATTCCTTTGCAGTAGGGAAAAATTGGATTTTCGCAAAAACCTTATAACTATAGAGCTTTTCCACCAGCCATATATGCATGTAGTGATAGTTATTATTCATCATTATCCTATGGTGTGAATTTGCCAGTACATTCAATGTACTGACCCTTTGTGGCTGCAACGTCTCATGTTGCAGGACTTCTTACGACGAGTAAGTGATACGTTAGGGTTACGATTTCTACACTCAACTTTGCCGTTGGTGTTGATGGGAATCCACAACCTTGTTACTTCCGCTATTTGGATTGAGGTAATAGTAATTACGTTATTTTATAAATGTGATTTACCTCTGTTATAAATCCTCGAGTACTGTGTGTGTCAGCATACCGATCCAGGGATGACACTTAAGCACAAAGACTTGACTACCTGAGGTCGGGTCGCTACAAGAAGATTCACATATAGATATACTATCCTAGAAATCTTTTGTGTTTGTGAGCCCTCATCAAAATATTATATGCCAAAATTGTTGTCGTTGGATAAGGAAGACAACTTAATGGTTTATGTTTGTTTATATTCACATAGAAGTCATATTGTCATAGATCCTTTAACATGTGGTGCTTGCCCCTATCTTTGCTACCCAAAAACTCTGCACTAAGTAGAGATACTACATGTGCATCCAAAAACCCTTAAACCCAAATCTTTTTCAAGTGTCCACCATACCTACCTAGGGATTGAGCAAGATCCCTCAATTAAGTTGTTATCGGTGCAAAAAGGCAATAAAAATTGCTTCTAAAAGTGTAAGATCATTTAATGTAAGAGAAAATTGAGCGTTGTATGAACTCTGATGACAAAGAATAAAAGTGACAGACTGCATAATAAAGGTTGTCATCTTAAGGGGCAATACAACGTGACGTTCTCTTGCACTAAGGGATTGAGCATACAAACAAATAAGTGCATGGCAACCTCTGCTTCCCTCTGCGAAGGGCCCTTCCATTATTTTTATGCACTTACTTTTATGCAAAGATTCAAAGTTTTCCTTCTATTCCTTTTATTTTTCTCCTTTGGCAAGCATCATGTGGCGAGGAAAGATCTAGGCACATATGTCCTGTTGAATATAGATAGCATGAGTTATTATTGTTGACATCACCCTCGAGGTGAGTATGTTGGGAGGCGAAACTATAAGCCCCTATCTTTCTATGTATCCGGTTGAAACGTTTTGCTCATGGGTACGAGGTGGGTGTTAGCAATCATAGAAGACTACATGATGGTTG
This sequence comes from Aegilops longissima, assembly GCA_021605205.1. Lineage (NCBI taxonomy): Eukaryota > Viridiplantae > Streptophyta > Magnoliopsida > Poales > Poaceae > Aegilops > Aegilops longissima. Next base: position 590,521,757 of record CM038682.1, read on the forward strand.
AGTATGTGGACTTGCCTAATGGCTCCGACACGTGACCCTTCCTGAAAAGATGATGAATTGTAGTTGCAAAGTTGACTAAGAACATAGTTTGTTGGTTTCTAACAGATTTTTTTGCTTTATGCTTCGATTGTACGAAGAACTATTACTTATTCATGAGAAGTATATGATAAAAGCTCTATGATAAAAGTCCTATATTTAATTTTGTTGTTGTTACAATAATCAACATGATGCTTCTATGTTCGTATTTTGTTTTTATCGACACCTCTCTCTCAAAGCACGTGGACATGTTTACCGATTTCGGTTTTCGCTTGAGGACAAGCGAGGTCTACGCTTGGGGGAGTTGGTATGTCCATTTTGCATCATGTTTCATTATTGTTATTTATAATGTTTTTATCCATAATAATGCTTTTTGGAGTAATTCGAATGCTTTTTATCTCATAATTTGCTAGGAACACACCAAGAGGGAAAATTCCGGCAGTTGGAAATCTGGACCTGGAAAAGCTACGTCAGGCCACCTATTCTGCACAACTCCAAATGAGCTGAAACTTTACGGAGAATTTTTATGGATTATTTGAGGAATATTGGAGCCAATAAACACTAGAGGGGGGCCACCACGTGGGCACAACCCACATGGGCGCGCCAGGCCACCCAGGCACGCCCTGGTGGGTTGTGGCCTCCTCGGCCCACCTTCTGTGCCCATCTTCTGGTATATAAGTCATTTTGACCTAGAAAAAAAATAAGGGCGAGACTTTTGGGACGGTGCGCTGCCGCCTCGAGGCGGAACTTGGGCAGGAGCACTTTTGCCCTCCGGTGGAGCGATTCCGCCGGGGGAACTTCCCTCCCAGAGGGGGAAATCATCGTCATCCGCAGGTTACGACATTGAGGTCATCGACAGCGACGTCCTGAGGTAGGCTATGTGATGACCCACAAGTATAGGGGATAAATTGTAGCTCTTTTCGATAAGTAAGAGTGTCGAACCCAACGAGGAGCAGAAGGAAATGACAAGTAGTTTTCAGTAAGGTAATGTCTGCAAGTGCTGAAATTGTAACTACCGGAGTAGTTTGATAGCAAGATAATTTGTAACAAGCAAGTAACGATAATAGTAATAAAAGTGCAGCAAGGTAGCCCAATCCTTTTGAGGCAAAGGACATGCCAAAACGGTCTCTTATGATAAGCAAAGCATTCTTGAGGGTACACAGGAATTTCATCTAGTCACTTCCATCATGTTGGTTTGATTTGTGTTCGCTACTTTGATAATTTGATATGTGGGTGGACCAGTGCTTAGGTGCTGTTCTTACTTGAACAAACCTCCTACTTATGATTAACCCTCCCGCAAGCATCCGCAACTACGAGAAAAGTATTAAGAATAAATTCTAACCATAGCGTTAAACTTTTGGATCCAATCGGTCCCTTACGAAATAGCGCATAACTTGGGGTTTAAGCTTCTGTCACTCTGGCAACCCACCATCTAATTGCTACTCCACAATGCATTCCCTTAGGCCCAAATATGGTGAAGTGTCATGTAGTCGACGTTCACATGGCACCACTAAGGGAATAACAACATACATACTATCAAAATATCGAACATATAACAAGTTCGCATGATTACTTGCAACATGATTTCTCCTGTGACATCAAGAACAAAAGTAACTACTCACAAATGATGAACATGTTCATGATCAGAGGAGTATTAAATAGCATAATGGATCTGAACATATAATATTCCACCAAATAAACCATATAGTGATCAACTACAATATGTAATCAACACTACTAGTCACCCACAAGCACCAATCTATAGTTCCGGTAACAAGATTGAACACAAGAGATGAACTAGGGTTTGAGAGGAGATGGTGCTGTTTACGATGTTGATGGAGATTGCCCTCCCCAAGATGGGAGAGTTGTTGGCGATGATGATGATGATGATTTTCCCATTCGGGAGGGAAGTTCCCCCGGCGGAATCGCTCCGCCGGACGGCAAAGTGCTCCTGTCCAAGTTCTGCCTCGAGACGGCGGCGCTCCGTCCCAAAAGTCTCCTCCTTATTTTTCTAGGTGAAAATGACTTATATACCAGAAGATGGGCACCGGAGCTGGGCCGAGGAGGCCACAACCCACCAGGGCGCTCCTGGGGGGCCTGGCGCGCCCAGGTGGTTGTGCCCACCTGGTGGCCCCCCTCTGGTGTTTATTGGCTCCAGTATTTCTTAAATAATCCATAAAAAATCACCGTGAAGTTTCAGCTAATTTCAAGTTGTGCAGAATAGGTGGCCTGACGTAGCTTTTCCAGGTCCAGATTTCCAGCTGCCCTAATTCTCCCTCTTGGTGTGTTCCATGCAAATTATGAGAGAAAAATACATTAGAATTACTCCAAAAAGCATTATTATTGATAAAAACATTATAAATAACAGTAAGAAAGCATGATGCAAAATGGACATATCAGGCTAGCTCGCCAATAATCACGCAAGTAGCTAGTCCCCAAAGACAACCACTACATGCGTGTGGCCCAAACATATGTATGGAGAGGTGTGTTTTTGAGTAACAATGGAACAAATTTGATTCGGCATCATGATTTCGAACTAGAAATCCCCACACCGAGTGAGGGTTAGGTTGACGATGCATATGTATGTTGCACCATACTTCAAGCCAATGGGGATTCATGCATGCATGCGTGCATAGTATATGCGCTCAAACTTAAGGTCTGAATCTCACCATGACCTATACCACGATAACACGAACCGAATGAAGAATCCGCCATGGTAACCTATCTTGTTGTTGGTCAAGGTGATCATGGATGTCCACACGGGCCCATGAATATATAGGCTTTTCGCCGATAACCACGCGAGGGAGTGTATCGTTCGAAGGCAACCACTACATGCATATGTACGAAGGTGATGTGTGCATGCATGTTTGAATACCATTTCACAACATTGATGTGGCGCGTGCGTCAAAAATCGTACACTAGCTCCCCACACAGAGCGAGATCGGTTCATGATGTGTCGTTGTACTAGCCACTTCGACTCGATGGGAGGGATTCATGCGTACACATGCATGTGTGTGTGATCAAACTGTATCATGCATGTCATCCCAGAGCATGACCTATATATATACCTTATTACAAGCAAAAATAATAATCCCCTCCTAAGTCAAATTAACCTCACATGTTGTCAGGCAAAAAGTAGTGGTGGACCAAGCGGGCCCATAGACGTAAAGCATCGATATCGCTGATAACCGCTTAAGTGGGTGCGAGAGGACAACCACCAACGCTTTACATGTGGGCCAAACATATATATGTTGAATACCCAAAATGCACAACTTTGATATGCCACATGCCTAAAAAACCGTAAACCATGCTCCCGCACAAAGCAAGGTTCATGAAGCGTACTACAGACGGTCCCCTTCCCCCCTCTTCACCGCATACTATATGCTCCTGCCGTAATATGTACAACCCAAAAGAATCCTCATCGATGGTGAAATTAATTAACCTCTCCTGATGTAGGTCAAAGTGATGCATGCATGCATCGACGATGGCCTCGTGGGCCCACAAATGGAAGCATCACACGCGAGTGTCCTAGCTAGGATAACCACCGCGTGCATGCATGTGGCCCAAAGAGGTGTTGTGTGATGTTTGAATAGCCAATTTCACAATTTTGATGTGGCACGTGCCTCGGAAACCAAAAAGTCCCGACACTGAGTGAGGTGTACTTGTTCACGGACGCGTAAGCATAGTATATATGCTAGTCCCTTCCCACCTCTTCGACGCGTAGTATATACCACCATAACACAAACAAAAAAGATTCTACCTTGCTACTCAAATTAACCTCACTGGAGGCTGTTCATCAAAGTGATCGACGATGACCTCGCGGGCCCACAGAAAGCGTCACACACGAGTATCGAGTGTCGTGTAGGACAACCACCGACTGCATGTGGCCAAAACATGTATGTATGAAAGGGTTGTGTAATGTTTTAAATAACGATTTCACGACTCTGATGTGGCACCGGACAGCCTAACAAAATAGCCAACCCACACGGTGGCTCACAACTCGCAGTGTACTGCGAGCCACCCGCCACCCCGAGATGCACACACCCACACACACACACACCGCGAATCCACCGCAATTACGATGCATGTTAAATTAATTATCCCGCGGTGAACATATGTTACCAAAGGAGGGACACTTTAATTTAAAAAATATCACAGAGATCATTAAGACCTTTTAGTACATTAATTGATTGATTTTCTACGGGTATAATGTGCAAAAATTAAATTTGAGCTCCATGCACACGTGATAGTGCACCTAAATGGATTGCAAAAACACATGTGTCTCACTGGGTGCATGTTTACTCCCCGTGCAAGAAATTTCAAATATTGAGAATCTTGATTTTTAAATTCTAGTACATCCAAAACTTATTTGAACTTCATGAAACTTATCGTGTTGTCATATGGACACCAATACAAAGTGGCATTATACTTTTTTTGTCAAATCTGAGACCAGTTTTGATGTAATCTTTATCTAATCACAAATGGGAGATTATTAATAATTGGGAACCAATATCCCAAACGGATTATTTATTCGAACCGTGAGTGTTAGACAACAATGGATACGTGCCATGCTTCGGTTAAGAAATAAAGCGGCAGCATTAATCATCCAAATAGAAAAACAATATACGTGTCGCCGCGTGACCCGTGTGCCATGTGAGAAGTCCACTGCGCAAGTAGACGCGGAGGCATGCGTGCAGGTGTGTGAATTGACGGAGGCGTGCTCGCTGTGTAGTGTCATCGGGAGGCGTGCGAGCAGCTGTGTGAACCTTTGGTAGGCATGCCAGCAGTCCGGTGCACAGGCTCACTGGGTGGCGAGCCATCGGTTTGACTGCCGCGCGCCTCTCTCCCACAACTCCAACTATTCCATATTAATGGTGCGCCTGAGTGGCCGCACCCCATCCTCGCCACACACACACAATCCACTCTCTCCGCTTGCATCCTCGACGCCGCTCTTAGTCCTCAAAGCCGTCAGTGTATGAGGATGACGCGGAAGCGCCCCATCAGAGGGAGTGGTGACACCGGGGCTGCTAAAGCACCCGAGCACAACATGGAGATGGAGATAGAGGTTGCCGTCACCGCCGGTGAGTTATCGCTACATCCTGATGTCATCGACGGCGCCAAGCTTCCACAGCTGGAGGCGGAGTTCCACACTGACTCTGGTGACGACCCCGACGACGACTCCGACGACCTCTGGCGATGACTCCGACGACGACGGACAACTTGTTAGTCATCTATACCCATTTATGTGTCAAATAGATCATAGGGTTTCTCTAGTTACTCATGCCTCCCCCTTTTTGGAATATAAATCTGGTTATGTTTCTCCCAATCCATGAAATCTGAGTAAGTTTCGTTAGATCCGTGTAGTGTATTGATTGTTTGAATGGTACAAGTGATAAGTGATTAGTTGTTTCATCTGTGCAAATGATTTATGCTAGTAATCCGACTAGGGTTAGTGTTCATGCTAATAATTCCTAGCCAGGACTTGATAATTGATTTTGAATGACCTACATATGTTTGTGCCATTATTTTCTTCAATATTAGTCTGTACATAGACGACTGTGCTTAAAAATGGATATGTATAAATAAATAGCCATAAATTCCTAATCCTACTTCACGGCATGTAATCATTGATTTGATGCCAAATTTCTTTTACTATTTGTATAGGTGATGTTTGATGATGTGGACAGCGAGGATGAAGATGGCCAGAGGAGGTGCAAGAGGCAAATCCTGAGGGAGCTTTATGCGGGAATGCATAACAGGCGTATTAGGACCTGGAACATCGACTATCGATGCCCATTTTGCAACCACAAGCTTCATGACGCGTATCTAAGTGTTCTCAAGATGCAAGAGGACGGGCCGTTGGCTCCTTCAAGCGAAGTATTCTCGCGAGGTGGCGCCGGCGCAGCGTCGCTGAGTACCTGGAGAAGCTTCAGGATCGTGCCGGCATGTGAGATGAGATGTGGGATGGATCGAACTATGTACGCTTGATGGCTTGAGTATGCTTAATGACGGTTGAACTATGTACTTATGGTTGAACTATTCATATGTACATGTACGCTTATTATCTATGTCTGAGTATGTTAAATATTTGGTCAAAATTGGTAAAAATTACAAAGGGGGACCAATAAACCAGGACGGAGGTAGTACGTCAATCACACACGGTTCCCAAAATTGGAACCGTGTGCAATGACTTTCATGTTGCCTGTTGTGTCAATCACACACGGTTCGCTCTAGCAAACCGTCACCCCCAAAATTCTTTGTGGGAAAGAAAACCCTCACCACCCATTTCAAAAAATAAAAAATAAAACCCTCACCATCCCCATGTCACAAAAACCCTCACCCCGCCCGCCACCCCCTCCGGTCCCCATTCACACCTGCACAAGCTCCTCCGCGTCTATGCCATGGCACCGCCTATCGTGGCGGTAAACACTTAGCTCGACGCCTGCCGCTGCCGCTAGGTTGCCAGCAAAGCCAACCGCATTTCGCCACTTCCGCTTGCCGACGCCAATCGCCATCGACTTTTTCGACGCTGCTCGCAGTCGACCCAGCTCCTCTCAGTTGGGGAATTTGCCGTACTGAGGGTTCTTTCTCATGGACGACAAGGTAACTAATTTAATGAGATATTATCTCATCTCTTATCCCTGTTCATCTGCCTCCTTTAATCACCCGGCGGAAATTGCCGTGAATTCATTTTTATTCGAGCTGATTTGAGGGTTTTCTTTCATTCATAGAATGTACAGTGCGCCGACACATCAGGACTTTGCGACCTCCGCTAGAGATTCCATCTCATCATACCAAATCACTTGAGGACGCACGCGGTATGTTCAATCTCACCCTAAATCGATTGGCATGGCCTACTTTCCTGAACATATTCTAAATATTGCTACATTTGGATAAAAGGTGCCACATGCACCATATACGTCAAAGGGGATTTTTTTCCCTCTTCTTTCTATATTAGGCAAATTAATGATGTATTGTTCTTTCGATTACTCTCATATTTCCATGAAATCATGTTTACCCTATCTGTTTAATTATAGACTTTTGTCCTTCGATTTCAACTGTTGTACAGTTCTTTCAATTTGGGCCCATATTTGCATGTTACCATACTTTCTTAACAATCCTACCTTTTTCTGCAGCGCATCCCTTGCTATGCAACAGATTATGTAGTGCACAATCTTTCCCTTTACATAGATCAAGACTGCACGGATGTCATACTGCACACAAACCATGGATTTACAATCCTTGCCACTGTAAGACTTGATGAATGTGGTGACACCTATTTTGACACTGGATTTTGGAAAGAAATTTCTAAGTTTTATGTATTGAAAGCTGGCACTAAAATTGCACTGCACATAAAAGGGCCTGGTCATGAGATATATGCTAACTTCCCCGACAAAATCATCCATCCAGACTTTGTTCGAAGTAAGTTTTCTTTTCAACTATCTGCATGTTGACTTACCCATCAATGTCAAATGAATTGTGTAGTATTTAAGCAACCAATTGTTATTCCCTTTTCTTACTATATTACTACCTAATAACTTCTAGTTACCAATACACTTTTCTATTGCCCTGTTTTAACTAAATATTCCCTGTACTCCCATTTCTATCAGAAAGCGCCAATGACAAGGAGACTCCGGAGGTGGAGAACGGGTTTCCAACAAGAGGAGGCGGGGCAAGCTAGAACCACAAGCGACTCCAGCAGGCCTAGACTTCATCAGCAGCCTCCCCGATGAAATGTTGACAGTCATCATCTCCCTCCTCCCAATCAAATATGGGGCGCAGACAACCGTCCTTTCTCGACGGTGGCGCCCCCTATGGAACTCCAGCCCTCTCGACCTCATCGACACCCACGAGCTCTGCCATGGCTATCACAAAAGCATGGATGCGTTCTCCAAGATCCTTGGCAGTCACCTTGGCCCAACCAAAGGCCTTAGAATGGGCAAGTTCCTTTCCAACGGCAAGGATCGACCCAAGATTGACGACTGGTTCCGATCCCCCGCCCTAGATCAGCTCGAGGAGCTCACTTTTTATGATGGGTATATGCGGTCCCTGCCAACATCTGCACTCCGCCTCGCGCTCACGCTGCGCGTTGCCAAGTTCAGGAACTGCCATCCCCCCCTTAATGACGCGCCCGCGCTTATTCTGCCACGACTGAAGCACCTCGAGCTTGTCGCCGTCTGCCTCTCAAACGGTGACATGGAGCGCCTGCTCCGTGGCTGTACTGCACTCGAGTACCTTCATCTTCAGGCGATCAATGGGTTGAGTACCTTCCACATCACCTCCATGACTCTCTGGACCATTTACGTGTGTTGCTGGTGCGGCAGAAAGACATCACAAGATGTGTACCATGGCCATGGTATGGTCATTGAGGACACACCTGTACTTGAGAGATTACTTGTAGTTGATCAAGAAGGTCAAACAAGAATCAATGTCATTTCTGCACCAAAATTGACAGTGGTGGGCTACTCGTTTGACAAATACTCCGAACTTGTTATTGGATCCACACCCATTCAGGTACAACAGCCGCCTTCTACCTCTCCTTCTACAAATTAACATTATTTCTAATTTTGAAGATTTTTGTTCCTCTGTCATTCAGAAAATGATTCCGACAAGCTTGACCCGAAATCACAAGACAGTGAAGGTCTTGGCACTAGAATCTATCGGCCCCAACCTGGAGCAAGTTGTCAGTTTCCTGAGATGCTTTCCGTGCCTCGAGAAGCTATATATCGAGGTGATGTTCCTTTCCTGTTAAATGTTAACCATAAGGGAGTTCAATTTGTGACACCTTTTTCCAAGTTTACAATGACAATGTACTACGATTTTTGAAGGATTCTTTTGGAGGATTTCAATACATACATGTTCCACCCCCCACCATATTTGTTGCTTGATCCATATGGTTACAATCAATAAGCATTTCTCCTTTGGATTCATCTGTACTAGTTTTCTTAGGGAAATTTTCATCCACTCCAACCTCTTGTGAAGAAGGCTACATTTTTCTAGAATGTAATCAAATGCCCATGTTAATCATGTCAGATCAAAGATGGCATGTTAGTGCATTTTACAAATCCTGCAAACCAAATAGGCCTGTAGTACTATTAAAACTGCATGTAGGCACTAACACGTTTTCTTTTTTGCAGATAAGATTAGGCCCAGTGGTGGATAATGTGATACAATATAACAATCACGTCAAATGCCTAGTTCTGCATCTCTCAGAAATTACTTTGAACTCCTACCGAGGGACCTCACCGGAGATTATATTCGCCAGGTTCCTTGTTCTCAGAGCAAGGGTGCTGAAGGAAATGAGGTTTGCCCTACATTTCTTTCGCAAAAATGAATGGTTTGTTGATTAGCGCCAGCGCCTGCGGCAAAATGGAATAGGCTCCAAAAATGCTGAATTTCATTTTGGAACTTCAGATGACAGAGTAATCGGAAGTCATCGTGTCAACCCCATACATGAATTCTCAGTGGCTGACCCCTGTGCAAAAATTGTGAGGTTTCGAAACCACACTTAGAAGTGGTAATATTAGTTTGAACCTCTCTGATATCCATGTTCAGCGGATCAACATGAGCGTTTGCAGTTGATGAGCTGAATTTCATTTCTAATATCAGTTTGAACCTTGTAATCTTCGAATTTGAGCCATATAACTCTGGAATTTGAACCTTGTAATATTTCAAGATTTTGTGGTACAATCGTTGAAATGGCATCGTATGAGACTCGTATATTGGTAGCACTACTTTAAACTTAATATGCAATGGTCTTAGATTTTATTAACCATTCTCGAATCTGTTTACCTTGTCGATCTCACAGCACACGATCTGTATAGCTAACTCGACTGCGATCTTTGACATTATTGCACACAGTTGGTTTCTTCCATCGTGTGTCCTGTAGAGCACAGAATTAATTATCGCACTCGTGTGTCCATCATCACCCTTCTGTGTAACTTTGACCTTATCACCCAAAGGTAAACTTATGACCGAAGTCATTCCACACACTTCGTTTTTTCAAAGCTTTTTGCCAATAAATGCCCATGATTTGTCCCTCTTCTAGCCGACGCGTGGCCAAACTAGCCGGGCGGGAACCTTGCACGGTAAACTGCGCGGTAGCGCGGGAACAGGCTCACCGATGATACATTTGGCGCCTCTTCGAGCTCACGCGTGCAGTGCGGTGTTGTCAAGCATGCACTGGAATCCTCCGCTATGAACACCGTGACAAGACGTGATGATTACAGGTTGTCCGACCCCCATTTATTATAGCGGCCAACCATTCGATCGTGCCCCACCATTGCAAGAAGCACACCCACCATGAGAAATTCTCAGAGGGTATCCTGCGCGGCTCCAATGGCGCTCCGAGCGGTTGCCGACGACGAGCAGGAGTTCACCATGCGTTCCATGGTGGACAACCACAAAAGGTGCATGGACCTCTCGGTGGTGTACACGAATGACCCGGTGTGGGTGGAGCACTCCATCCACATCATGGAGATGTTGCTTGCCGAGGAGAAGTACAAGGTGGTCGGGTTCGACCTCGAGTACACCCGAGCTCATGCCGGGTCTCGTCCCAAGGTCGCTGTCGCCCAGATGTGCATGCGCCACCACGTCCTCGTCTACCACTACTGCCTGGCCAGAAGGCCTTGTGAGCGTTTCTCCTGGTTTGTCAACAGCCCCCACTACATGTTCGCTACGGTGGCCATCACCAACGATGTAAAGGCGCTCGAGAATTCGGGCATCGCCTGCCAGAATCTTGTCGACATCTAGGGCCAATACAAGATCTGGGGCAGCAAGGAGCATTAGAAGGACTCACTGGTTCACCTCGCCGAGGCCATCATTGACCCCTACTACAGAGACATGAAGGATTCGTGCAACAAGGACAAGCGTGCCTAGCACTCGGCCTGGATGGAGAAACTTGACAAAGCTCACGTCGTGTACGCGGCCAAGGAGGCGTACACGAGCTACGACATGTACAGGCGGATCTTGACATGAGGAAGTGCCTCCTTCCCCAAAACGGCCAGGGATCCAGCCGGAAGCAGAGCAATGGCAAGCGTCGCCGCAACGATAAGTAGATGATTAGATCCTCGTTTCTCCTACTTTAGTATGCATGTAATTGCTTACTTTGGTGTGTGGAAATGTTATGTGTGTAGTCAATTGTGTAATTGTATGCTTAATTTGGTTATGCAATGTTGTATTTTTAAGTATATATATGTTGATCTTTGTAGACAGAGCGTAGATGTTGTGCGGACAAAGAAAATCACATCGCACACAGACTAAACAATGGAGCCCGTCGGTGATGTTTTCATCAATCACTCACAATTATATACCAGCAATCGTTTGCTCACAACACACATGGCTTGTTAGCAGTAATCGTCTGTGTTGTTATCGGCCTTCGCACACGTTTCCGACTATAGACCTGTTTGCCCCGTATCACACACATCTTGTTAACTTGAACTATTTCTGTTCTCATGTCTCAATGCAAACAGTTCATCCGAGTGAACCACATGTCGTATATCGCATGCACCTTGATCTGGCTGACCGTTTCTTTTGTGTTGCCTAATCACAAACAGTTCATCCGAGTGAACCGTATGCTGTATATCGCACACACCTTCATCTGGCTGCCCGTTTCTTTTGTTCCTCCTTATTGCAAACAGTTAATTGAGTTGAACCGTATGCCCTGCATCGCACACACAACTAAAATCTTAACTATGTTTGATGCATCCTCCATCGCAAACGTTTTGCACCTTTTTGACAGTTTTTTTACACCACCATTTGCGATTATGGCATCACACACAGTTTCGTTGAAGGGTCTCTGATCGTAGTGTCGCTTTAGCAGCATCCTGCAGTAGTGATGTATAAGTCATAAAGAAAGCAATAGCAATAAAACTTAATGATCATTATGCTAAGCTAACGTATGGGTCTTGTCCATCACAACATTCCCCTAATGATGTGACCCCGTTCATCAAATGACAACACATGTCTATGGTCAGGAAACTTAACCATCTTTGATTAACGAGCTAGTCAAGTAGAGGCATACTAGGGACACTTTGTTTTTGTCTATGTATTCACACATGCATCAAGTTTCCGGTTAATACAATTCTAGCATGAATAATAAACATTTATCATGACATAAGGAAATAGAAATAACAACTTTATTATTGCCTCTAGGGCATATTTCCTTCAGTCTCCCACTTGCAATAGAGTCAATAATCTAGATTACATTGTAATGATTCTAACACCCATGGAGTCTTGGTGCTGATCATGTTTTGCTTGTGGAAGAGGCTTAGTCAACGGGTCTGGCACATTCAGATCTGTATGTATTTTGCAAATCTCTATGTCTCCCTCCTTGACTTGATCGTGGATGGAGTTGAAGCGTCTCTTGATGTGTTTGGTTCTCTTGTGAAATCTGGATTCCTTCGCTAAGGCAATTGCTCCAGTATTGTCACAAAAGATTTTCATTGGACTCGATGCACTAGGTATTACACCTAGATCAAATATGAACTCCTTCATCCAGACTCCTTCATTTGCTGCTTCCGAAGCAGCTATGTACTCCGCTTCACACGTAGATCCTGCCATGACGTTTTGCATGGAACTGCACCAACTGATATCTCCACCATTCAATATAAATACGTATCCCGTTTGCGATTTAGAGTCATCCAGATCAGTGTCAAAGCTAGCATCGACGTAACCATTTACGACAAGCTCTTTGTCACCCCCATAAATGAGAAACATATCCTTTGTACTTTTCAGGTATTTAAGGATGTTCTTGACCGCTGTCCAGTGATCCACTCCTGGATTACTTTGGTACCTCCCTGCTAAACTTATAGCAAGGCACATATCAAGTCTGGTACACAACATTGCATACATGATAGAACCTATGGCTGAGGCATAGGGAATGACTATCGTTTTCTCTCTGTCTTCTGCAGTGGTAGGGCGTTGAGTCTGACTCAACTTTACACCTTGTAACACAGGAAAGAACCCTTTCTTTGACTGATCCATTTTGAAGTTCTTCAAAACTTTATCAAGGTATGTGCTTTGTGCAAGTCCAATTAAGCGTCTTGATCTATCTCTATAGATCTTGATGCCCAATATATAAGCAACTTCACCGAGGTCTTTCGTTGAAAAATTCTTATTCAAATATCCTTTTATGCTATCAGGAAATTATATATCATTTCCAATCAACAATATGTCATCCACATATAATAGAAATGCTACAGAGCTCCCACTCACTTTCTTGTAAATGCAGGGTTCTCTAAAAGTCTGTATAAAACCATATGCTTTGATCACACTATCAAAGCGTATATTCCAACTCCGAGAGGCTTGCACCAGTCCATAAATGGATCGCTGGAGCTTACACACTTTTTTAGCACCTTTAGGATCGACAAAACCTTCTGGTTGCATCATATACAACTCTTATTTAAGAAATCCATTAAGGAATGCAGTTTTGACATCCATTTGCCAAATTTCATAATCATAAAATGCGACAATTGCTAACATGATTCAGATAGGCTTAAGCATCGCTACGGGTGAAAAGGTCTCATCGTAGTCAACTCCTTGAGCTTGTCGAAAACCTTTCGCAACAAGTCGAGCTTTGTAGACAGTAACATTACCATCAGCGTCAATCTTCTTCTTGAAGATCCATTTATTTTCTATGGCTGGTCGATCATCGGGCAAGTCAACCAAAGTCCATACTTTGTTCTCATACATGGATCCCATCTCAGATTTCATGGCCTCAAGACATTTCGCGGAATCTGGGCTCATCATCGCTTCCTCATAGTTCGTAGGTTCGTCATGGTCTAGTAACATGACTTCCAGAACAGGATATCGTACCACTCTGGTGCGGAACGTACTTTGGTAGACCTATGAGGTTTGGTAGTAACTTGATCTGAAGATTCATGATCATCATCATTAACTTCCTCACTAACTGGTGTAGGCATCACTGGAACTGATTTCTATATGAACCACTTTCCAACTCGAGAGAAGGTACAATTACCTCATCAAGTTCTACTTTCCTCCCACTCACATCTTTCAAGAAAAATTCCTTCTCTAGAGAGGATCCATTCTTAGAAACAAATATCTTGCCTTTGGATCCATGATAGAAGGTGTACCCAACAGTTTCTTTTGGGTATCCTATGAAGACGCACTTCTTCGATTTGGGTTCGAGCTTATCAGGTTGAAGCTTTGGTACGTCCATTTTGCATCATGTTTTCCTGCTGTTATTTATGATGTTTTTATCCATAATAATGATTTTTGGAGTAATTATAATGCCTTTTCTCTCATAATATGCAAGGTATACACCAAGAGGGAGAATTCCGGCAGCTGGAAATCTGGACCTGGAAAAGCTACGTCAGGCCACCTATTCTGCACAACTCCAAACAAGCTGAAACTTCACAGAGATTTTTTATCAAATATATGATGAATATTGGAGCAAATAACTACCAGAGGGGGCCCACCACGTGGGCACAACCCACCTGGGTGTGCCAGGGAGCCCAGGCGCGCCCTGGTGGGTTGTGAGAATCCAGGCCCACCTCCGGTGCCCATCTTCTGGTAGATAGGTCATTTTGACCTAGAAAAAATAAGGAGAAAACTTTCGGGATGGAGCGCCGCCGTCTCGAGGCGGAACTTGCGCAGGAGCACTTTTGCCCTCCGGTGGAGCGATTCCGCCGGGGGAACTTCCCTCCTGGGGGGGGGGGGGGATCATCGTCATCATCATCACCAACAACTCTCCCATCTTGGGGAGGGCTATCTCCATGAACATATTCAACAGCACCATCTCATCTCAAACCCTAGTTCATCTCTTGTGTTCAATCTTGTTACTGAAACTATAGATTGGTGCCTGTGGGTGACTAGTAGTGTTGATTACATCTTTTAGTTGATTACTATATGGTTTATTTGGTGAAAGATTATATGGTCAGATCCAATATGCTATTTAATACCCCTCTGATCTTGAGCATGATCATCATTTGTGATTAGTTACTTTTGTTCTTGAGGTCACAGGAGAAATCATGTTGCAAGTAATCATGTGAACTTGATATGTGTTCGATATTTTGATAGTATCTATGTTGTGATTCACTTAGTGGTGTCATGTGAACGTCGACTACATGACACTTCGCCATATTTGGGCCTAAGGGAATGCATTTTGGAGTAGTAATTAGATGATGGGTTGCGAGAGTGACAGAAGCTTAAACCCTAGTTTATGCGCTATTCTGTATGGGACCGATTGGATCCAAAAGTTTAATGCTATGGTTAGAATTTTTTCTTAATACTTTTCTCGTAGTTGCGGATGCTTGCGGGAGGGTTAATCATAAGTAGGAGGTTTGTTCAAGTAAGAACAACACCTAAGCACCGGTCCACCCACATATCAAATTATCAAAGTAACAAACACAAATCGAACCAACATGGTGAAAGTGACTAGATGAAATTCCCATGTACCCTCAAGAACGCTTTGCTAATTATAAGAGACCATTGTGGCCTGTCCTTTGCCTCAAAAGTATTTGGATACCTTGCTACACTTTTGTTACTACTATCGTTACTTGTTTGTTACAAATTAACTTGCTATCAAACTACCCTGATACTTACGATTTTAGCACTTGCAGACATTACCTTGCTGAAAATCACTTGTCATTTCCTTCTGCTCCTTGTTGGGTTCGAAACTCTTACTTATTGAAAAGAGCTACAATTGATCCCCTATACTTGTGGGTCATCAAGGCTATTTTCTTGCGCCGTTGCCGGGGAGTGAAGCGCCTTTGGTAAGGAAACATTTATATAGTGTGCTGAAGTTTATTGTCACTTGTTACTATGGAAAACAATCCTTTGAGGCATTTGTTCGGGGTATCTTCACCTCGATCGGAACCACAATTAGCAACCCCTCAACCTACTGCACCTACCGAAAATATTGAATATGAAATTCCTTCGGGTATGATAGAACAACTGCCAGCTAATCCTTATGCACGAGATGGAACTAAACATCCCGATATGCACTTGATGTATGTGGAACAAATTTGTGGATTGTTTAAGATTGCAGGTTTATCCGGAGATGAAGTTATGAAGAAGGTTTTCCCTTTATATTTGAATGGAAAAGCATTGGCATGGCATAGTCTATGCGTTGATATTGGATCCTGGAATTGGAATCGATTGAAATTGGAGTTTCATAAAAAAAATATCCTATGCATCTAGTTCATTGTGATCGGAATTACATATACAATTTTTGGCCGCGTGAAGGAGAAAGTATCGCTCTAGCTTGGGGGAGGCTTAAGCCAATGTTATATTCATGCCCCAATCATGAGCTCTCAAGATAAATTATTATCCAGAATTTTTATGCTTGGCTTTCTCATAATGATCAAACCATGCTTGATACTTCTTGTGTTGGTTCTTTTATGACGACGACTATTGAATTCCGGTGGGATCTTTTGGAAAGAATTAAACGCAATTCTAAAGATTGGGAACTCGAAGAAGGTAAAGAGTCAGGTATTAAACTTAAATATGATTGTGTTAGATCTTTTATGAATACCGATGCTTTTCAAAAGTTTATCACTAAATATGGAATTGACTCTGAGATAGTAGCCTCCTTTTGTGAATCATTTGCTACTCATATTGATCTTCTTAAATGGAAGTGGTTTAAATATCATCCACCTATTAAAGAAGAAATTAAAGAACATGTACCAATTAAAGAAGAAACCATAATTTCTAATGTTGATCCAGTTGTTCCTTCTTCTTATATTGAGAAACCACCTTTCCCTGTTAGGATAAAGGAACATGCTAAAGTTTCAACTGTGGTTAACAAAAGCTATATTAGAACACCTAAACCTGATGAACAAATCCAAGTAGAACCTAGTATTGCTATGGTTAAAGATCTCTTTGAAGAAGATATGGATGGGCATGTTATTTACTTCTGTGAAGAAGCTGCTAGAATTGCCAAACCTGATAAAAAGGATAAACATAGACCTGTTGTTCGCATGCCTGTTGTCTCAGTTAAAATAGGAGATCACTGTTATCATGGTTTATGTGACATAGGTGCTAGCGTATGTGCTATTCCTTATACGTTATATAAGAAATTATGAATGACATAGCACCCGCAGAGATACAAGACATAGATGTTACTATTAAACTTGCTAATAGAGACACTATATCACCAATTGGGGTTGTTAGAGATGTTGAAGTCTTGTGCGGGAAAATAAAATACCCTACTGATTTTCTTGATCTTGGTTCGCCACAAGATGAATTTTGTCCCATTATCTTTGGTAGACCTTTCTTGAACACCGTTAATGCTAGAATAGACTATGAGAAACAAATTTTCGGGGTTGGTTTTGGTGATGAGTCTCATGAGTTTAATTTTTCCAAGTTTAGTAGAAAGCTTCATGAAAAATAATTGCCTAGTAAGGATGAATTAATTGGTCTTGCTTATATTGTTGTGCCACCTACTGATCCTTTAGAACAATATTTGCTAGACCATGAAAATGATTTACATATGCATGAAACAAATGAAATAGATAAGATTTTGTTTGAACAACGTCCTCTGCTTAAACACAATTTGCCTATTGAAACTCTAGGAGGTCCTCATCCACCTAAAGGTGAACCCGTGTTTGAATTAAAACAATTGCCAGACACTTTGAAATATGCTTATCTTGATGTAAAGGAGATATATCCTGTTATTATTAGTGCTAACCTTTCAGAACATGAAGAAGAAAGATTATTCAAAAGTTCTAAGGAAGCACCGAGCTGCTATTGGATATACTCTTGATGATTTAAGGGGCATTAGTCCCACTCTATGTCAGCACAAAATTAATACGGAAGTTGATGATAAACACGTTGATGATCACCGATGTCGGTTAAATCCAAAGATGAAAGAAGTGGTAAGAACAGAAATATTAAAACTTCTGGAAGCAGGTATAATCTATCCCATACCTGATAGTAGATGGGTAAGTCCTGTTCATTGTGTCCCTAAGAAAGGAGGTATTAATGTTGTTCCTAATGATAAGAATGAACTTTTCCCACAAATAATTGTTACAGGCTATAAAATGGTAATTGATTTTAAAAAATAAACAAAGCAACTAGAAAATATCATTACCCACTACCCTTTATTGATCAAATGCTAGAAATATTATCTAAAGCACACACATTTTTAGTTCCTTGATGGATATTCTGGTTTTTCACAAATACCTGTTTCTCAACCTGATCAAGAAAAGACCACTTTTACTTGTCCCTTTGGAATTTATGCTTACACACGTATGCCTTTTGGTTTATGCAATGCACCTGCTACCTTTCAAACATGTATGACTACTATATTCTCTGACTTTTGTGAAAATATTGTTGAGGTTTTCATGGATGACTTCTCTATTTATGGGAAGTCTTTTGATGATTGTTTAAGCAATCTTGATCGGGTTTTGCAGAGATGCGAGCAAACAAATCTTGTCTTGAATTGGGAGAAGTGCCACTTTATGGTTAATGAAGATATTGTCTTGGGTCATAAAATTTCTGAAAGAGGTATTGAAGTGGACAAAGCTAATCTTGATGAAATTGATAAAATGCCATGTCCTAAAGATATCAAAGGTATTCGTAGTTTCTTAGGTCATGCTGGTTTCTATAGGAGATTTATCAAAGACTTTTCTAAAATTTCTAGACCTCTTGCGAGTGTTTTGCAAAAGGATATTTGTCGGTGTCAAAACCGGCGGATCTTGGGTAGGGGTCCCGAACTGTGCGTCTAGGCGGATGGTAACAGGAGACAAGGGACACGATGTTTTTACCCAGGTTCGGGCCCTCTCGATGGAGGTAATACCCTACTCCTGCTTGATTAATATTGATGATATGGGTAGTACAAGAGTAGATCTACCACGAGATCAGAGAGGCTAAACCCTAGAAGCTAGCCTATGGTATGATTGTTGTTCGTCCTACGGACTAAAGCCCTCTGTTTTATATAGACACCGGATAGGGTTAGGGTTACACAGAGTCGGCTACAATGGTAGGAGATCTACATATCCGTATCGCCAAGCTTGCCTTCCACGCCAAGGAAAGTCCCATCCGGACACGGGACGAAGTCTTCAATCTTGTATCTTCATAGTCTTGGAGTCCGGCCAAAGATGATAGTTCGCTATCCGGACACCCCTAGTCCAGACTCCTCAAGAGCCCTGAACCAGGCTTCAATGACGACAAGTCCGGCGCGCATATTGTCTTCGGCATTGCAAGGCGGGTTCCTCCTCCGAATACTTCATTGTAGGTTTTGAACACAAGGATAGTGTCTGGCTCTGCAAAACAAGTTCCACATACCACCATAGAGAGAATAACTTTTGCACAGATCTGCTGACGTATTTCGCGGCATGACATCACACCTCGGCCAGGCCTTTATATGAATTGTTTTTTACTGTTCCACCTCAGCGCGTTTAGCGAGGCGGCTTCCCTGGCACGTCTTATCAAAGCATAGATCGTGCCCCCTTATTTCGGGATTCTCATCAATACGGACGTGGGTAACCCATCCGCGCCCTTGATTACGGCGCTTGGGAGATAAGCGAGTTTTACCAGGCTGGCGGGGGACGCATAGCTTCGTCCGTCCATATAAGGGGATAAGGATCCACCTTTTCACCTACGCCTTCTTCCTCCTTTGCTCATCCATTTCCGCGCACTCGAGCTCCAGCGCCCAAGTCCGCACATCCCACCTCAACCTTCTCCAACTTTGTCCAGAGCGGGAGGCAGGTTGATGGCCTCCTCCGTCACGGAGGGGCATATCACAAAGCTGCGGGAGGCCGGATACTTGCCCGGCGACATCGCGTGTCGGCTCCCCAACAAGGGGCAGCTAACTCCAACCCCCAGGCCCCATGAGAGGGTAGTGTTTCTCCCCCACTTCCTCCGCGGACTAGGTTTTCCACTTCACCCATTTGTCCGGGGGCTCATGTTCTACTACGGCCTGGACTTCCACGATCTGGCCCCGAATTTCATCCTCAATATCTCGACGTTTATCGTCGTGTGCGAGGCTTTCCTCTGCATCCAACCCCACTTCGGTTTATGGTTGAAGACCTTTAGCGTTAAGCCGAAGATAGTGGGCGGCCGACAAAGCGGAGTCTTGAGGCGCCATGGCGGGCAGGATGCCCAATGTTCTATGGCTCGAGGGCTCCTTCGTGGAGACAGTAAAGGGGTGGCAATCGGGGTGGTTCTACATCACCGAGCCGCCCGACTCCAAATGGGCGGCGGCCCCCGAATTCAGATCTAGCTCCCCCACACGGCTCACATCATGGAAAGAGACGGGCCTGACGTGGGGTGATTCGGAAGAGCTGACCGGACTCCAAACCTGTGTCCGAAACCTGGTGGACAAGAAGCTCAAGCTTGTCAACGTAGTCCTGGTTATGCTCATCCGCTGGATTCTCCCATGCCAGCAAAGGGCCTTCAATTTGTGGGAGTTTGATCCGGCACAGCACCAGACCTTGAGCCGGCTCTTCGACACTACGTACGAAGATGTCTGGAAGGTGTTGTTCAAGGGCGCCGAAGCCCCCGCATCCGCTACCGAAGATCGCGGATTCAGCTCGCAGCATCAAGCCAGCGAGGTAAGTTATTTTACCCTTTACGGGACTCTTTTTTCATAGATTGACTCTCTGTGGGATCTAAAACTCCCTAACCTTTAACAGGACTGGCTGAAGACGTCCGGACAGATTAACTGTCCGGCTCCTTTGCCAGAAGACCCAGCGGACGCCCGATTGACGGATCGCTGGCTCGCACTCACGCGGTGACGGAGAAGAAGGTTAAGAAGGAGGCCCCGAGAACTCAAGGAGCTCCCGCGCCAAGCACCGCCGCTTCAAGCGAATCCTCTCCCGAGAACGAGGAGGAGGAAAAAAGCCTCTCCCCGGGGAAGAGAGAGAAAAGGAAGGCCGCCTAACCGGGAGGCCGGAGGGTCCAAGAAGGAAGGAACCTTCCTCCGGACTTCTCCACCAACACCGACAACGACGAGGAGGAGTGGCCAAAAAGGGCCAAGCCCCTGGCGAGATTGTAAGTGTTCGGATGCCCATGTTTTTTTCATTGCATAGTGTCCTCTAATGCCGAACAATCATGCAGCCCGCC
The DNA here is from genome assembly GCA_021605205.1 of Aegilops longissima. NCBI lineage: Eukaryota > Viridiplantae > Streptophyta > Magnoliopsida > Poales > Poaceae > Aegilops > Aegilops longissima. The sequence goes on from CM038682.1 coordinate 590,542,820, forward strand.
CAAGGACGAGTTCGCCGCTTCGTCGAGCGGGTCCCTGAGTTCGTCGGAAATGGAGAGTACTTCACTTACGACCGCCTCCTCACCTCACCCTGCGGACGACGCCGAGGTGGGGCCCCAAGGGGGGCCTGGTCAAGATGAGGTGGCATAGGAGGCGCCGCAAGGCGACCTCCTGGACTCCAGGCGCGTGGGGGGCGAGACCCCTAGGGGCTCTAGGCCCGACCCTCGTCCGGACTCCATACCGGAACCTTCAGCGGTTTCGAAGTCCGGGAAACGGCCCCTTCGTAGGAAGGGTAAGACGCCGGTGTCCTCCGTCCAACCAAGGCACCGGATAGCTTCTTGGGCGCTTAACGGCGCCCCATCGACGAGGAGCACCGCCTTGTTATGAGTGTGGTGATCCAGAAGTTCAGTCCGCCAAGAGCGGGCTGACCAAGCTGTACCAGCCTTCTAACAGGCTTTGAGGTAAGTTTAGAATATGTAAAATATTACCGCATAGACAGTAGCCCTCGATGCTTAGTTCGTGTTCAAAAGAAAAGCCGGACTAAGGATCTAAAAAGACATACGCAGGAGTCTAACATAAGTATGTCAATATGGGAATGCAGGTTGTGCTTTGCTGACCTCTGCCAGACCGATCATGGAGGTCAATGCATTGAAGCAGAGCCTCAAGCGGTCCGAGAACGAGCTCGGCCTTGCCAAGAAGCAGCTCGAGGACAAGGAAGGTAAGTAATACCTTATTAAAGAAATACCTTATAGAAAGGATTCGGTTGCAAAAAATGACAGGAATAACGTGGGTATTGTAGGGGCCGCGAACGAGGTGGTAACCCTAAAGGAAGCGGTGTCCGTGGCTGAAAGCAAAGCGGCCGCAGAGCGCACCGAGCGAGAGAAGCAGGAGGAGCGGGTGGCGGAGGTGCGGCAAGAGCTCCAGGCTCTCGTGGAAAAACACGAGAGTTTGGAGCGTGACTCGAAGATTCGAGAGTCCGAGCTCGCCTCGGCTCTTGAGAGTGCCAAAGCCGCTAAGGCCGAAGCCCAAAAAGCCCTCCAAGAAATTGAATCATTAAAGAAGATAGCGGCGGTAAGGCATTCTTTATGCAAAGCAAGCATGTGAAAGTGAATTACCTATTACTTACCCGGATTCGAGCTCTCCAGAGCATTTGCAGATCTGCCCGTGGTGTGTGTCGATGCTGCGCGTTCTACCGCGCCAAGGAGGGAGCTCGACGGAGAAGGTGTTCTGGTCTCAAGATGTTTGAGGCGGACATCCAGTGCCCCTAAGCGACCAGCTGAAGCAGCTGGTCGAGCTCCACAAGGTCGCCGAACAGGCCAGGAGGGGCCTCATAGTTCGGCTGTGGCCATTGGAAGCCATGCCTGGGAGCTACTTTGGGCTAGTGCGGCGGCTGGTGGACGCCTTTCCATGGATTGAAGTCATCAAGCGCTCCGTCTGCTTTGAAGGTGCCCGTCGGGCCCTTGCCCGTGCTAAAGTGCACTGGGGCAAGCTGGATGCGGAGAAGCTTGTGACGGACGGGCCACCGAAGGGCAAGGAGCATCGCACGCCCGAAATGTACTACGAGGGCATCCTGAAGGGTGCCCGCCGTATAGCGGATGAGTGCGCCAAAGATGTAATTTTCGAATAGACTCGCATTTGTTATCCTGTACGCTGAAAACTTGTTCATATGCGCTAAGCAACGCTTGTTAATTTCAAATATTACCTTCTGTGCGGCCGTTTATCAAATTTGAGAGATGGCAAGTCGTTGGCTTCAGCCCCCATGCCACGAGTGCTGGGGTGTTCGGGATAAACTTGAGCGCTCTTGTTCCCATTCTTGGGTCCATCGAGGGAGGCGCTCAATGCAACGAACAAGGCAACCGGACTTATAATGCTTGAACACTCTCACATAGCCATAGAATTCTATAATTTTAAATTTCGGCGAAGCCCCTAGTATTCGGAAGACCGAGTTCGGGGCGCTATCCACGCCTTGGCCGGACAATGCCGGTTCCTCGCTCTAAGCAGCATAAGTCTTTAGGGACCCGAAGAAACCTCTCGAACAGCTACCGGCTCTTGCCCTATCATGACGGTCAGTTTTAGCTTTCTCCACTAAGGTGCTCGACCCAGCTCAACCGGGGCACAATCGCAGTGGTTCTCCCAGTGCTACCTTAGCCGATATAACGGAACGTAAGGTACCAAAACATAGGAGCCGGGCAAACCCAACTATTGACCCAAGACATGATTCTGAGCCGATGCATATAATGCTATAAGTTCGGGGTGCCGCACTTGTGAAAGTGTTCGGACTTATCACACCATAATTTTGGGGTACTTAAGCCCCTGGTGTATTGGCCGTACCAAAGTGTACGGGTGCAACATGTCATGAAATGAACATATATAATGGGAAAGAAAGGAGTGCAATAATAGGCAAAAGCTATGTATTGTTTATTCAAAAAGGTACTGCAATGAAAGCAGAACGATACAAATAGTGCGATAAGCAAGGGATGGGACTATTTAACATGTCCTCTCCAGGGTAAGCTGCGGATGGTATGTAAAACAGGTATAATGTTCAGAATAGAGACCACCAACACTCGACGAAGCTACGCTTCCCCGGCTGTTGCATCGTGAGTTCGGTGATTCTAGTGCGGACGGGGCTTCGGAAAACGGAATCTCGAAAGTAAGAAAAAGAAGAAAGAAAAGAATGACACAATTGGGAGCCCCCAGTGCGGTTGAGCCGCATTCAGGCGCAGCCGTGGTCGTGCCCTCCCTTATGCCCATGGTATCTCCCGAGCGTAGTTATGTACGCGTAGTATCTTGGCTTCGCGGTTTCGCGAGGGCTGGGGTTGGGGCCGGATTGCTACGCGTGCTTGGATCGTGCCAGGCGGTCTTGTTGTAGGTTACTCCGGGCGAGCTTGATAGTGCCCGGACGTTTAGTGGCCAGACTCGAGAATTGTTGTGAGAGGCTGCTCTGCACCTCCGCCGCGAGGGCCGCCGTGTGCTCCTCCGTTCGGAGAGAGCGTTCGGTGTTTCCATTGACCGTGATTACTCCTCGAGGGCCTGGCATCTTGAGCTTAAGGTATGCATAGTGCGGCACCGCATTGAATTTTGCGAATGCGGTTCATCGGAGCAGTGCGTGATAGCCGCTGCGGAACGGGACTATGTCGAAGATTAACTCTTCGCTTGTGGTTATCCGGGATCGAAGACCACTTCGAGTGTAATCGAGCTCGTATAATTGGCCTCTACACCTGGTATGATGCCTTTAAAGGTCGTCTTTGTGGGTTTAATCCTTGAGGGTCTATGCCCATTTTGCGACCGTATCCTCGATAAAGCAGGTTCGCTGCTACCGCCATCCATCGGGACTCGGTGAGGTGAACCACAATAATTGGGCTAAGAACCAATGCGCGAAACCGCCATGACGAATGCTAGTGGGTGGTACCTTCGATCGAAGGTGATCGGGCAGGAAGACCATGGGTTGAACTTTGGGGCGACTTGCTCCATCGCATATACGCCCTTTAGTGCACGCTTCCGCTCCCTTTGGGTATGTGGGTTGCGTATATCATGTTCACCGTCCGCACTTGTGTGGGAAAGCCCTTCATCCTCTATTGTTCGGCGGGGGCTCTTCCTCGCCATCGCTATGCAGCCCCTTGTCATTGAGTTCGACACTTAACTTGCTCGCTTGTTTGAACACCCAACAATCCCTGTTGGTGTGGTTGGCTGGTTTTCGGGTGCCATGTATCCGCACAAGCGATCGAGTATTCTGTCCAAGTTGGACGGGCCTGGTATTTCTTTTGAATGGCTTCTTCCGCGACCGGTTTAGAGCCTCTGAATCCGCATTGACTGTCGTATCTTCATCATTGTCGCCGTTAATGCGGCGCTTGTTCTTGCTGCGACGCGACCTGCCATTGCCGTCGTTGGTATCCGAACTACCGTGGTTTTTGGTCAAGTTGTTACTACGAGCTAGCTAGTTGTCCTCTCCCGCACAAAAGCGGGTCATGAGTGTTGTGAGGGCTGCCATGGATTTCGGCTTTTCCTGTCCTAGGTGCCGGGCAAGCCACTCGTCACGGATGTTATGTTTGAAGGCTGCAAGGGCCTCTACATCCGGACAGTCAACGATTTGATTTTTCTTTGTTTAGGAACCGTGTCCAGAATTGTCTGGCCGATTCTTCTGGCTGTTGAATTATATGGCTAAGGTCATCGGCGTCTGGTGGTCGCACATATGTGCCCTGGAAGTTATCAAGGAATGCGGCTTCCAGCTCCTCCCAACAACCAATTGATTCTGCTGGCAAGCTGTTGAGCCAATGCCGAGCTGGTCCTTTAAGCTTGAGTGAGAGGTATTTGATGGCATGTAGATCATCACCGCGGGCCATGTGGATATGGAGGAGATAGTCCTCGATCCAGACCGCAGGATCTATGGTACCATCGTATGATTCGATGTTTACGGGTTTGAAGCCCTCAGGGATTTGATGATCCATTACTTCATCTGTGAAGCATAGTGGGTGTGCGACGCCTCTGTATTGGGCTATATCACGACGCAGCTCAAATGAGCTTTGTCTACTATGTTCTGCCCGGCGGGAGTTGCAGTATCCGGCGTGACGGTTATCATCACGTGTCGTGGGGCGCCCACGCGATCCGTAGATCGATCTTGTATGTTTTGCCTTATCCTCCAATATATCTCGCAAGTCCGGCGCGTTTTCCCGTGCCTTGATATTTTTTGAGCGGCGTCGGGGTGCGGCTTGAATGGAGGGTCTAGAGGCCTCTCTATCGAGGCCACGGGGTGGCCGGTCGGCCGCATCATGCGCTGGTGATGTGGGTGCTTCCTCCTCTGATCGAGGCGACGGCCTGCATTTGGGGTAGCTTTTGGAGGGGCATTCGAGTTCATACTCTTCGGCTGCAAGGACTTCAGTCCATCTGTCAGCTAGCAGGTCTTGGTCAGCTCTATGTTGTTGCTGCTTTTTCTTGAGGCTGCTTGCCATGGCTATAAGCCTGCGTTTGAAATGCTCCTGTTCAGAGGGATCCTCAGGCACGACGAATTCGTCGTCGTTGAGGCTTGCCTCATCTTCGGAGGGAGGCGCATAATTATCGTCCTCTACCTCTCTTTCTGCCGCACGGTCGTGCGGACTTGCTTCTCCTCCTCCCGCTACCGAGTCCCGCTGGAGGGGTTGTCTTCGCACCGTCCGGTATTATTATCTCCGTGCGGAATCACCGCTTTTGCCGTGGCGGGATTTAGAGCGGCGCCACGACATCGGCGCTTCAGCTTGCTTCTTGGAGGGTCATCCTCCGTTGTTCCATCGCCGTTCCCATCTTTTGGGATGTCCACCATGTATATGTCGATGACGAGGTGGCCTTCCATTGGCCCTATAGGTGCTGGTTCTGGTCGCCTCCAAGATCGCCGTCCATACCGCCGATGTCTTCGGAGTCAAGTCGAGCATGTCGGTTAAATCATCGGCGTGGCTACAAAGTGGGTGGTGGGTGGGTGTTGAATTTCTTCGTCATCCGCATCCCAACCTTCCTGATCGTAGTCCGGCCAGGCTCTCCGGATAAAGAGAGAGACTTTAGTGAATTCAGGATGTCGCCAAAGGGCAAGTGCTGAAAGATGTCCGCGCGATGAACTCCATGACCGCGCCCAATCGGATTTGATTGGCGGGCGCGGAGGGTTCGGAGTCCGCACCTTGGAGTCACGGTCTTCGCAGGACAGATTGTGTTCGCCCAATCGCCAGAGAGATTTCAGCCCCGAGGTGGTGTCCAACCAACCATCCTCGATCGGCGAGATCGGCTCGAATCAATGCTCGGAGCGGACACTAGTGCGCCTCCAGACACTTTGCTCAGCCGCGAGTTAGATCATGCCCATCGAGATAGTGCGGCGACTTGGCTGCGGCTCGAATCCGTCAAGATCAAGTCCCCGCGATGTCGGCCATGTAGTTTAAACTTCCAAATCTGACCTGATGGCCAGGGCGAAGCTTCGATCTGCTCCAGATGGCCTAGCGAATTGGCCCAAGATGCAAAGCCGCCATCAATCGAAGATCCGTCCGGGAGAAAAGTTTCACCTTGACTGCGCTGTTGTTGATGATTGAAGGAGCCATCGGGCCTATCGGTGACGCACACGAGGAACTCTCAATGAAAGCACCAATGTCGGTGTCAAAATCGGCGGATCTCGGTAGGGGTCCCGAATCGTGCGTCTAGGCGGATGGTAACAGGAGACAAGGGACACGATGATTTTACCTAGGTTCGGCCCTCTCGATGGAGGTAATACCCTACTCCCGCTTGATTAATATTGATGATATGGGTAGTACAAGAGTAGATCTACCACGAGATCGAGAGGCTAAACCCTAGAAGCTAGCCTATGGTATGATTGTTGTTCGCCCCACGGACTAAAGCCCTCCGGTTTATATAGACACCAGATAGGGTTAGGGTTACACGAGTCGCCACAATGGTAGGAGATCTACATATCCGTATCGCCAAGCTTGCCTTCCACGCCAAGGAAAGTCCCATCCGGACACGGGACGAAGTCTTCAATCTTCAATCTTCATAGTCTTGGAGTCCGGCCAAAGATGATAGTTCGGCTATCCGGACACCCCCTAGTCCAGGACTCCCTCAGTAGCCATAGAATTGATGACTGATGGTGGTTCACACTTTATTCATGGTGCTTTCCGTAAAATGCTTGCCAGGTATGATGTTAACCATAGAATTGCATCACCTTATCATCCTCAGTCTAGAACTTAGCAATAAAGAAATAAAATCAATCTTGCAAAAGACTCTTAATAGGTCCCGGAAGAATTGGTCTAAGAAATTAGATGATGCACTTTGGGCTTATAGAACAGCATATAAAAATCCTATGGGAATGTCTCCTTATAAAATGGTTTATGGAAAAGCTTGTCATTTGCCTCTTGAGTTAGAACATAAAGCATATTGGGCAATCAAAGAACTCCATTATGATTTCAAACTTGACCAAATAAAAATCTAGCCTTTTCCCAATTTTAGTTCTTGGCAGATTTTAGCAACTTAGCACAAGTCAAGCAATCAACCTACACATGCAAGTCTAAGAGTATAGCAGCGGAATGTAAAACAATTGCATATGAAGGTAAAGAAATGAGTTGGAGGGAGCAAACGCAATGTTGACACGGAGATTTTTTATCCGTGGTTCCGATAGGTGGTGCTATCGTACATCCACGTTGATGGAGACTTCAACCCACGAGGGGTAACGGTTGCACGAGTCCACGGAGGGCTCCACCCACGAAGGGTCCACGAAGAAGCAACCTTGTCTATCCCACCATGGCCGTCGCCCACGAAGGACTAGGGTAGATCTTCACGAAGTAGGCGATCTCCTTGCCCTTACAAACTCCTTGGTTCAACTCCACAATCTTGTCGGAGGCTCCCAAGTGACACCTAGCCAATCTAGGAGACACCACTCTCCAAGAAGTAACAAATGGTGTGTTGATGATGAACTCCTTGCTCTTGTGCTTCAAATGATAGTCTCCCCAACACTCAACTCTCTCTCATAGGATTGGATTTGGTAGAAAGAAAATTTGAGTGGAAAGCAACTTGGGGAAGGCTAGAGATCAAGATTTATGTGGTTGGAATGGAATATCTTGACCTCAACACAAGTTCTGATGGCTCTCTCCATGAATGAAGAGTGGGTGGAGGGGTATATATAGCCTCCACACAAAATCTAACCGTTACACACAAATCACCAAACTCGGTGGGACCGAATCATTAAACTCGGTCGGACCGATTTAGTTCAAAATGTGAACGTTAGGATTCTCGGTGGGACCGACATGTCAACTCGGTGGGACCGATGTCATTAGGGTTAGGGCATAACGTAATCTCGGTGAGACCGATTACACAAACTCGGTGAGACTGATTTTGGTAATAGCCAAATAGAGAGTTGGTCAGGCAAACTCGGTGGGACCGATTCGCTCATCTCGGTTGGACCGAAACGTTAAAAAAAGGAAACTGAGAGTTTGCATTGCAATCTCGGTGGGACCGATTGCTCATCTCGGTTTGACCGAAACGTTACGAAGGGCAACAGAGAGTTTGCAATCCCATCTCGGTGAGACCGAGATCCCTATCGATGAGACCGAATTGATTAGGGTTTCTGGCAGTGGCTATGTCAACTGAACTCGGTGGTTCCGGATGGAAAGAATCGGTGGGGCCGAGTTGGACTTTTTGGTTTAGGACATATGTGGATATGAGAAAGTAGTGGAGGGTTTTGGAGCATATCACGAAGCATTTTGAGCAAGATCCTCATTAAGCAACACCTCATCCCTTCTTAATAGTATTGGCTTTTCCTATAGACTCAGTGTGATCTTGGATCACTAAAATAAAAAATGTAGAGTCTTGTGCTTTGAGCTTGAGCCAATCTTTTGTCCTTAGCATTTTGAAGGGTCCACTTTCTAATCCATGCCATGCCAAACATTGAGCTTTCCTAGAATATTTATCTTGCAATAGCATTAGCTCAATGAGCTATATGTTGTTAGGAATTACCAAAATCACCCAGGGATAGTTGCACTTTCAATATCTCAAAACAATCATCAAGTATCAAACTTCTCATAGTATTCAATGCACTCTATATGGAAGTTTTTATTATACCCATCTTGGATGCCCATCATATTCGGACTAATTTTATAACCAAAGAAAATTACCATGTTGTTCTAAAATAATCTCAAATTAATATAAGTGAAGCATGAGAGATTAATAATTTCTATAAAATAAAACCACCACCGTGCTCTAAAAAGATATAAGTGAAGCACTAGAGCAAACGACAAACTACTCCGAAAGATATAAGTGAAGACCAATGAGTAGTTGAATAATTATGTAACTATGTGAAGACTCTCTAACATTTAACAATTTCCGATCTTAGTATTTTATTCAAACATCAAGCAAAACAAAAGAAAATGAAATGACGCTCCAAGCAAAACACATATCATGTGGTGAATAAAAATATAGCTCCAAGTAAAGTTACCGATGAATGAAGAAGAAAGAGGGGATGCCATCCGGGGCATCCCCAAGCTTAGGATCTTGGTTGTCCTTTAATATTACCTTGGGGTGCCTTGGTCATCCCCAAGTTTAGGCTCTTGCCACTCCCTATTCCATAGTCCAACGAATCTTTACCTAAAACTTGAAAACTTCACAACATAAAACTCAACAGAAAACTCGTAAGCTCCGTTAGTATAAGAAACTAAATCCACCACTTAGGTACTATTGTGAACTCATTCTAAATTCATATTGGTGTAATATCTATTGTATTCCAACTTCCCTATGGTTCATACCATCCGATACTACTCATAGATTCATCAAAATAAGCAAACAACACATAGAAAATAGAATCTGTCAAAAACAGAACAGTCTGTAGTAATCTGATTTGTTCGAATACTTCTGGAACTCCAAAAAATCTGAAAAACTAGGACAACCTATATAATGTGTATATTTATAATCTGCAAAAATAATTACCATTTTATCACCTTCTGGTGAACTTTAATAATTATTTTTGTGAGCACAAAGTTTCTGTCTTTTTCAGCAAGATCAAACAACTATCACCCAAGAAGATCCTATTGGTTCTACTTGGCACAAACACTAATTAAAACATAAAACCACATCTAACCAGAGGCTAGATAGATTAATTATTAATAAATAGTAGCAAAAGCAAAGGACAAAAATAAAATTGGGTTGCCTCCCAACAAGCGCTAACGTTTAACGCCCAAGCTAGGCATGATGATTTCAATGATGCTCACATAAAAGATAAGAATTGAAACATAAAGAGAGCATCATGAAGAATATGACTAGCACATTTAAGTCTAACCCACTTCCTATGCATAGGTATTTTTTGAGCAAACAATTTATGGGAACAAGAACCAACTAGCATAGGAAAGCAAAACAAGCATAACTTCAAGATTTTAAGCACATAGAGAGGAAACTTGATATTATTGCAATTCCTACAAGCATATATTCCTCCATCATAATAATTTTTAGTAGCTTCATGAATGAATTCAACAATATAACCATCACATAAAGCATTATTCCCATGATGCACAAGCGTAGAAATTTTATTACTCTGCACATAAGCAAATTTATTCTCATGAATAGTGATGGGAGCAAACTCAACAAAATAACTATCATGTGATTGAAAATTAAAATCAAGATGACAAGTTTCATGGTTATCATTATTCTTTATAGCATACATGTCATCACAATAATCATCATAGCTAGGAGGCATGCTTTCATCATAGTAAACTTGCTCATCAAAACTTGGGGGACAAAAAATATCATCTTCATCAAACATAGCATCCCCAAGCTTGTGGCTTTGCATATCATTAGCATCATGAATATTCGTAGAATTCATACTAACAACATTGCAATCATGCTCCTCATTTAAAGATTTAGTGCCAAATATTTTAATGCATTCTACTTCTAACACTTTGGCACAATTATCGGAATCCTTATTTTCACGAAAGACATTAAAAAGATGAAGCATATGAGGTAACCTCAATTCCATATTTTTGTAATTTTATTTTATAGACTAAACTAGTGATAAAACAAGAAACTAAAAGATTCGATTGCAAGATCTAAAGATATACCTTCAAGCACTCACCTCCCCGGCAACGGCGCGAGAAATTGCTTGATGTCTACAACACAACCTTCTTATTGTAGACGTTGTTGGGCCTCCAGGTGCAGAGGTTTGTAGGACAGTAGCAAATTTCCCTCAAGTGGATGACCTAAGGTTTATCAATCCGTGGGAGGCATAGGATGAAGATGGTCTCTCTCAAACAACCCTGCAACCAAATAACAAAGAGTCTCTTGTGTCCCCAACACACCCAGTACAACGGTAAATTGTATAGGTGAACTAGTTCGGCGAAGAGATGGTGATACAAGTGCAATATGGATGGTAGATATAGGTTTTTGTAATCTGGAATTATAAAAACAGCAAGGTAACAAGCAATAAAAGTGAGCGTAAACGGTATTGTAATGCTAGGAAACAAGGCCTAGGGTTCATACTTTCACTAGTGCAAGTTCTTTCAACAATAATAACATAATTGGATCATATAACTATCCCTCAACTTGCAACAAAGAGTCACTCCAAAGTCACTAATAGCGGAGGACAAATGAAGAGATTATGGTAGGGTATGAAACCACCTCAAAGTCATCCTTTCTGATCGATCTATTCAAGAGTCCGTAGTAAAATAACATGAAGCTATTCTTTCCGCTCGATCTATCCTAGAGTTTGTACTAGAATAACACCTTAAGACACAAATCAACCAAAACCCTAATATCACCTAGATACTCCAATGTCACCTCAAGTATCCGTGGGTATGCTTATATGATATGCATCACACAATCTCAGATTCATCTATTCAACCAACACAAAGAACTTCAAAGAGTGCCCCAAAGTTTCTACCGGAGAGTCAAGATGAAAACGTGTGCCAACCCCTATGCATAAGTTCACAAGGTCACTGAACCCGCAAGTTGATCACCAAAACATACATCAAGTAGATCACATGAATATCCCATTGTCACCACAGATAAGCACATGCAAGACATACATCAAGTGTTCTCAAATCCTTAAAGACTCAATCCGTTAAGATAAATTCGAAGGGAAAACTCAGTCCATTACAAGAGAGTAGAGGGGGAGAAACATCATAAGATCCAACTATAATAGCAAAGCTCGTGATACATCAAGATCGTGCTGAATCAAGAACACGAGTGAGAGAGATCAAACACATAGCTACTGGTACATACCCTCAGCCCCGAGGGTGAACTACTCCCTCCTCGTCATGGAGAGCGCCGTGATGATGAAGATGGCCATCGGTGAGGATCCCCCAAGAAGGTGCTTGGGAACAGGTCCCGATTGGTTTTTGGTGGCTATAGAGGCTTGCGGCGGCGGAAATCCCGATCTAGGTTTCTTTTAGGGGGTTTCTATATTTATAGGGATTTTTGGTGTCGGGAACAAGTCAGGGGGGGGTCTCCGAGGCGGCCACAAGGTAGGGGGCGCGCCCCCCAGCCTCGTGGGTGCCTCGGGACTCTTCTGGCCCATCTCCGATACTCTGTGGGCTTCTTCTAGTCCAAAAATAATATCCGTGAAATTTCAGGTCAATTGGTCTCCATTTGGATTTCCGTTTCTGCGATACTCAAAAACAAGGAAAAAAATAGAAACTGGCACTGGGCTCTGGGTTAATAGGTTAGTCCCAAAAATCATATAAAATAGCATATAAACTCATATACGACATCCATGATTGATAATATAATAGCATGGAACAATCAAAAATTATAGATACGTTGGAGACATATCACATGTCGTAGCTCGTGTATGCCTCCTTGGCCGCGTACACGACGTGAGCTTTGTTGAGTTTCTCCATCCAGGCCGAGTGCCAGGCACGCTTGTCCTTCTTGCACGAATCCTTCATGTCTCTGTAGTAGGGGTCAATGATGGCCTCAGCGAGGTGGTGAGTCCTTCTCATGCTCCTTGCTGCCCCTGATCTTGTATTAGCCCTGGATGTCGACAAGATTCTGGCAGGCGATGCCGAATTCTCGAGCGCCTTTACATCGTTGGTGATGTCCACTGTAGCGAACATGTAGTGGGGGCTTTTGACAAACCTGGCGAAACGCTCGCAGGCCTTGTGGCCTGGCAGTAGTGATAGACGAGGACGTGGTGGCGCATGCACATGTGGGCAACGACGACCTTGGGACGAGACCTGGCACGAGCGCGGGTATACTCGAGGTCGAACCCGACCACCTGGTACTTCTCCTCGGCAAGAAATATCTCCATGATGTGGATGGGGTGCTCCGCCCAGACCGGGTCGTTGGTGTACACCACCGAGAGGTCCATGAACCTTCTGTGGGTGTCCACCACGGCACGCATGGTGAACTACTGCTCGTCATCGGCAGCAGCTCGGAGCGCCATTGGAGCCGCACAGGATACCCTCTAAGAGTTTCTCATGGTGGGTGTGCTTCTTGCAATAGTGGGGCGCGATCGAAAGGTTGAAGAGACACAATGGTAGGTTAAATGGCCGCTGTTATAAATGGGGGCCGGCCGGCCTGTAATCTTCACGTCTTGTCACGGTGTTCATAACGGAGGATTCCAAAATCTAGTGCACGCTTGACAACACCGCACCCCAGGCGTGGGCTCGAAGAGGCGCCAAATGTATCGTCGGTGAGTCTGTTCCCGCGCTACCGCGCTGTTTACTACGCAAGCTTCCCGCACGGCTAGTTTGGCCACGCGTCGGCTAGAAGAGGGACAAATCGTGGGTGTTTATTGGCAAAAAGCTTTATAAAAACAAAGTGTGTGGAATGACTTCGGTCATAAGTTTACCCTCGGGTGATGAGGTCAAAGTTACACAGAAGGGAGATGATGGACACTCGAGTGCGATAATTAATTCTGCGCTCTACAGTGCACATGGTGGAAGAAACCAACTGTGTGCAATAATGTCGAAGATCGCAGTCGAGTTAGCTACACAGATCGTGTGCTGTGAGATCGACAAGGTAAACTGATTCGAGAATGATTAATAAAATCTAAGACCATTGCATATTAAGGTCAAAATAGTGCTAGCAATATATGAGTCTCATACGATGCCATTTCAACGATTGTACCACAAAAGCTCGAATATTACAAGGTTCAAATTCCAGAGTTATATGGCTCAATTCGAATATTACAAGGTTCAAACTGATATTAGAAATGAAATTTAGCTCATCAGCTGCAAACGCTTGCGCTGATGCGCTGAACATGGATATCAGAGAGGTTCAAACTAATATCACCGCTTCTAAGTCTGGCTTCGAAACCTCACAAGTTTTGCAAAGGGGTCAGCCACTGAAGTCATGTATGGGGTTGACCCGATGACTTCCGATTACTCTGTCATCTGAAGTTCCAAAATGAAATTCAGCATTTTTGGAGCCTACACCATTCTGCCGCAGGCGCCGGCGCTGATCAACAGACATTCATTTTTGCGAAATAAATGTAGGGCAAACCTCATTTCCTTCAGCACCCTTGCACTGAGAACAAAGAACCTAGTGAATATAATCTCCAGTAAGGTCCCTCCGTAGGAGTTCAAAGTAATTTCTGAGAGATGCAGATCTAGGCATTCGACGTGATTGTTATATTGTATCACATTATCCACCATTGGGCCTAATCTTATCTGCAAAAGAAGAAAACGTGTTAGTGCCTACATGCAGTTTTGAACATTACTACAGACCTAGCTATTTGGTTTGCAGGATTTGTAAAATGCACTAACATGCCATCTTTGATCTGACGTGATTAGCATGGGCATTTGATTACATTCTAGAAAAATGTAGCCTTCTTCACAAGAGGTTGGAGTGGATGAAAAGTTCCCTAAGAAAACTAGTACAAATGAATCCAAAGGAGAAATGCTTATTGAATGTAACCATATGGATCAAGCAACCAATATGGGGGGGGCATGTATGTACCGAAATCCTCCAAAAGAACCTTCAGAAATCATAGTACATTGTCATTGTAAACTTGGAAAAAGGTGTCACAAATTGAACTCCCTTATGGTTAACATTTAACAGGAAAGGAACATCACCTCAATATATAGCTTCTCCAGGCACGGAAAGCATCTCAAGAAACTGACAACTTGCTCCAGGTCGGGCCCGATAGATCCTAGTGCCAAGCCCTTCACTGTGCGCAGTTTCAGGGTCAAGCTTGTCGGAATCATTTTCTGAATGACAAACGAACAAACATCTTCAAAATTAGAAATAATTTTAATTTGTAGAAGGAGAGGTAGAACGCGGCTGTTGTACCTGAACGGGTGTGGATCCAATAACAAGTTCGGAGTATTTGTCAGACGAGTAGCCCACCACTGTCAATTTTGGCGCAGAAATGACATGGATTCTTGTTGGACCTTCTTGATCAACTACAAGTAATCTCTCAAGTGAAGGTGTGTCCTGGATGACCATACTGTGGTCCACCTTTTGTGATGTCTTCCTGCCGCACCAGCAACACACATAAATAGTCCGGAGAGTCATGTAGGTGATGTGGAAGGTACTCAACCCATTGATCGCATGAAGACGAAGGTACTCGAGTGCAGTACAGCCACGGAGCAGGCGCTCCATGTCACCCTTTGAGAGGCAGATGGCGACGAGCTCGAGGTGCTTCAGTCGTGGTAGAATAAGAGTGGGCACATCATTAAGGGGCGGGAAATGGTAGTTCCCGAACTTGGCGATGCGCAGCGTGGGCACGAGGCGGAGTGCGGACGTTGGCAGCGAGCGCATATGCCCATCATCAAAAGTGAGCTCCTCGAGCTGATCTAGGGCGGGGGATCAGAACCAGTCGTCAAACTTGGCTCGGTCCTTGCCGTTGGAATGGAACTCGCCCATTCTAAGGCCTTTGGTTGGGCCAAGGTGACTGCTGAGGATCTTGGAGAATGCATCCAAGCTTTTGCGATAGCCATGGCAGAGCTCGTGGGTGTCGATGAGGTCAAGAGGGCTAGAGTTCCATAGGGGGCGCCACCGCTGGGAAAGGAGGGTTGTCCGCACCCATATTTTATTGGGAGGAGGGAGATGATGACTCTCAACATATCATCGGGGAGGCTGCTGATTAAGTCTAGTCCTGCTGGAGTCGCTTGCGTTTCTAGCTTGCCCCGCCTCCGCTTGTTGGCAGCCCCATTCTCCACCTCTGGAGTCTCCTTGTCAGCGGTGCTTTCTGATAGAAATGGGAGTACAGGGAATATTTAGTTAAAACAGGGCAACAGAAAAGTGTATTGGTAACTAGAAGTTATTAGGTAGGAATATAGTAAGAAAAGGGAATAACAATTGGTTGCTTAAATACTACACAATTCATTTGACATTGCTGGGTAAGTCAACATATGCAGATAGTTGAAAAGAAAACTTACTACGAACAAAGTCTGGACGGATGATTTTGTCAGGGAAGTTAGCATATATCTCATGACTAGGCTCTTCTATGTGTAGTGCAATTTTAGTGCCAGCTTTCAGTACATAAAACTTTGCAATTTCATTCCAAAAGCCAGTGCCTAAATAGGATTCATAACGTTCATCAAGTCTTACAGTAGCAACGATTGTGAATCCATGGTTTGTGTGCAGTATGACATTCTTGGAGCCTTGATGTATCTAAAGGGAAAAATTGTCCACTACATAATCTGTTGCATAGCGAGGGATGTCCTGCAGAAAATGATAGGATTGTTAAAGAAAATATGGTAACATGCAAATATGGGCCCAAATTGAAAGAACTGTACAACAGTTGAAATCGAAGGACAAAAGTCTATAATTAAACAGATAGGGTAAACATAATGTCATGGAAATATGAGAGTGATCGAAAGAACAATACATCAATAATTTGCCTAATATAGAAAGAAGAGAGGGGAAATCCCCTTTGACGTATATGGTGCATGTGGCACCTTTTATCCAAATGTAGCAATATTAAGAATATGTTCAGGAAAGTAGGCCATGCCAACCGATGTAGAGTGAGATTGAACATACCGCGCGCGTCCTCAAGTTATCTGGTACGATGAGACGGAATCTCTGGCGGCGGTCGCCAAGTCCTGAAGTGTCGGCGCACTGTACATTCTATGAATGAAAGAAAACCCTCAAATCAGCTCGAATAAAAATGAATTCACGGTGATTTCTGTCGGGTGATTAAAGGAGGCAGATGAACTGGTATAAGAGATGAGATAATATCTCGTTAAATTAGTTACCTTGTCGTCCATGAGAAAGAACCCTTAGTACGGCAGATTCCCCAACCGAGCGGAGCTGGGTCGACCGCGAGTAGCATCGAGAAAGTCGATGGCGATAGGCGGCGGCAAGTGGAAGTGGCGAAATGCGGTGGGCTTTGCCGGGAGCCTGGCGGTGGCTGAAGGCGTCGAGCTAAGTGTTTACCACCACGATAGGCGGTGCCATGGCATAGACACGGAGGAGCTTGTGCAGGTGTGAACGGGGAATGTACCGGAGGGGCCGAGGGGGTGGCGGGCGGGGTGAGGGTTTTGTGACGTGGGGATGGTGAGGGTTTTCTTTTTTCTTTTTTGAATTGGGTGGTGAGGGTTTTCTGTCCCACAAAGAATTTTGGGGGTGACGGTTTGCTAGAGCGAATCGTGTGTGATTGACGTAGCAGGCAAAATGAAAGTCATTGCACATGGTCCCAATTTTGGGAACCGTGTGTGATTGACGTACTACCTCTGTCCTGGTTTATTGGTCCCCCGTTGTAATTTTTACTAAAATTTGGTGAAATATTTAACATACTCAGACATAGATAATAAGCGTACACGTACATAAGCATAGTTCAACCATAAGTACATAGTTCAACCGTCATTAAGCATACACAAGCGTACACAGTTCAATCCATCCCACATCTCATCTCACATGCGGCCGGCACGATCCTGAAGCTTCTCCAGGTACTCCGCGTACGCGCCATGCGCCACCCTGCGAGAATACTTCTGCTTGAAGGAGCCAACGGCCCGTCCTCTTGCACGCGCCAGAACACTTAGATACGCGTCATGAATCTTGTGGCTGCAAAATGGGCATCCATAGTCGTCGTTCCAGGTCCTAATACTCCTGTTATGCATTCCCGCATAAAGCTCCCGCCTCTTGTACCTCCTCTGGGCATCTTCATCCTCGTTGTCCACATCGTCAGACAGCACGTATACAAATAGTAAAACAAATTTGGCATCGAATCACTGATTACATGACGTGAAGTAGGATTAGGAATTTATGGCTATTTATTTATACATATCCAGATATTATGGTTCGATCTTTAAGTACAGTCGTCTATGTACAGACCAATCTTGAAGAAAATAATGGCACAAACATGTGTAGGTCATCCAAAATCAATTGTCAAGTCCTGGCTAGGAACTATTAGCACGAGCACTAACCCTAGTCGGATTACTAGCAGAAATCATTTGCACAGATGAAACAACTAATCACTTATCACCTGTACCATTCAAACAATCAATACACTACACGGATCTAACAAAACTTACTCAGATTTCATGGATTGGGAGAACATAACCACATGATTTCTATTCCAAAAGGGGGGAGGCAGGAGTAACCAGAGAAACCCTATGATCTATTTGACACATAAATGGGTATAGATGACTAACCAGCTGTCCGTCGTCGTCGGAGTCGTCGACGGAGTGGTCGTCGGAGTCGTCGCCGGAGTGGTCGTCAGAGTCGTCGCCGGAGTGGTCATCGGAGTGGTCGTCGGAGTCGGTGTGGAACTCCGCCTCCGGCTGTGGAAGCTCGATGCCATCGACGATGTCAGGGTGCAGCGATAACTCGCCAACGGTGGCGGCAACCTCTGTCTCCGTCTCCACGCCGCCGGTGCTTTAGCAGCCCCGGCATCACCACTCCCTCCGATGGGGCGCTTCGGCGGCATCCTCATACACTGACGGCTTTGAGGACTGTGAGCGGCGTCGAGGATGCAAGCGGAGAGAGGGGATTGTGTGTGCGTAGCGAGGATGGGGGGTGCGGCCGCTTGGGCGCACCATTAATATGGAGTAGTGGGAGTTGCGGGAGAGAGGAGGCCAGCGGTCAAACCGATGGCTCGCCTCCCGGTGAGCCTGCGCACCGGACTACTGGCATGCCTACCAAAGTTTCACACAGCTACTCGCACGCCTCCTGATGACACTGTGCAGCGACCACGCCTCCGTCAATTCACACACCTGCATGCACGCATCCCCGTCTGCCTACGCAGCGGACTGCTCGCATGCGTCCCGTCAACTCACGCCTGCTCGCACGCCACACGGGTCGCGCGGCGGCACGTATATTGTTTTTCTATTGGGATGATTAATGCTACCGCTTTATTGCTTAACCAAAGCATGGCACGTGTCCATTGTTGGTCTAACACTCACGGTTCGAATAAATAATCCATTTGGGATATTGGTTCCCAATTATTAATAATCCCCCTTCTGTAATTAGACAAAGATTACATCAAAACTGGTCTCAAATTTGACAAAAAAAGTACAATGCCACTTTGTACTGGTGTCCATATGACAACACGATAAGTTTCATGAACTTCAAATAAGTTTTGGAT
The DNA here is from genome assembly GCA_021605205.1 of Aegilops longissima. NCBI lineage: Eukaryota > Viridiplantae > Streptophyta > Magnoliopsida > Poales > Poaceae > Aegilops > Aegilops longissima. The sequence continues at coordinate 590,561,773 of CM038682.1, forward strand.
GTACTAGAATTTAAAAATCAAGATTCTCAATGTTTGAAATTTGTTGCACGGGGAGTAAACATGCACCCAGTGAGACACATGTGTTTTTGCATTCCATTTAGGTGCACTGTCACGTGTGCATGTAGCTCAAATTTGATTTTTGCACATTATACCCATAGAAAATCAATCAATCAATGTACTAAAACGTCTTAATGATCTCTGTGATTTTTTTGAAATTAAAACGTCCCTCCTTTGGTAACATGTATGTTCACCGCGGGATAATTAATTTAACATGCATCGTAGTTGCGGTGGATTCGCGGTGTGTGTGTGGGTGTGTGCGTCTAGGGGTGGCGGGTGGCTCGCGGTACACTACGAGTTGTGAGCCACCGTGTGGGTTGGCAGTTTTTTTAGGCAAGCTGGTGCCACATCAGAGTCGTGAAATCATCATTTAAAACATTACACAACCCTTTCGTACATAAATGTTTTGGCCACTTGCAGTCGATGGTTGTCCTACACGACACTCGATACTCGCATGTGACGCTTTCTGTGGGCCCGCGAGGTCGTCGTCCATCACTTTGACGAACAGCCGGCATTGAGGTTAATTTGACCAGCAAGGTAGAATCTTTTTTGTTTGTGCTATGGTGGTATATAGTACGCGTCGAAGAGGTGGGAGGGGACTAGCATATATACTATGCATATGCGTCCGTGAACAAGTACACCTCACTCAGTGTCGGGACTTATTGGTTACTGAGGCACGTGCCACATCAAAATTGTGAAATTGGTCATTCAAACATCACACAACACCTTTTTGGGACACATGCATATATATCCTTGCTAGGACACTCACGTGTGATGCTTCCTTCTTTGGGCCCACGAGGCCATCATCGATGCATGCTTGCATGCATCACTTTGACCTACATCAGGAGAGGTTAATTAATTTCACCATCGATGAGGATTCTTTTTGGTTGTACATATGTTACGGCAGGAGCATATAGTATGCGGTGAAGAGGGGGGAAGGGGACCATCACATGTAGTACGCTTGATATGAACCTCGCTCTGTGTGGGTGCATGGTTTACGGTTTTGAGGCGTGTGGCACATCAAAGTTGTGCATTTTGGGCATTCAACATATATATGTTAGGCCCACATGCAAAGCGGTGGTGGTTGTCCTATCGCACCCACTTAAGCGGTTATCACCGATATCGATGCTTTCCGTCTGTGGGCCCGCTTGGTCCATCACTTATTTTTGCCTAACAACAAGAGAGGTTAATTTGACTTAGGAGGGTATTATTATTTTTGTTCTGGGATGACATGCATGATACACTTTGAGCACACACACATGCATGTGTACGCATGAATCCCTCCCATCGAGTCGAAGTGGCTAGTACAACGACACTGTCGTGGTTTTGTCATGGCAGATGTCCTCATGAAAGGACTTAGTCGTGGAGCCATCGCTACGGGTTAGCTTAAAGGGGTTAAAGCGGACAAGGGATGCAAGAGAGTTTTATACTAGTTCGGCCCCTTACGATGAAGGTAAAAGCCTACGTCTAGTTGTGATGGAACTGATGGGGTTTCGATGACCAGGGAGAGAATACGCTTTGCCTGAGTCTCGTGTTGTTGTCTGTTGTCCTGAACCGCCACCGGGTCGTCCCCTTATATACATGGGTTGACGCCCGTCGGTTTACAGAGTCCCGAGGCCGGCTCATAAATGTGTCCGGCTCGGTCTCCGCTCTTTCTACTTACAATGCAAGTTACATATCAATGTCGGTTTATAGCTACAGGCCTTAAACCGGTTTTGGGCCTTGGGCCTCTACTCAGCGTCATCGTCTGTCTTCATGGGCTTCAAGTTAATCCGGCCTCTCCTGGCCGGTTTACACCTAGTAGTAATATCCCCAACATTAGGCCCCAGATTGATTTGAACTGGTTCATGTCAGTCCTCAAGAAAACTTCATCTTCAACATTTTCACATAACTTCGTAAACCGCCGTGACGTCATCTTCCCAAATCGTGGTAAACCGTCGTGACGTTATCTGTTATAAAAACTGTGTACGACATGTCTTCATTAATGGGTCTCCGACAATCGGGGCGACAACTCCGCTTTCCAAATTTCTGGCTCCTTGATTTTCGTGCCTGACACTTATCCCTTGCCTTCATAAATAGGGTCGAGGAGTCATTTTCACCTTTCCCCCTCGTGCCTCTTCGCCTCGTCATCTTCCTTGCACCGCTCAACCCTTGGAGCTCTGCCGCCACCGTCGACCATCACCTCTGCTTCTACTCTGGCCGCTGCATCACCCTGAACGCACCAGAAAACTGCGGCGCCTCTCCGCTTCTTCATCAGCACAAGTAAGCTTTCTGCTCTTTCCGCCATAGATCTGTTCTAGGGTTTCGGTGTTCGTAGATTGTCTTTGGTGTTCATCAGTGTCCATTACCTGCATAATAGGGTTTTGATGATAGTTATCCTGTTCAATGATAACCGTAGCTCTTTTTTCCCATCTAATGCGCCTTGCTAAGATAGAAGATCCCATCTGAATCTTCCTCCATTGTTTCGGCACCACTCCTTAGGTCTGAGTATATTTTCCTTTTCTGATACGCCGCAGATCCAAAATTGTAATACCAACTTGTGAAATATGTTTTCCTTCACTTATACATCTGCAGTCTTTACTCTTCAATGTTTTAGACTAGGCGGTTTAACTTTGTAGAAAAAATGACAACCTGGTATATACCATTAGTCCCCTTGTTGAACCGCCAATGTATTTCTACTTATCACCTTCACTAGTGCACTATTTCACTGTTAAACTCCGGTTCGTAAATAGCTGACTCCGGTTTAGCAATATACTTACATCTTGTATCACTATATAGCTATCCAATGTAAATCTTAAACCGGAAATCATTATATTGTAGATCCTCATTGCCATGGACAAACAAGTTTATGAATTCAATTGGGTCCCTTCTCGAGTAACAGAGGAACAGTTAGACAACCTTGCCAAAACGGGCGCTTTAAGCAAGAAAGATGTCATTCACTGGAGGGTACCTGGCCCGATATGTCCTCCTACTACCAAAGACGGAGAAGTTGTTGTTTTTGCTGATCACCTAAGCCGGGGTTTCAACCCTCCCAGTTCAAAATTCTTCCGGGATGTACTGGCCAACTTTCAACTGCACCCACAAGACATCGGCCCTAACTTTGTAACCAACATCTGCCACTTTCAAGTGTTTTGTGAGGTTTACCTTCAAGAGGAACCTTCAGTAGAGCTATTCAGGGATTGCTTTCATCTGAACCGCCGCACAAAATTCAAAGATGGGCCTAACACAGAATCAAGCGGATGGCGATTCGAAAAGAAAAGAAGTCACCTTTCCTCACGCCAATCTCCACAGTCACCCCAAAGATTGGAACCAGACCTAGTTTTACTGCAAGGATACGTCTCCAGCTGTTGAAAACCCCCTGCCGGGTTACCGTCCTGAACGTCTGAGCAACACACACCCTTTTCCTCAAAGGCTGATCTAAAGAAAGAAGCAAATATGCTCCTCAACTATCCAAGCTTAGGGCCTTTATGGCCAGCGGTTTGACAGAGTTGATTCGCACGCTGCTGGATAAGCTGGAGCGTTTTACCCTTGAGCCAACGCCCTGGTTTGATGTGTGAGTACACAGGGGAATTGAATGATGCTCAGCGGCACATTAATATTCAGCTGACAGATGACGAAGTCACTGAGGCTGTAAAAAAGATGCTGAATGAACCGGAGGCTGCCTGTGCTCAAACCGGACTCCCCCCTTTCTGCACCATCAACAAACCGCCAGCTGTAAGAATCATACTATCTGTTTTATCTGAAATTGCTTCTGTCCTGATATGTTCTTAAAATGTGATGACTTTTTGGCAGGACAATGATCCGTTCTGGAACAAGAAACCTCCGCAAGACAAACTGGTGAAGCCAACCCGCCAAAAGACCAAAGCTGTGAAAAGACCTGCTAATCGGAAAAGAACCACTGCATCCTCCGATCCACCAGTTGATGATGATGTGGGTAACTCGGATTTTGAGGTAGAACTTGACTCACTTGGTTCATTTTTCATATGCCTTATTGATGATGATTATTGCCAGGACGAGCTGAAGTCAGTCACGCCGATGTTGTAGAGGTAATCATCCTTTCCTCCGATTCAAACCCTTTGCCTTCACTAAAAACCCGTCGAGCAAACCGGAAAGTTAAATTTTCACATCCTCTTGCTTTTTGGATCCAAACTTTCTTGTGAAGACACAATAGCATGAGGCTCTCCGCACAACCCGGCATAGCGGCCAGGTAGTTACCTCCGCCGGTTTACCGAACAGTCCGGTTCGGAAACACCGATCAGAGGTCTTTAACTCCCTTGACATGTCATGCCCCAAAGTAGGTTGTTTTCATCAACCTCTTAATCCGTCTGATTCCAATTATTAGGGCACTTCTCATTCATCCTCTGGCGAATCGTCAGCCACCAAACTTCCACCTCTCAAAACGGTTATTGGGTAAGCTGTTCACTTGCCTTTATTCCTGATATGCATTTTATACCCTATACTGACCTTCATGTTTTACTTTGTGTAGCGACCAGACCCGAATGGATCAAGTCTCTGTGCTCAGTGTCATCCCTGGATCAGTAATGCTGACACCACACAGTACTTCGAAGGATTTATAGCGAGTAGCAATCACACACTTATTACAACGTTGTCCACAAGGGAACTTATTACAATAACATGGCTTAAGGCCATCTAATAATAACAGCGAAGGCTTGGAAGATAAGTGAGTCCATCAACTCCATCGGCATCACTGAGTATAGAACCACGACCTAACACCTTACTCGTCGTTCGAAAAGTCTCATAACGTGAAAGTTGCAGCCAAAAACGGGTCAACACATGGAATATCTTGGCAATGTAACACATAAGAGCAATGAAGGAATAAGCCTATACTACATGCATATATGGCTGGTGGTAAGGCTCTCTGATTACATTTTTTGCATAAAGCTAGTTTTCCCTACATCAAAGGAATAATTTTATTTAACTATCATGGTGGTTGTTAAACATTGAGAATGGTTGACAGCATCCTCAATCCCAATTAAAAAGTACTCATCAAAACCCAATACTCAAATATTGAGATTCACATGATATTCAATTACCAGATACTCAAATCGTCCATAACCGGGGACACGGCTAATCATGATTAGTTTATACACTCTGCAGAGGTTTATGACTTTTCCCCACAAGACTCGATCGCCTCCGCTTGGTTCTCGTGACTACATGGTGTTTGAGAAGCGGATGACCGAGACATAGTCTTTCGATGGCGCTAGCACCTTACATGTGGGTAGACCGTACCAACCTACATCCCCTACATCAGCTAGCCTACCCGTAAGAGTTCGCACAACTTAGTCAACTACGCCAGAGCCCATAATTGGCTTGTGGCTGCACACGGAAGTTTCCAGCTTTGAATAATCTTATGATCCCTTAGAGCACGGGTGGCGGTCCGAAGAAATACAGCAAGTCTGATGGAAACCAGGTGCCTCAATCCACCCAGATGTGTGTTTAGGTTGCCACCTTAGATAAACCATTAATTAACAATCTCACATCTGTCATGGATATTCACTCACCCAATCCACGTCTACTAGCATGGCATAATGAGCAAGCGTAGAAGTAACTCCCAAGGTTTCATAAGTAAAACAGTAATAGGTACTACCTCAATCTACTTCCCATCCCACAATTTAATTAGATCCTAAACATGCAAGTGTTTGAGGTTTGATCTAATCCAATAAAACTGGGTAGTAGAAAAGGTATGATCAAGTGTTACTTGCCTTCTTGCCGATGATCCATGAGACCTAGAGATTCAAGTAACAAGCGGCGCACTCGGGTGATCTAACGCAGACAAACAACAAGCATACAATAAGTACTCATCTAATGCACAGGAAATCTCGAATAAAAGATCTAACCAGATAGTTCAACTTAAGAACCCTGGTTGCAAAAGAATCGAATCAAATAAAGCATCGAAAGTCGAAACTCGAGAGAGAACGACTCGGTTTAGCAATCTGAAACTAGGTCAAAATTTTACAGTAGAAAAACTCTGTGTAAGTAGGTTAGTCGAACGGCGGTTTCAGAATGAAACTCCAGCGCTTGAATCACCTGATTCGATAAACGAGCAAGAAATAAAACAGATTTGAAAATCGGATCGGAAATCGAATCAGAAAAATAACGGATTAAATCCGATTAAAAGAAAATGACGAACGAATTAAATAACGGACGTTCGTTAACAGAACTAATCCAACGAACACATTCATTGGAACGAACGGTTCGGTGAACGTTCGTTAATTAAGAAAACCGAAAAAAAAACCATCTAGGTTTTTTTTTAAAAAAAAAACCGAACATCTTCAAAAAAAACGGATCGGGTTTTCTTAAAGAAAACCGGATCGGGGCGGCGGCGGCGGCTACCTCCGGTGGCTTCGCCGGCGAGGCTCAGCGGGACTCGGGGCGGCGGGGTCCGTGAGGTCGGGAGGGCGGCGGGGTCGGCGGGGTGCTCGGCGACGGCAAGCGAGGTCGGCAGGCGGCTTCCTCGGCGGGCAGGGCTCGGGTTAGGCGGGTGAGGCGCGGTGGCGGCGGGATGAGGAGAGGGGGGCGAGTATTTAAGGAGGGGGTGGCGCGCTTGGGGGGGCAAGCCGGGGCCGGTCGGAGGCGGACTCCCAGGCGGCGAGGCGGCGTCTTGGGCAAGGACTCCGGGGGGGGGCGCAATTTTTTTTTAAAACAAAACCAAACGAATTAAAAAAAATACCAAACGAACTCCGAAATTAATAAAATAAATTTTCCCCGACTCCAAAAATTGAGTCGAACAAAATGAACTTTAAAAACGGCAAATATGCATATTTTTTTAATGCTCATTTTTGCCTAAAGCAAATAAATCTTCAAAAGCCAAATTTGATTTATTTATAAAATCTTCATTTTTCCTAAATGTTGGGAAAGTCATATTATTCCCTCTCTTAATTTTTTTTTCTAGGAAAAACTTTATGAAGATAATTAAATAAATCCAATGATCCTATTTTCATAATTTGAGAAACCCCAAATATGAAAATAATGAAACTTCCAACTCTCTCCGTGGGTCCATGAGTTGCGTGAAATTTTCTAGGATCGAAAAAATGCGAGAAAATATGATATGCATGATGACCTAATGTATAACATTCCAAATTGAAAATTTGGGATGTTACAAACCTACCTTAAGATGAATCTAGCCCTCGAGATTCGGGTTAACTAGAAAATAGGTGAGGTGGTCCTTGAGCAAAACTTCCTCTCTTTCCTGGTGGCTTCATCTTGATGTGGTGGCTCCAATGAACTTTGCAAAACTTGATAACTTTGCTGCGGGTAACTCTGCTGGCATAATCGAGAATCTTAACCGGTTTTCCTCATATGTCAAGTCATCCTTCAACTGAATTGCTTCCAGTGTACTTGTGTCTCTTAACGGTACCTCTGCTATCTCGGGTGACATTTCTTCAATCGAGAAACATGGAATACATCATGAACTCCTAACAGACCTTCCGCAATTCCAACTTATAAGCAACTTCTCCCATGCGTTGCAAAATCTTATACTGTCCAACGAAGCGGGTGCTAACTTTCCTTTAACTCCAAAACGCTTAACTCCTCGAGCGGGGATACTCGAGATATACTCTGTCTCCAACCTCATACTCAATCGCTGCGCTTTGAATCGGCATAGCTCTTTTATGCAGACTGGGCTACCTTGAGCCTCTCTCAATCAACTTAACTTTCTGTTGGACTCCTTAATCAAATCTGGTCCAAACAATGACGATCTCGGTTTAGTCCCATAACAACGGTGTCTTGCACCTTCTTCCATCTGAGCCTCGAAGGTGCCATCTTCAAACTGGTTTGGTAGCTGTTGTTGTAGGAAAATTCTGCATCTGACAAATTATCATCCCAGCTAGATCCATAATCTAGTGCACAAGCTCTCGAATGTCCTCCAAAATCTGATTGACTCTCTCGATCATCCATCGGTCTGCGTGGGTGGAAAGCTGTCTCAATTCCATCGGTTCCCAATGTCTCGTGCAACCGGTTCCAAAATTTCGAGGTAAACTGGGTTCCTCTATCGATACAATGCTCCTCGGAACTCCGTGTAAGCACACAATTCTGGTCATGTATATCTTTGCCAACTTAGCACTGGTATAGGTAGTCTTGACTGGAATGAAATGAGCTACCTTCGTCAAACGGTCGACTATAACCCAAATCGAGTCATAACCCTGAACGAGTCTTTGGCAAACCTGTGATGAAATCCATGCCTAGTTTATCCCACTTCCATTCGGTATCGGCAATGGTTGTAACAATCCTGGCTTCGATGCTCTGCTTTTACTTTCGACATACATCACAAACTGCTACATACTCCGCAATATCCTTCCTCATTCCGGTCCACCAGAAAGTATTCTTCAAATCCAAATACATCTTGGTATTTCCTGGGTGAATCGAATAGGGTGAATCATGGGCTTCTTGTAAAATCAACTTCCTGATCTCTGGGTCATTGGGCACATAAACACGGTCTTCAAACCATAGGGTATCGTGCTCATCCTCACGAAATCCTTTAGATTTTCCTTTGCTCATTTTCTCCTTTATAGAGGCAACTTCCTTATCTGCCTTTTGTGCTTCTCTGATTTTGTCCATCAGTGTCGACTGAATCTCCAATGCTGCTACATAGCCTCTCAGAACTATTTCCAAACATAGCTCTCGAAGTTCCTCGGCTAACTCATTGGGTATTCCTCCCATCATTAGGGTATTGATGTGGCTCTTACGACTCAATCGTCGCCTCTGACATTAGCCTTTCCGGGTGATAATGCAATCTCATATCATAATCCTTGATAAGTTCTAACCATCTCCTTTGTCGAGATTCAATTCTTACGTGTGAAGATGTACTTCAAACTCTTGTGATCCGTATATACTTCACAATGATTTCCAATGAGAAAATGTCTCCACGTCTTGGGGGCATGCACAACGGCTGCTAACTCCAAATCATGAGTGGCATAATTCAACTCATGGGGCTTAAGTTGTCGTGAAGCATACGAAACAACTCTTCCTTCCTGCATAAGCACTGCTCCAAGTCCTCGGCGTGAGCGTCGCAATACACCTCATAATCCTTAGTCGATCGGCAATATCAAAACTGGTGAGGTAACCAATCTTTTCTTCAACTCCTGAAAACTTGCCTCACAGTCCTCACCATATGAATTTGTTTTCCTTCTTCAACAATTCTGTCATAGGCTTTGCAATCCTTGAGAAATTCTCAATAAATCTTGGTAGTATCCTGCGAGTCCAAGGAAACTCGAATCTCTCAACTGTCGTTGGTGCTTCCCATTTAGTTACGGTCTCAACTTTTGTGGGGTCAATGCTATTCCTTCTCCGGATATAACATGTCAAGAAATCCAACTTCCTTTAACCAAAACTCACATTTGCTGAATTTGGCATACAACTGGTGTTCCTTAGTTTCTCCAAAACCAATCGCAAATGTTCCTTGTGTTCCTCTTCATTCTTGAGAAAATCAAAATGTCATCAATGAACACCACGCGAACTTATCCAAAAACTCCATAAACACTTTGTTCATCGTGGTTCATGAAATAGGCTGGTGCGTTAGTCAGTCCAAATGACATAACGGTATACTCGTACAGTCCATATCTCGTGGTAAATGCTGTCTTGGGTATGTCTTTCTCCCGAATCTTCAACTAATGGTACCCTGATCGCAAGTCGATCTTGGAAAACACTTTAGCTCCTTGCAAGCGATCAAACAGATCATTTATCATTGGTAGTGGGTACTTGTTCTTGATTGTTACTTCATTCAATCCACGATAATCAACAACCATTCTCAAAGATCCATCCTTCTTCTCCACTAACAAAACGGGTGATCCCCAAGGTGAAGAACTTGGGCGTATAAAACCTTTATCCAATAGTTCCTTAATCTGCTTCTTGATTTCCGCCAAATCCTTTGCGGGCATCCTGTACGGTCGCTTCGATATCGGGCCTGTTCCTGGCAACAGCTCGATCAAAAACTCAACGTCTCTATTCGGTGGCATTCCTGGCAACTCCTCCGGAAATACATCAGGAAAATCCTTCACCACTGGTACTTCTTCCTGCACCACTCCTGATAGGCAATTAACTTGTGCTCTCCTCGGCTCGTGCCGTGATACATACTTGATCCTTCTTCCTTCTGGTGTGGTGAGCAAAATTGATCTAGTGGAGCAATCAATGTTTCCTCCATACCTTGATAACCAATCCATACCTAATATCACATCCAATCCTTGGGATTCCAGAACTATTAGGTCTGAGGGGAAAACATAGTGTCCAATCCTTAATGGCGATCGATCACACCATTTACTAGCCATGTACTCTGCTCGGGTGAGGTTACTAGCATGGGTGACCTAAGGGCTTGGGTCGGTAATTTGTACTTATCCACAAATCCCTTGATATGTATGAATGCGATGCACCAAGATCGAAAAGAACAACTGCAGATAAATGACTTAACCAAAAACTTACCGATTCTTGCATCGGGCTGATCTTCAACTTCCTCCACATCAATGTGGTTCACCTCCCCCCTGTTGAAAGGGTTGGGCTTCTTTCGAGCTTCCATTGCCATTTCCATTCGGCCTTCGGGACGATCATTTGCATAATGCCCAGTCTTGCGGCACTTAAAGCAAGTAATATGACTCGAGTCTATTTTGGATGGTGTTGACGGGTTGGTGCGGTTCTGTCCGTTGCTTCCTCCATTCCGTTCCCATTCTTGGCGCCATTATGGTTATCTGAATTACCTCCTCCATGGGTATCTCAAACTGAATTCTGATTTAGGGTATAACGAGGTTTCGCTGAGCTCGAGTTATACTTCCCTTGCCCATACTTCCTCTTGCGGTTCTCAATTTGTTGATGCTTTCCTTCAATCATGAGGGCTCGGTCTACCAACTCCTGGTAGTTGTTGAAACTGCTACCATCAACGGCATCTTGAACTCATCATTCAGTCCTTCTAGAAACTTCTCCTGCTTAGCAGCCGTCAGTAGTAACGTCATCCGGGGCATAATGTGCTAATTTGCTAAAGTCATCCACGTCTTGTGCCAACAGTCCTTCCTCCTTGGCGTAAGTTGCGAAACTCACGCTTCTTCATGGCCATAGCTCCTGCTGAAACATGGGCGGTCTGAAAAGCTTGCTGAAATTGATCCCATGTGACGGTGTCTACGGGTAAGTGGCTGTGAAATTCTCCCACCATGCTCTGCGGGTCCTTCAAGCTGATGTGCTGCAAACTTCACTCTTTCACCATCTGTGCATCCTGCGTGGTCAGCTCCTTCCTATCTTGCGGAGCCAATCATCCGCCACAATCGGCTCGGTGCTCTTTGGAATACACCGCGGATTCAGTCTAAGAAGCGAGTCGGATGATCCGCAGTGGTGGTGGTGGTGGTGGGTTGTTGTTGTTGTTGTTGTTGTTGCCCGGTTACGCACCAATGTTTGAATCGAGGTATTCTCGCTGCTGGATCAATTGGGTGATCTCTGGCGGAAAACGAATCCGGGTCGCGTCTCGGAGGCATCGATGGGTTTAGAAAAGAAGAGAAATGTTAGGATAGAATGAGGTCTAACAGAATCACTACCCAATGCACATGAGCAAATGCACACAAAATCACTTCATTCAAATTAAACAAGGGCTTACAACGATCTAACTATCGCAAAAGTGCGTGTACTATAATGTTTACATGGAGGGAAATACTACTAATATGTGGGGGACTTCTACTAATTTGAACCGTGGAAGACTCCATGATGTTTGCTCCACCGTCTTCAAAGTCGGGTTCACTTGGATCCGAATCGGTGTCGTCGATGTTGATGTAGTCGCTTGGGTATTCGACATCTTGGTCTTCATTCCTGGCGCCAACTTCTTCTTGAGTTCTTGATCTCGTACTTAAGATCGTTATTGTGTCTTGCCAGAGCTACGATCTCGTCCATGTAGTCCTTGTGTGTAGTCTTTAGTTCTCCTTCTAGTTCGATGATCCTTCCCTTTGTCTTCTGCAACTCCAACATGTCATTGCACATTTGGTTCTCTGGCGTCGAATGTGCTGGTTTAACTCTGGATGAAAGCTGCAATGGATCTATCCTTCTTGGTGCTTGACGACGTCCAGCTTGTCATCTCGTCGTCCGCAAATCTGGTAGATGGTGTCCTTGAGGTCTTCTTGATAAACTTCTCCAATGCGTCCCATGGTGATGTGAGCTGCCATGCTCTTTCCGGGCTCCAAGTTGGTGCAATCAAAACACTATCTATAGGCTTGGTGATTGGGGCGAATGTCCTACCGAACGTGGCGTGAATCTTCCAGCGCTCCTCTTGAGCGAGTGGCGTTGAAAGTCCGGTGAAGCTTGGTAATCCAATGTTCGGTACTTGGTGACTTCCTTCAAGTGAAATCCAAAAGGTGTGCCTTCATCCGGTTGGGTGTACTTGATCTTCAAGTCAAATCATCCTAAAGGGAGTAGAAAAGATGAGGAGTTAGAAAATGGGAAGAGAGTAGTGATCTATGGCTTTAACTTAGGGTCGTGTCCTACGATCAGTGTGCTCTCGATACCATTCTCTCAGAGCGACTAGACCGAATGGATCAAGTCTCTGTGCTCGGTGTCATCCTGGATCGAGAATGCTTGACACCACACAAGATTTGAAGGATTTATAGCGAGTAGCAATCACACACTTATTACAACGTTGTCCACAAGGGAACTTATTACAATAACATGGCTTAAGGCCATCTAATAATAACAGCGGAAGGCTTGGAAGATAAGTGAGTCCATCAACTCCATCGGCATCATCGAGTATAGAACCACGACCTAACACCTTACTCGTCGTTCAAAAGTCTCGCACATGAAAGTTGCAGCCAAAACGGGTCAAGACATGGAATATCTTGGCAATGTAACACATAAAGCAATGAAGGAATAAGCCTATACTACATGCATATATGGCTGGTGGTAAGGCTCTCTGATTACATTTTTTTGCATAAAGCTAGTTTTTCCCTACATCAAAGGAATAATTTTATTTAACTATCATGGTGGTTGTTAAACATTGAGAATGGTTGACAAAGATCCTCAATCCCAATTAAAAGTACTCATCAAAACCCAATACATTTATTAGTAGTAACATGTTGAGATTCACATGATATTCAATTACCAGATACTCAAATCGTCCATAACCGGGGACATGGCTAATCATGATTAGTTTATACACTCTGCAGAGGTTTGCGCACTTTTCCCCACAAGACTCGATCGCCTCCGCTTGGTTCTCGCACTACATGGTGTTTGAGAAACGGATGACCGAGACATAGTCTTTCGATGGCGCTAGCACCTTACATGTGGGTAGACCGTACCAACCTACATCCCCTACATCAGCTAGCCTACCCGTGAGAGTTCGCACAACTTAGTCAACTCGCCAGAGCCCATAATTGGCTTGTGGCTGCACACGGAAGTTTCAGTTTTGTAGCGACCAGACCGAATGGATCTAGCGCTCTGTGCTCGATGTCATCCTGGATCGATGTCGACACCACAAGATGCCAAGGATTTATAGCGAGTAGCAATCACACACTTATTACATCGTTGTCCACAAGGAACTGAATACAAAATATGGCTTAAGGCCATCTAATGATAACAGCGGAAGGCTTGGAAGATAAGCGAGTCCATCAACTCCAACGGCATCATCGAGTATAGAACCACGACCTAACACCTTACTCGTCGTTCAAAAGTCTCATAACGTGAAAAGTTGCAGCCAAAACGGGTCAAGACATGGAATATGCCGGCAATGTAACACATAAAGAGCAATGAATGAATAAGCCTATACTACATGCTTATTTGGCTGGTGGTAAGGCTCTACGGTTACATTTGCATAAAGCTGATTTTCCCTACATCAAAGGAATAATTTTATTTAACTATCATGGTGGTTGTTAAACATTGAGAATGGTTGACAGCATTCTCAATCCCAATTAAAAGTACTCATCAAAACCCAATAACTTTTATTTAGAAGTAACATGTTGAGATTCACATGATAATCAAGTACGGATACTCAAATTGTCCATAACCGGGACACGGCTAATCATGATTAGTTTATACACTCTGCAGAGGTTTGCACACTTTCCCCACAAGACTCGATCGCCTCCGCTTGGTTCTCGCACTTCATGGTGTTTGAGAAACGGATGACCGAGACATAGTCTTTCAGAAGCGCTAGCACCTTACATGTGGGTAGACCGTACCAACCTATATCCCCTACATCAGCTAGCCTACCCGTAAGAGTTCGCACGACTTAGTCAACTACGCCAGAGCCCATAATTGGCTTGTGGCTGCACACGGAAGTTTCCAGTTTGAAAAATCTTATGATCCCTTAGAGCACAGGTGGCGGTCCAAGAAATACAGCAAGTCTGATAGAAACCAGTGCCTCAATCCACCCAGATGTGTGTTAGGTTGCCACCTTAGATAAACCATTAATTAAACAATCTCACATCTGTCATGGATATTCACTCACCCAATCCACGTCTACAAGCATAGCATGGCATGAACAAGCAAGCGAGAAGTAACTCCCAAGGTTTCATAAGTAAAACAGTAATAGGTACTACCTCAATCTACTTCCCAAACCCACAATTTAATTAGATCCTAATCATGCAAGTGTTTGAGGAATAGATCTAATGCATAAAACTGGGTATGAGAAGGGTATGATCAAGTGTTACTTGCCTTGCTGATGATCCGCGAGTCCTAGAGATTCAAGTAACAAGCGGCGCCTCGGGTGATCTAACGCAGACAAACAACAAGCATACAATAAGTACTCATCTAATGCACAGGGAAATCTCGAATAAAAGATCTAACCAGAGAGTTCAACTTAAGAACCCTGGTTGCAAAAGAATCGAATCAAAACAAACTCCGAAAGTCGAAACTCGAGAGAGAACGTCTCGGTTTAGCGATCTGAAATTAGGTCAAAATTTCACAGTGGCAAAACTCTGTGAAAGTAGGGTAGTCGGAACGGCGGTTTCGTTACGAAACTCCAGGCGCTTGAATCACCTGATTCCGATAAGCGGCGAGAAATAAAACAGTTTTGAAAATCAGATCTGAAATCAAATCGAGAAAATAACGGATTAATTCCGATTAAAAGAAAAACGACGAACGAGTTAAATTGCGAACGTTAGTTAACGAACGAATCTAACGAACGCGTTCATTGAAACGAACGGTTCGGTGAGCGTCCGTTAAATAAGAAAACCGAAAAAAAAAAACCAATCTAGGTTTTTTAAAAAAACCAAACATTTTTTTAAATAAACCGATCGGTCAGGGGATAAACCGAATCGGGCGGCGGGCGGGCGGCTACCTCCGTGATCGCCGGGCGAGGTCCGGCGGGGCGGCGGGGCTCAGCGGGTTCGGCGTCGAGGGCGGCGGGGTCCACGGCCAAGCGGCGCGTTCTTAGGCGGCGGCGGGTTCGGTCGGGCTGATGGCGGGCTCCTCAAGGGCGAGGTGAGGAGAGAGGGGGGGGGGGCGGCGCGATAAAAGGGGGGCGGTTGCTTGGGAGGGCAGGCAGAGCCGAGCCGGACTGGGACTCGGCGGCGCGCCGTCCCGGCGGGACTCAGCAAGCGGCGGGGCGCGCGAGAGGAGGAGGAGGAGGCAGGGGGCTCTGGGCCGGGGCTGGCTGGCTGGCTGGGCTGGGCCTCGGCCTCGGGGAAGCGAATTTTTTTAAATAAAATTAAACCAAAACAATTAAAAAATACCAAACAAACTCAGATTTAAATAAAACAAATTTTCCCGACTCCTAAAATGAGTCGAACAAAATGAACTTTAAAAACAAAATACATGCATAAATTTTTTAAATGCTCATTTTGCCTAAGCAAAATAAATCTTTCAAAACCAAATTTGGTTTATTTATAATATCTTCATTTTTCCTAATTGTTTGGGAAAGTCATATTATTCCCTCTCAAGATATTTTTATAGGAAAAACTTTATGAAGATAATTTAAATAATCCAATGATCCTATTTTCAAAATTTGGAAATCCCAAATATGAAAATTTGAAACTTCCAACTCTCTCAGGGTCCTTGAGTTGCGTGAAATTTCTAGGATCGGAAAAAATGCGAGAAAATATGATATGCATGATGACCTAATGTATAACATTCCAAATTGAAAATTTGGGATGTTACAAACCTACCCTTAAGATGAATCTCGCCTCGAGATTCGGGTTGGCTAGAAAATAGGTGAGGTGGTCCTTAAGCAAAACTTCCTCTCTTTCCTGGTGGCTTCATCCTCGGTGTGGTGGCTCCAATCGAACTTTGCAAAACTTGATAACCTTGCTGCGGGTAACTCTGCTGGCATAATCGAGAATCTTAACCGGTTTTCCTCATATGTCAAGTCATCCTTCACTTGAATTGCTTCCAAAGTGTACTTGTGTCTCTTAACGGTACCTCTGCTATCTCGGGTGACATTTCTTCAATCGAGAAACATGGAATACATCATGAACTCCCGACAGTCCTTCCGCAATTCCAACTTATACGCAACTTCTCCCATGCGTTGCAAAATCTTATATGGTCCAACAAACGGGTGCTAACTTTCCTTTAACTCCAAAACGCTTCACTCCTCGAGCGGGGATACTCGAGATATACTGCTCCAACTTCATACTCAATTGCTTTGCGCTTTGAATCGGCATAGCTCTTACGTGCAGGTGGGCTACCTTGAGCCTGTCTCGAATCAACTTAACTTTCTGTTCGGACTCCTTAATCAAATCTGGTCCAAACAATCGACGATCTCGGTTTAGTCCCATGACAACGGTGTCCTGCACCTTCTTCCATACAAGGCCTCGAAGGTGCCATCTTTAAGCTGGTTTGGTAACTGTTATTGTAGGAAAATTCTGCATCTGGCAAATTATCATCCCAACTAGATCCATAATCTAGTGCACAAGCTCTCAAAGATGTCCTCCAAAATCTGATTGACTCTCTCGGTTTGTCCATCGATGCATGGGTGGAAAGTTGTCTGAATTCAATCGGGTTCCCAATGTTTCGTGTAACCGGTTCCAAAATTTTGAAGTAAACTGGGTTCCTCTGTCTGATACAATGCTCCTTGGAACTCCGTGTAAGCATACAATTCTGGTCATGTATATTTTTGCCAACTTAGCACTGCTATAGGTAGTCTTGACTGGAATGAAATGGGCTACCTTGGTCAAACGGTCGACTATGACCCAAATCGAGTCATATCCTGAGCGGGTCTTTGGCAAACCTGTGATGAAATCCATACCTAGTTTATCCCACTTCCATTCGGGTATCGGCAATGGTTGTAACAATCCTGCTGGCTTCTGATGCTCTGCCTTTACTTTCTGACATACGTCGCAAACTGCTACGTACTCCGCAATATCCTTCTTCATTCCGGTCCACGAGAAAATATTCTTCAAATCCAAATACATCTTGGTATTTCTGGGTGAATCGAATAGGGTGAATCATGGGCTTCTTGTAAAATCAACTTCCGATCTACGGGTCATTGGGCACATAAACACGGTCTTCAAACCATAGGGTATCGTGCTCATCCTCACGAAATCCTTTAGCTTTTCCTTTGCTCATTTTCTCCTTTATAGAGGCAACTTCCTTATCTGCCTTTTGGGCTTCTCGATTTTGTCCATCGATGTCGATGAATTTCCAATGCTGCTACATAGCCTCTCGAACTATTTCCAAACATAGCTCTCGAAGGTCCTCGGCTAACTCATTGGGTATTCCTCCCATCATTAGGGTATTGGCGTGGCTCTTACGGCTCAATGCGCCTGCTCGACATTAGCCTTTCCGGGTGATAATGCAATCTCATATCATAATCCTTGATTAGCTCTAACCATCTCCTTTATCCGAGATTCAATTCATACGTGTGAAGATGTACTTCAAACTCTTGTGATCCGTATATACTTCACAATGATTTCCAATGAGAAAATGTCTCCACGTCTTCAAGGCATGCTGGCGGCTGCTAACTCCAAATCATGAGTGGCATAATTCAACTCATGGGGCTTAAGTTGTCGTGAAGCATCTGAAACAACTCTTCCTTCCTGCATAAGCACTGCTCCAAGTCCTCGGCGTGAAGCGTCATAAAACACCTCATAATCCTTAGTTTGATCCGCAATATCAAACCTGGTGAGGTAACCAATCTTTTCTTCAACTCCTGAAAACTTGCCTCACAGTCCTCGGTCCATATGAATTTGTTTTCCTTCTTCAACAATTCTGTCATAGGCTTTGCAATCCTTGAGAAATTCTCAATGAATCTTGGTAGTATCCTGCGAGTCCAAGGAAACTCGAATCTCTCCAACTGTCGTTGGTGCTTCCCATTTGGTTCGGTCTCAACCTTTGTGGGGTCAATCGCTATTCCTTCTCCGGATATAACATGTCCGAGAAATCCAACTTCCTTTAACCAAAATTCACATTTGCTGAACTTGGCATACAAGCTGGTGTTCCCTCGGTTTCTCCAAAACCAATCTCAAATGTTCCTTGTGTTCCTCTTCATTCTTGAGAAAATCAAAATGTCATCAATGAACACCACGATTTAACTTGTCCAAAAACTCCATAAACACTTTGTTCATCGGTTCATGAAATAGGCTGGTGCGTTAGTCGATCAAATGACATAACGGTATACTCATCTGATCCATATCTCGTGGTAAATGCTGTCTTGGGTATGTCTTGCTCCCGAATCTTCAATCGATGGTACCACGATCGCAAGTCGATCTTAGAAAACACTTTGGCTCCTTGCAAGCGATCAAACAGATCATTTATCATCGGTAGTGGGTACTTGTTCTTGATTGTTACTTCATTCAATCCACGATAATCAACAACCATTCTCAACGATCCATCCTTCTTCTCCACCAATAAAGCGGGTGATCCCCAAGGTGAAGAACTTGGGCGAATAAAACCTTTATCCAATAGTTCCTTAATCGCTTCTTGATTTCCGCCAAATCCTTTGCGGGCATCCTGACGGTCGCTTCGATATCGGGCCTGTTCACGCAACAGCTCGATCAAAACTCAATGTCTCTATCCGTGGCATTCACGCAACTCTTAGGAAATACATCAGATATTCCTTCACCATCGGTACTTCTTCTGTACCACTCTGATAAGCAATTAACTTGTGCTCTCCTCGGCTCGTGCCGTGATACATACTTAATCCTTCTTCCTTACGGTGTGGTGAGCAAAATTGACCTTGTGGTACAATCTATGTTTCCTCCATACTTTGATAACCAATCCATTCCTAATATCACATCCAATCCTTGGGATTCCGAACTATTAGGTATGAGGGAAAACATAGTGTCCAATCCTTAGTGGCGGTCGATCACACCATTTACTAGCCATGTACTCTGCTCGGGTGAGGTTACTAGCATGGGTGACCTAAGGGCTTGGGTTGGTAATTTGTACTTATCCACAAATCCCTTGATATGTATGAATCGATGCACCAAGATCGAAAAGAACAAGCTGCGATAAATGACTTAACCAAAACTTACCGATTCTTGCATCGGGCTGATCTTCAACCTCCTCCACATCAATGTGGTTCACCTGTCCCCTGTTGAAAGGGTTGGGCTTCTTTCGAGCTTCCATTGCCATTTCCATTCGGCCTTCGGACGATCATTTGCATAATGCCCGATCTTGCGGCACTTAAAGCAAGTAATGTGACTCAGGTCTACCTTGGATGGTGTTGACGGGTTGGTGCGGTTCATCCGTTGCTTCCTCCATTCCCGTTCCCATTCTTGGTGCCATTATGGTTATGCGAATTACCTCCTCCATGGGTATGCTGAAACTGAATTCCTGATTTAGGGGTATAACGAGGTTTCTGCTGAGCTCCAGAGTTATACTTCCCTTGTCCATACTTCCGCTTGCGGTTCTCAATTTGGCTGCTGCTTTCCTTCAATCATGAGGGCTCGGTCTACCAACTCCTGGTAGTTGTTGAAACTTGCTACCATCAACGGCATGCTGAACTCATCATTCAGTCCTTCTAGAAACTTCTCCTGTTTAGCAGCATCAGTAGCAACGTCATCCGGGGCATAACGTGCTAATTTGCTAAAGTCATCCACGATCTTGCCAACAGTCCTTCCTCCTTGGCGTAAGTTGCGAAACTCACGCTTCTTCATGGCCATAGCTCCTGCTGAAACATGGGCAAGTCTGAAAAGCTTGCTGAAATTGATCCCATGTGGCGGTGTCTACGGGTAAGTGGCTGTGAAATTCTCCCACCATCTTCTGCGGGTCCTTCAAGCTGATGTGCTGCAAACTTCACTCTTTCACCATCATGCATCCTGCGGTGGTCAGCTCCTTCCTATCTTGCGAGCCAATCATCTGCCACAATCGGCTCGGTGCTCTTTGAATACACCGCGGATTCAGTCTAAGGAAGCGAGTCGATGATCCGCGGTGGTGGTGGTGGTGGTGGGTTGTTGTTGTTGTTGTTGTTGTTGCCTGTTACGCACCAATGTTTGAATCGAGGGTATTCTCTGCTTTGGATCAATTGGGTGATCTCTGGCGGGAAAAGCGAATCCGGGTCGCGTCTGGAGGCATCGATGGGTTTAGAAAAGAAGAGAAATGTAGAATAGAATGAGGTCTAAGGGAATCACTACCCAAATGCACATGAGCAAATGCACACAAAATCACTTCATTCAATCAAACAAGGGCTTACAACGATCTAACTATCTCAAAAGTGCGTGTACTATAATGTTTACATGGAGGAAATACTACTAATATGTGGGGACTTCTACTAATTTGAACCGGTGGAAGACTCCATGATGTCTGCTCGACCGTCTTCAAAGTCGGGTTCACTTGGATCCGAATCGGTGTCGTCGATGTTGATGTAGTCGCTTGGGTATTCGACATCTTGGTCTTCATTCCCGGCGCCAACTTCTTCTTGAGTTCTTGATCTCGTACTTAAGATCGTTATTGTGTCTTGCGAGCTACGATCTCGTCCATGTAGTCCTTGCGTGTAGTCTTTAGTTCTCCTTCCAGTTCGATGATCCTTCCTTTGTCTTACGCAACTCCAACATGTCATTGCACATTTGGTTCTCTGGCGTCGAATGTGCTGGTTTAACTCTGGATGAAAGCTGCAATGGATCTATCCTTCTTGGTGCTGACGACGTCCCAGTTGTCATCTCGGCGTCCGCAAATCTGGTAGATGGTGTCCTTGAGGTCTTCTTGATAAACTTCTCCAATGCGTCCCATGGTGATGTGAGCTGCCATGCTCTTTCCCAGGACTCAAGTTGGTGCAATCAAAACACTATCTATAGGCTTGGTGATTGGGGCGAATGTCCTTCCTGGAACGTGAGCGTGAATCTTCCAGCGCTCCTCTTCAGGCAGAGTGGCGTTGAAAGTCCCGGTGAAGCTTGGTAATCCAATGTTCAGGTACTTGGTGACTTCCTTCAAGTGAAATCCAAAAGGTGTGCCTTCATCCGGTTGGGTGTACTTGATCTTAAGCGTCAAATCATCCTAAAGAGAGTAGAAAAGATGAGGAGTTAGAAAATGGGAAGAGAGTAGTGATCTATGGCTTTAACTTAGTGGTCGTGTCCTACGGTCAGTGTGCTCGATACCATTCTCTCAGAGCGACCGGACCGAATGGATCAAGTCTCGTGCTCGGTGTCATCCTGGATCGAGAATCCGACACCACACATGCTTCAAGGATTTATAGCGAGTAGCAATCACACACTTATTACATCGTTGTCCACAAGGGAACTTATTACAATAATATGGCTTAAGGCCATCTAATAATAACAGCGAAGGCTTGGAAGATAAGTGAGTCCATCAACTCCATCGGCATCACCGAGTATAGAACCACGACCTAACACCTTACTCGTCGTTCGAAAAGTCTCATAGCGTGAAAGTTGCAGCCCAAAACGGGTCAAGACATGGAATATCTTGGCAATGTAACACATAAGAGCAATGAAGGAATAAGCCTATACTACATGCATATATGGCTGGTGGTAAGGCTCTCTGATTACATTTTTTGCATAAAGCTAGTTTTTCCCTACATCAAAGGAATAATTTTATTTAACTATCATGGTGGTTGTTAAACATTGAGAATGGTTGACAGATCCTCAATCCCAATTAAAAGTACTCATCAAAACCCAATACATTTTATTAGAAGTAACATGTTGAGATTCACATGATATTCAATTACGGATACTCAAATTGTCCATAACCGGGGACACGGCTAATCATGATTAGTTTATACACTCTGCAGAGGTTTGCGACTTTTCCCCACAAGACTCGATCGCCTCCGCTTGGTTCTCGTGACTACATGGTGTTTGAGAAGCGGATGACCGAGACATAGTCTTTCGAAGCGCTTAGCACCTTACATGTGGGTAGACCGTACCAACCTACATCCCCTACATCAGCTAGCCTACCCGTAAGAGTTCGCACAACTTAGTCAACTACGCCAGAGCCCATAATTGGCTTGTGGCTGCACACGGAAGTTTCCAGCTTGAATAATCTTATGATCCCTTAGAGCACGGGTGGCGGTCCAAGAAATACAGTAAGTCTGATGGAAACCAGTGCCTCAATCCACCCAGATGTGTGTTTAGGTTGCCACCTTAGATAAACCATTAATTAACAATCTCACATCTGTCATGGATATTCACTCACCCAATCCACGTCTACTAGCATAGCATGGCATAATAAGCAAACGTAGAAGTAACTCCCAAGGTTTCATAAGTAAAACAGTAATAGGTACTACCTCAATCTACTTCCCATCCCACAATTTAATTAGATCCTAAACATGCAAGTGTTTGAGGTTTGATCTAATGCAATAAAACTGGGTAGTAGAAAAGGTATGATCAAGTGTTACTTGCCTTGTCGATGATCCGCGAGACCTAGAGATTCAAGTAACAAGCGGCGCACTCGGGTGATCTAACGCAGACAAACAACAAGCATACAATAAGTACTCATCTAATGCACAGGGAAATCTCGAATAAAAGATCTAACCAGATAGTTCAACTTAAGAACCCTGGTTGCAAAAGAATCGAATCAAATAAAGCATCGAAAGTCGAAACTCGAGAGAGAACGACTCGGTTTAGCAATCTGAAACTAGGTCAAAATTTTACAGTAGAAAAACTCTATGTAAGTAGGTTAGTCGGAACGGTGGTTTCGTAACGAAACTCCAGGCGCTTGAATCACCTGATTCCGATAAACGAGCAAGAAATAAAACAGATTTGAAAATCGGATCGGAAATCGAATCTGAAAAATAACGGATTAAATCCGATTAAAAGAAAACGACGAACGAATTAAATAACGGACGTTCGTTAACAGAACTAATCCAACGAACACATTCATTGAAACGAACGGTTCGGTGAGCGTTATTAATTAAAAAACCGAAAAAAAAAACCATCTAGGTTTTTTTAAACCAACATCTTCAAAAAACCGGATCGGGTTTTCTTAAAGAAAACCGGATCGGGCGGCGGCGCGGCTACCTCCGGTGGCTTCACGGCGAGGCTCAGCGGGGCTCGGGGCGGCGGGGTCGGCGGGGTCGGGAGGCGGCGGGGTCGGCGGGTGCTCCGCGACGGCGGGCGAGGTCGGCAAGGGGCTCGGGTTGGGAGGGTGAGGGCGCGGGTGGCGGGATGAGGAGAGCGGGGGCGGCGAGTATTTAAGGAGGGGGTGGCGCGCTTGGGGAGGGCAAGCCGGGGCTGGGTCGGAGGCGGACTCCCGGGCGGCGCGCGTCTTGGCGGCGGCGCCTCCTGCAGGGTCTGCGAGGGGTGAGGGAGGTGGGCAGGGCCTGGCTGGGCCTGGCTGGGCCTTGGCCTGGGGGCATAATTTTTTTAAACAAAACCAAACGAATTAAAAAAAATACCAAACGAACTCCGAAATTAATAAAATAAATTTTCCCCGACTCCAAAAATTGAGTCGAACAAAATGAACTTTAAAAACGGCAAATATGCATTTTTTTTAATGCTCATTTTTGCCTAAAGCAAATAAATCTTTCAAAAGCCAAATTTGATTTATTTATAAAATCTTCATTTTTCCTAAATGTTGGGAAAGTCATATTATTCTCTCTCTTAATTTTTTTTTCTAGGAAAAACTTTATGAAGATAATTAAATAAATCCAATGATCCTATTTTCATAATTTGAGAAACCCCAAATATGAAAATAATGAAACTTCCAACTCTCTCCGTGGGTCCTTGAGTTGCGTGAAATTTTCTAGGATCGGAAAAATGCGAGAAAATATGATATGCATGATGACCTAATGTATAACATTCCAAATTGAAAATTTGGGATGTTACACTTTGTCAGCACTAAGCCCAGACCAAGCAAGAAAGCTCGCCTGAGCAAACCGACAGAAGAAGATACAACTGCTGAACCGGAGAAAACTCCAGATCATGTAGAAGCCAACCTTGATGATGTGCTGAATGATCCACCGCCTCAAGACTATGACTTTGTTACTGAACCGACAGAAATTGACACCACAGGCCATGCTGACGAACCGGCCAGTTCTCTCCGGACTGACAAACCGGCAAGTCCAGCAAAGAATATCAACAAGCCGGCGACCCCAGTATGAGCTACTGCGGAGAAGGATGATGATGTTTTGATTATTGGCGTTGGCTATACGGATCCAGGGAATCCTGTCGCTTTGTCGAAGCATACCGCCAAGGAGGAATTTTCTGCAATTGGCAAAGGCAAATGGAATGCCGATCTGTCCACCTACACCCATCTGAATGCTCAAGACCTTCATTCCGGCTATCTGAACCATCTGTTCACGAGCCGTGACTATGAAGCCGGTCTGGTCAATATGATGAAGGAAAAATATGAGGTAACTTTATGCATGCTTCGTATTGTTTTTGCAGTTTATCAACTGTAGTAGCCCCCAAGTGATGGTTTAAGATAGCAACTTAAACCGGGACTTTAATAGCAATCTTCGAGCTTGCAACAATGCATTTTAACTTCATCGATGTAGCCTCCAAAGGCCGGTTTAACTGTATAGAGATGAAGCGGGACTTTACAGAAGAATTCCCTTTTTAGCAAGTTACGAGCAAATACACATTAGCCCCCAAGTGCCAAGCTTAATGCTTGTATTGTGCTTTGGGACTTTGAAAAAATTGTCTGACAGAGCGAATATGCATTAGCCCCCAAGTGCCAAGGGCATAACCTGTTATGGGCTTGGTACTTCAAGTATTTACTGTTACCTGACCAGATGACTGTCTCTTTGTAGGCTGAGCTGAGCAAAAAGGAGAGCCAAACTGCTGATCTTCAGGAAAACCTTAAATTGCAACAAGATGAAACCTCCAAGGTGAAGGTAGAGCTGACCAACGCTCTAGACGCTATGGAGAAACTGAAAGAAGGCTTCAACAAGGAACGGTCGGATTGGGAAAGTGAAAAATCCGATTTGATCAAAAGGGCTGAGAAAGCAGAAGCTGCTCTTAAACCGGTGGTTGATGAACTGGCCAGCATAAAGCGGCAGGTTCATGCCATGACTGCAGCCGTGTTTGGTAAGCATCTGTAACTCCCGATTTGACCATATTCTTTTATGTATCCGCCGGTTTACTAACCCTTGCAATGATATAGGAACTCGTATTGGCCACTTGGGATCTGACGTTCAGAAGAAGTTAAAAGCATCCTATACTCTGATAGAGCAGCTTTACACCGGCGCGCAACGTATCATATATACTGCTTCTCACAACAATCCTCCTCCCACCTTGATTAAAGATACCTTAGAAAGATTATCCATGCTACCTGCCCAGGTTGACGAACTGAAAAAGTCTGCTGCTAGGACGGGCGCTTTGGCTACACTGACCCGGGCAAAGGCATGGGTACCTGACTTTGATCCAATTGAAGCGGCCCAAGGCTATCCCAGTTTGAAGGAAGACGGGACATAATTCGGCGAAGATGATCTCCGGATCATAAACCGGGAGGTACGCCCATTGTCTTGTCAACTAGTTGAAGAAGCGGACCTGTCATACTATCAAGCAAACTATGATGACAAGAACAAGCGGGTTGCTGCACCAATCCCCAAAGCTCGAAATCTCATCCCTTAATCCAGTAAGCACACTTATGCCCCGACATTGAACCGTCGACACCGATAAGTGATGAAGCTGTATTCAAGCCCTAAGCTGGGATCGACCGGGCAACTGTTGATTTCCAGCCACTGGGTAGAGAAGAAGAAACTGAACCGGCGCGAGATGACCCAAGAACCGTCGAATGGCTGGTGACCAATATTGAACCGGAGGCCGGTTTAGTCTTCTACATGCTGCGACATGTATTTTGAGAAAACCATGATCCTGGTGAGCACTGGAAAGCCTTGTAATAGGCTTAGTTAAAATATTTGTTCTGATATGCCTTCGCGCATACTTCTTTGCAACTGACACCGGCTTGATTCGTCATACATAAGATATGATCTACATATTCATTTGTCCAAGCTGTTTCTGCAAACAAGAAGCTTAAAGTGCCCTGGCGGTTTACTGTCGAGCGTAGCTACACCCATTTCCCATATATATAGGGAAAATGCATCCTACTACCGGGTGTAGCTACACCCATTTCCCATATACTACCGTGTGGTAGTATATACTCTACTTTATTATTTTTAGTATGTTTATATACTATATCTAAGATACTTCAAAGTGAGTTATATGAAAAAATTGCAAGTGAGCTCATGGTTTTATTGTATTTGTGAAATACGTACATATTTGTACGTGAAATAGAGTATGCACAAAATATGATACATACTACCAAAAAAGTAGTATATATACTACCTAAACATTCTTATATACTACATACTACGTGTACATACTCTCCAATATGATAGATACTACCTAAAACGTATCAAACAAAAGTGGGAGTAACTACACCCGTTAGTAGGAAAAATTTGTCCTATATATATATATAACCAAAGATGATAACTTAGGTTGTAACATATAACCAAAATGGAAATATATAATACCTGCAACCTTTATGCATGATGTTGGCTGGCCAACCTTGTAGCGGGGCTTATAACCCAAATCTTTTTAGGAGAAAACCACTCCCGTTGATATAAGGTCGGTTTACACCGTTCCGGGTTATGATAAACACCGGTTTAATCCGTAATTATATTTTCATTGAAAATCAGACCGGGCGAATAGTCTCCGGACTATGATTTGATCGTATACCGTCAATTTGTAATCAACAGTCGGACCGGGTTGTTTAACGCCGGTCTAAAAAGCAACAAAAAATATTTATAAAAAAAAGAACAGAACCCAAACAAAGGCAAATAAAAACCATTGTAGGCGAGGCTTTGAGCCGATCAAGAGGCGTAACCATGTTTCGGACACGACCAAGCCCCCAAGAAGGCGTAGCTATGGTTCGGGTTTGATCAGGCCCCCAAATGATGCTGTGGCATTACGCCAATCAAGAGGCGTAGCTATGGTTCGGGTTCGACCAAGCCCCCAAGTGATGCTGTGGCATTGCGCCGATCAAGAGGTGTAGCTATGGTTCGGATACGACCAAGCCCCCAAGTGATGCTGTGGCATTGCGCCGATCAAGAGGTGTATCTATGGTTCGGGTACGACCAAGCCCCCAAGTGATGCTGTGGCATTACGCCTATCAAAAGGTGTAGCTATGGTTCGGATACGACCAAGCCCCCAAGTGATATAATATAAAGCCTTCGAGAAGCTAAACCAAGGGGTAAACCGGACGCCGCTTTAGAACAGAAGCTCCATGTAACCACACATGATGTAAGAAAACAACAGATACCCCGCTTTAGCTGACGTTCCGGTTTATATTATATTGATCATAATATATACATAGTCATAATATGTACATAAACAGAGCCTAGAGCTCAAGTATAGTAAGGCCGAAGATGAGCAATATTCCACGGTCGGCTGGCCTCCTCCTTTGATTTACGTGAGTCTTTGCGCTCTCGAACATCGATTAGGTAGTATGACCCGTTGTGTAGATTCTTGCTGACCACAAAAGGTCCTTCCCAAGGTTGGGATAACTTGTGCATATCCGTCTGATCCTGGATGAGCCGAAGCACCAAGTCTCCTTCTTGAAAGGTTCTGGTTCTAACCCGGCGGCTATGATAGCGATGCAGATCTTGCTAATAAATCGCCAAACGGGCGGCCGCTATGTCACGCTCCTCATCTAGCAGGTCGAGAGCTTCTTGTCGTGCCTTCTCGTTGTCAGCTTCAACATATGCCGCCACACGAGGTGAGTCATGACGAATGTCACTAGGAAGAACCGCCTCCGCTCCATAAACCATGAAGAACGACGTGTATCCTGTCGATCTGTTGGGTGTGGTGTTGATGCTCCATATCACTAAAGGTAGCTCCTCAACCCAACAACCCAGCGTCCGCTGCAAGGGAACCATAAGCCGGGGTTTGATGCCTCTCAAAATTTCTTGATTGGCCCTCTCCGCTTGACCATTGGACTGTGGGTGAGCCACTGATGATACATCAAGCCGTATGTGCTCACGTTGACAGAACTACTTCATGGCACCCTTTGACAGATTGGCACCATTGTCAGCGATAATGCTATGTGGAAAGCCAAACCGGAAAATCACCTTTTTGATGAATTGAACCGCCGTGGCCGCGTCACACTTGCTAACTGGTTCTGCCTCTACCCACTTCGTGAACTTGTCAACTGCCATGAAAAGGTGGGTCTTCTTGTATTTGGACCTCTTAAAAGGCCCAACTATATCCAGCCCCCAAGTCGCAAATGGCCAAGTAATTGGGATCATCCTCAATTCTTGAGCCGGTACAGTAGCACGCCTTGAGAACTTCTGACAGCCATCGCATCTTCTGACTAGATCCTCAGCATCAACATGAGAGGTTAACCAATAGAAACCGTGATGAAACGCCTTAGCCACCAAAGATTTTGAACCGGTGTGGTGACCACAATCTCCTTCGTGGATCTCACGTAAAATTTCACAACCTTCTTCAGGAGACACACAACGCTGAAACGCCCCTGTAACACTGCAATGATGCAGCTCTCCATTGATAATAGTCATAGACTTGGACTGCCGGATTATCTGCCTGGTCAATGTCTCATCCTCTGATAACTCGCCCCGGTTCATCTATGCAAGATAAGGAACCGTCCAATCCGGGATAACATGCAGAGCCACCACCAACTGAGCTTCCGGATCAGGAATAGCCAAATCCTCTTCACCAGGGAGCTTAACAGACGGATTATGCAGAACATCCAAGAAGACATTAGGCGGAACCGGTTTACGTTGAGAACCTAGGCGGCTTAAAGCGTCCGCCGCTTCGTTCTTCCACCGGTCCACATGATCCACCTGATAACCTTTAAAGTGACCCGCAACAATGTCCACCTCACGACGATATGCTTCCATGAGTGGGTCCTTGGAATCCCAAGTGCCAGACACCTGTTGGGCCACCAGGTCCGAGTCACCAAAGCACTTAACTCGGCTTAGGCTCATCTCCTTAGCCATCCGAAGACCATGGAGTAAAGCTTCATACTCAGGTGCATTGTTAGTGAAAGGGAACATTAAATGGAGAACATAAAAAAACTTATCACCTCGTGGGGAAGTTAATACGACCCCAGCCCCCGAGCCCTCCAATTGCCTGGACCCATCAAAATGAATAGTCCAATAAGTGTGATCCGGCTTTTCTTCAGGTGCTTGTAATTCTTTCCAGTCGTTGATGAAATCCACAAGTGCTTGAGATTTGATCGCCGTTCGGGGTATAACTTCAAACCGTGAGGCCCGAGTTCTATGGCCCACTTGGCAATCCGGCCAGTTGCTTCCTTGTTCTGGATTATATCTCCCAAAGGAGCAGAGCTGACCACCGTGATGGGATGACCTTGGAAATACTGCTTGAGCTTCCGGCTTTCCATGAAAACTCTATATACCAGCTTCTTCCAGTGTGGGTACCTCTACTTGGATTCAATAAGCACCTCGCTGATATAATAAACCGGACGCTGAACCGGATACTCCTTTCCTGCCTCCTTGCGCTCCACCACGATAGCCACACTGATAGCCCGAGCATTAGCTGCCACATATAGCAACAATGGTTCCTTGTCAACTGGGGCAGCAAGAACCGGCAGATTAGCTAGCTGCCGCTTTAAATCCTCAAACGCTTCATTCGCGGCGTCACTCCAGACGAAGTTATTCGTTTTCTTCAGCATCTGATACAAAGGAATGGCCTTCTCGCCAAGGCGGCTGATAAACCGGCTCAACGCGGCAATCCGGCCTGCCAAGCGTTGAACGTCATTGATGCACTTCGGTTTAGCCAAGGAGGTGATGGCCTTGATCTTTTCCGGATTAGCCTCAATGCCCCTGTTAGACACCAAATAAACCAAGAGCTTGCCTGCCGGTACACCAAAAATGCACTTAGCCGGATTAAGCATCATCTTGTAAACTCGCAGGTTATCAAAGGTTTCCTTTAAGTCATCAATCAATGTATCTTCCTTCCTTGACTTTACCACAATATCATCCACATAGGCATGAACATTACGGCCGATTTGTGTATGAAGACAATTCTGCACACACCGTTGATAAGTCGCCTGGGCACTCTTGAGCCCAAAGGGCATAGATACATAGCAGAAGGCTCCAAAGGGGGTTATGAAGGCCGTCTTCTCCTGGTCCTGAACTGCCATCTTGATCTGATGATAACCATAATATGCATCCAGAAAGCTCAAATGCTCGCAACCCGCCGTAGCATCAATAATTTGATCAATACGGGGAAGGGCAAAAGGATCTGCTGGGCAAGTCTTGTTGATATCTGTGTAATCCACACACATCCGCCAAGTGTCGTTCTTCTTAAGGACCAGCACTGGATTAGCCAACCACTCAGGATGGAATACTTCAATGATAAACCCAGCCGCTAAGAGCCTGGCCACTTCTTCTCCAATAGCCTTGCGTCTTTTTTCATTGAACCGGCAGAGAAACTGTTTGACCGGTTTATACTTAGGATCAACATTAAGTGTGTGCTCAGTGAGTTCTCTCGGTACACCTGGCATGTCAGAAGGCTTCCACGCAAAGATGTCCCGATTCTCACAGATGAACTCGATGAGCGCACTTTCCTATTTCGGATCCAAGTTAGCGCTGATGCTGAACTGCTTGGACGAATCGCCAGGCACAAAGTCAACAAGCTTAGTCTCATCAACCGATTTAAACTTCAAGGCCGGATCATGCTCGGTAGTTGGCTTCTTCAATGGAGTCATATCTGTCGGATCAACGTTGTCCTTGTAAAACTTCAACTCTTCTGTGGCACAAACCGACTCAGCATAAGCCGCATCACCTTCTTCACACTCCAAAGCGATCTTGCGGCTCCC
Organism: Aegilops longissima; assembly: GCA_021605205.1. NCBI lineage: Eukaryota > Viridiplantae > Streptophyta > Magnoliopsida > Poales > Poaceae > Aegilops > Aegilops longissima. The sequence continues at coordinate 590,592,934 of CM038682.1, forward strand.
ATGGACAGTTATAGTTCCCTTGTGACCCGGCATCTTGAGCTAAAGATAGACATAGCAAGGCCATGCCATAAACTTAGCATAAGCCGGTCGTCCAAACAGGGCGTGATACGGACTTCTGATCTTCACCACTTCAAAGGTCAAAGTTTCTGATCTCGAGTCATGCTCGTCCCCAAAAGGCACTTCCGGAGCTATCTTGCCAACAGGATACGCCGATTTACCAGGCACCACACCATGGAACACCGTACTGGACGGTTTAACATTTTTATCTGTTAACCCCATGCGACGAGAAGCTTCATAATACAGAATATTGATACTGCTCCCTCCGTCCATGAGTACCTTGGTGAACTTGTAACCTCCTACCTGAGGTGCCACCACCAACGCCAGATGACCCGGATTATCAACCCGGGATGGATGATCCTCACTGCTCCACACAACCGGCTGCTCAGACCAGCGTAGGTAACGGGGCACCACCGGTTCAACGGAGCTTACTGCCCTCTTATGAAGCTTTTGGTCACACTTGTCCAAGCTAGTGGTGAAGACATGATATTTCCCACTATTTAACTGCTTCGGATTGCTCCGGTAACCCGACTGCTGCTGCTGCTGATTATTGTAGCCACCTTGGTTGCTCTGATTACCTTGATTGTTATGTCCTCCATGATTACCATGGAAGCCTGAACCGGAATTTCCTCCGCCATAACCCGGCCCATGAGACCCGTGGCCTAAACAGTCACCCGGTCCATGATCATACTGGAAGGCATTAGAATTTTTGAACTCTTGCATGATGTAGTAGTCCTTCCAGAGGTGTGTGGCCGGCATCTCCTTCGTCCCATGTTTCGGGCAGGGCTGGTTCAATAGGTGAGACAGGTGGTCCGGGTTAGGGTTAGTTTCTCCACTGCGCTGGGGCGGTTTACCCTTGCACCGTTGGCCCTTATCCTGTGTGCTGGCATTGGCCACAAAGTCCATGTTGGGATCTGCTTTACGTTTGCTGCCGTTTCCATGACCCGCTGGGTTGTGGTGCTGCTCCTTTGCATTGCCGCTCTTCTTTCCCTTCCCTGTCTTATCATCATCCGACTCGGGATCCTCGGTACTATCAGAGTCAGCATACTTTACTAAAGCGTCCATGAGGGTTCCCATGTCATTGCAATGGCGTTTCATCCGTCCCAAATTCAACTTCAGAGGCTTAAACCGGCAATTGCCTTCCAAAGTTAGAACTGCGTGTCAGCATTGATGCGGTCCGATGAATGCAAAATTTCCGAGACCCGGCGCACCCACTGGGTTGTTGATTCTCCTTCCTCCTGTACACAGGCAGCTAAGTCCACAATCGACATGGGCTGCTTGCATGTATCCTTAAAATTCTGGATAAACTGGGCTCTCAACTCAGCCCATGATCTGATAGAGTTAGCCGGTAGGCTCTTTAACCAAGTACGAGCCATCCCTTCTAGCATCATGGTGAAGTACTTCGCACAAGCTGCATCATCCACATCTAGCATCTCCATGGCCATCTCATAGCTTTCAACCCATGTCTCTGGAGGTAAATCGGCGGTGTAATTTGGCACCTTGCGCGGGCCCTTGAAATCCTTGGGCAGGCGTACATTGCGTAATGCTGGGACGAGACACGGCACCCCCAAAGAGCTAGAGGTAACTCCTGGTTCTATCGACGTGGTTGGACGAACCGGAGTAAGCTGACGGGCTTCATGCTGCACTGCTAACTCGGCCTCCCTGCGTGCACGAGCCCGGTCCACCACCTCCTGAGCATCACCAGCGCCCCCTGCCGGGTTGTGGCCACGGGGCGGTTCGCGTTTCCGCGCATTGCTTGACACGGTCGGTTCATCCATACGCCTGCTGAAACTCCGGCTTGGACGGGGGGTGGAATGAATCCAATCACGACTGTATGAATAAGCCTCCTGTTGAACCAAGGCTGTTCGAAGAAGCTCCTTAACCCGACGCGTCTCGACCGCTGCCGGAGAATCTCCTTCAATTAGGATAGCCTCCAGCCCTGAAGCGGCAGCAACAAGATTGTCCATTGGAGTAGAGTAATGACCCGGTGGCGTTGGGACAGGCTGTGTCACAGTGTTGTTCTGACGAGGCGGATCCATCAAACGGGGCTGAACCGGCACCCCCGGCCCAGTTGCCTCCGCCCGGTTCGCTATCGGCGGGTAACTGGTCCCCGCACCTGGGGTGTTAAAGAGATTCCTAGCATCATAAACCGGAGGCAGACGAGACCGGTGCCTTCTCTTTAGGACTTCGTGCGATGCATTCTGATCCAAAGATAACCGTAAGCTCACGATTCCAGCGGCCGCTCGCGGCCATCCCGGCATCCTCACTAAATCGCCTTGGCCCGAGTAATCTGATCCCTTACTTTCGCGATTTCCGCATTGTGCGCATCCTGATTCGCCGGGTTAGCCTCCGCCCTCAGTGTTGCCAACGCATCAAATAGATCAGATAAGACCTGAGCCGGCGGCCGCACAGGGCCTCCTGCCCCAGCTGCCGTCGCCGCCACCGATCCGGAGATGATTGATGGTGCGGTCGAAGAGTGGAGCGCCAGCTGTGTACCGGCCATGAAGATTCCAACCCGGTTTGGCAGATCAGAGGGGTCTGGAATACTGTCGCCATCGGAACAGCCTCCAATCCGGCCATCGTGTAGCTGATATAACGACTCGGTCTCTCCGGTGGATGACTCGTCGCCAGAATAAACGACGGTCTCACCACCAGATTCCGATCTGTCCTCGTATTCCCCTCCATGGATGACTCCCACGAAGGCACGCTTCATGGCAGGCTTGACCCGGGCAGTTCGCGCACACTGAGCCATTTCGACGAGGTCGGTGCAGATGTCCGTCTTAGGGCCCGGCTCACCGATCTTGCCAATGAAAACGTGTATGCCACCAAAGGGGACCCGGTACCCGTACTCCATTGAGCCGGCCTCGGGGCCCCACCCTGCATCGTCGATGTAGAGCTTGCTGCGACGACTTTTGGTCACCCGGCCCACAGCGTAATCCTTAAGTCCTTCGAAGCTGGCCTCCAAGAACTTGAAACCATCGTGTGATAGCCCCACGGTGGGCGCCAACTGTCGTGGTTTTGTCACGGCAGATGTCCTCATGAAAGGACTTAGTCATGGAGCCATTGCTACGGGTTAGCTTAAAGGGGTTAAAGCGGACAAGGGACACAAGAGAGTTTTATACTAGTTCGGCCCCTTACGATGAAGGTAAAAGCCTACGTCTAGTTGTGATCGAATTGATGGGGTTTCAATGACCAGGGAGCGAATACGCTTTGCCTGAGTCTCGAGTTGTTGTCTGTTGTCTGAACGCACTGGTCGTCCCTTATATACATGGGTTGACGCCCATCGGTTTATAGAGTCCCGAGGCCGGCTCATAAACGTGTCCGGCTCGGTCTCCGCTCTTTCTACTTACAATGCAAGTTACATATCAATGTCGGTTTATAGCTACAGGCCTTAAACCGGTTCTGGGCCTTGGGCCTCTACTCAGCATCATCGTCTGTCTTCATGGGCTTCAAGTTAATCCGGCCTCTCCTGGCCGGTTTACGCCTAGTAGTAATATCCTCATGAACCAATCTCGCTCTGTGTGGGGAGCTAGTGTATGATTTTTGACACACGCGCGAGATCAATGTTGTGTATTCAAACATGCATGCATGCATCACCGCCATACATATGCATGTAGTGGTTGCCTTCGAACGATACACTCCCTCGCGTGGTTATCGGCGACAAGCCTATATATTCGTGGGCCCGCGTGGACATCCATGATCACCTTGACCAACAACAAGATAGGTTACCATGGTGGATTCTTCATTTGGTTCGTTTTATCGTAGTATAGGTCATGGTGAGATTCAGACCTAATTAAGTTTGAGCGCATATACTATGCACGCATGCATGCATATATGAATCCCCGTCGTTGGCTTGAAGTGTGGTGTAACATACATATGCATCGTCAACCTAACCCTCACTCAGTGTGAGGATTTCTAGTTCGAAATCACGGTGCCACATCAAAGTTGTTCCATTGTTACTCAAAAACACGCCTCTCCATACATATGTTTGGGATACATGCATGCAGTGGTTGTCTTCGGGGACTAGCTACTTGCATGATTATTGGCGAGCTAGCCCATCTCCGGGGTTGCATGGACGGCCATCACTTTGACCAACAACAAGAGAGAGGTTTACGATCAAGGTAGATTATTCTTGGTCTGTTCTACGATCCATCTTGGTGGGATATATGCCTCTATGGCCCGCCGACTGAAAGTGTGTGTGTGTGGGGGGGGGGGTGTCGGTGTCAAAACCGGCGGATCTCGGGTAGGGGGTCCCGAACTATGCGTATAAGGTCGATGGTAACAGGAGACAGGGGACACAATGTTTACCCAGGTTCGGGCCCTCTCTATGGAGGTAATACCCTACTTCCTTCTTGATTGATCTTGATGAATATGAGTATTACAAGAGTTGATCTACCACGAGATCATAATGGCTAAAACCCTAGAAGTCTAGCCGGTATGTCTATATATGTTTCCGGACTAAGCCCTCCAGTTTATATAGACACCGGAGGGGACTAGGGTTGTACAAAGTCGGTTACAGAGAAAGGAATCTTCATATTGGGTCGCCAAGCTTGCCTTCCACGCCAAGGAGAGTCCCATCTGGACACGGGAGAGAGTCATCGGTCTTTGTATCTTCACAGCTAGTGGCGTAGCCAGCCCAATAAGGCAGGGTGGTCCATCAATAGAAATATTTACATAAGTTTATTTATTTTCAAAAAAATATTTTTTACTACACTATATACAAGCTATAGGGAAATTCCAAGGTAGTCCATGGACCACCCTGGCCACCCCGTAGCTACGCCACTGTTCACAGCCCATTAGTCCGGCCCATGTCCAACAGGCCGGACTCCTGAGGACCCCTTAGTCCAGGACTCCCTCAGTAGCCGCTGAGCCAGTCTTCAATGACGAGGTGTCCGGCACGCAGATTGTCTTCGGCATTGCAAGGCGAGTTCCCCTTTTCGAATACTCCAAGGTAGTCTTCGGACACAACGAACCTGTCCGGATCTGCTACACAAGTACCACACACACAGCCGTAGAGAGGGTAATATCTCACGAGTCCCATCTGCTGACAACTTTTCGTAACGTGACATCACACTTGCTCGGTCATTATTTCGAACCATTTCTTGTCCTGCCGTTCCATGTTTCGAGGCGTGGCTTTTATTGGCATGTCTTGTCGAAGCAGAGATTGTCTCCCCTTATTGCGGGATTCTCATCAATACAAGTGTGGGTAACCCAACCGTTCCACTGGGAAGATTCCTTAGGAATAGGCTGGTTTTCAGGCTTAGGAGGAGGCGTTCGATACCCATTGCCTTTATAAAGGAGCCAAGGGCCGTCTCTTTTTACGCCAAACCTCTCCTCAGCCTTTCCAACCTCGAGTTCAAGCACCCAAGGTTCGACTTCATTGCTTCAAGCTTCCCAATCATGTCCGGACCCAGCCCACATGGCCGATGGGTGGCTTCCTCTGTTATAGAGGAGGACATTGCGAAGCTTCGGGCGGCCAGATACCTGACCGCGGAGATCCCCCACAGGCTTCCTGCTCAAGGTCAAGTTATTCCGACCCCCAGATCCGGCAAGAGGGTCGTATTCATCTCTCACTTCCTCCAAGGGCTAGGGTTCGCTCTTCACCCCTTTGTCCGGGGGCTCATGTTTTATTACGGACTAGATTTTCACGATCTAGCCCCATATTCTTTCCTCCATGTCTCGGCGTTTATCATCACGTGCGACGCCTTCCTCCGAATGCCCCACACTTCGGCTTATGGCTCAAGACCTTTTGTGTTAAGCCGAAGGTAGTCGACGGGGAACAAGCGGAGTGCGGCGGTGCTGTAGTAAGCAAGCTTGCCAACACTCTCTCGCCAAAAGGCTCTTCCACCAAAACTTCCAACCAATGGCAGCGGGAGTGGTTCTACGTCACAGAACCCCATGGTACTAAGTGGGCAGCTATACTTGCGTTCCGTTCCGGCCTTCCATTACAGCTTGCATCATGGATTAATAAGGGGCTGGACTGGGGATAAGTTGATGAAGTGCAGACTCTACAGAGTCGCATCCGAACCCTCCTTGAGAAGGACATAGATCTTGTCAACGTGATTCAAGTAATGCTAGTCCGCCGAGCCCTGCCATGCCAGCGTAGGCCTCTCTGCATGTGGTAGTTTAATCCGGAGGGACCACGAACCCTCCAATACTTCTTCGGCACTACGCACAAAGGGATGTGGAAGTTGTTTTTCGGGAAACGAAAACAGTGGTCGGACACCACCGAGGACATCGGCCTCGACTACAACCATCCGGATACCTCGGTAAGCTCTTGACTTTCGAACACTTTGTAGTTAAGTATGTCTTAATACGTTACTGAGCAAACTATCTTCTTCCAGGGCTTGATAAAGAAAGCGGACCAAATTAGGTGTTCGGCCCCCCTCCCCAAAGACTCAGCGGATCCCGTACTAACATGGATGCTGGCCCCGACACCATACCAGATGCCTGTGGAGGAGGACAAGGCGGAAAGTGGGAGGACCAAAGGTGGCCTCCATCCCAAAGGTATATCAGACATTGTGTTTGGGGGAATCAAAATTCCATCGTCCGAAGACAAAAGTGAAGGAGAAGTCAACGTCTCCCCCCCCCCCATGGTAAGAAAAGGGCTGCCTCCGAAGATTGGGAGGAAAGGGCTCCTAAGCGAGGCAAGGTGCCCTAGTCGGGCGGCTCGGGCTTGGAGGATGGCGTCTTCACACAGTCCCATGATGAGGACAAGCCTCTAGCCGAATCATAAGTGAACAAGGATGTTTTTAAACATATCTCGTTCCTTTCCTGTTACCAAGGTACCATCTAGAATATATGTTTTTGCAGCTTGGAAAATAGTCTTCTTCACCAATCCTCCTCGGGAGATCTTCTTTCGGAGATGATGGAAAGCGAGACACCTCCATTGATCTCCTCGCCCAATAAGGCGGACGACTTTGAGGTGTCGTCCCGGAGGGTCTCTCCTGATCAACAAGTGGTGCGAGGGGTGATGAAGACACTACTTGAAGGTGATACTTCGGTAGCCCAGGATCCGGGGGCCAACAACAAAGGCCCCGGACTGTCCGATTTACAGTCGGAGACGGCTCTAGGGACAGATAAACGGATCCCTTCGAAGGGAGGCCGTACTCCTACAACAGCTTCCGGAGGTCCAGAAGCGTTGGATATATTGACGAACATGCTGCGACAGGCGTCTATCTTGGAGGAACATCGTACCTTGATGGGTACGGTGGTTGAAAAGGTTCTGTCCACGAAAAGCGGATTGAATGAAGCATGTGCGAGCCTGTTAGGAGGCTTCGAGGTTTGTACTGAAAAATCTTTGAGTGTGTTTTATTCACAAACTGCACGTGTGTATAGGTAGTAGCCCCTGAGACTCTGATTGGCTTCCCAAGGGAGGCGACCAGAGGATCAAAAAGATATTCCCAGGGAATAATCTGATTAATTGGAACACAGGCTGTTACCTCCCTAGCGACTGCCCGGACTACGGAGGTTGCAGATCTGCAGCAGAAGCTTGATGCAGCGGATGATGACATTACGCTTATCAACAGACGGCTTGACGAGGTGCAAGGTATGTCTCGGGTGTAGTCATTACATGCACGTGCTTGTAATTGATCATGACGCTAAGAATTGTATACTGAAATATGCATGACTGCTGATGGTGCCTTCGCAATCGAGATCCTTCGGGCTGAGCTGGCCTGGGCCAAGGAGCTGGCCCGAATTGATAATGCGGCTGCCGAGAAGGCATCTGCCGAGTTAAAGGCCGAACAGGCTGCTCGGCGCCAATGCGAGGAGAGAATATCCACAATGGCACATGAGCTAAAGGATGCCGCCAGCCGCTGTGAATTCCTCGAGAGGGATAATAAAGCCAAAACGGTTTATTTTGACAAGGCCTTACGAGAGGCGAAAGAAGCGTGGTCCGAATCTAGAGCGGCCCGGGAGGAGATCCGACAAGCTGGGGAGATCGCGGCTGGTAAGCCCTTTTTATTGCAAACTAAGTTCGGCTATCCGAATTATGCTTCGCTTAATCAAGTGTGGAGTTCTCCAAACGCGTTGTTGGACTTGCCGAAGAGTGCTTCCTATGCGGCGCAGTTTTACCAAGCGCAAGAAGGGTATGCAACGGAGAAGCTTTTCTGGTCACAATTCGGTGCGTCAAAACACCCACTATTGCTAAACGAACAGATGACCCAATGGGCCGAGCTCCATAAACTATCCGGTTCTGCCATGAAGGACGCCGTGATCGGGCTGTGCCGAACGAGCCAATTCCGGATAGTTATTTTGGTTTGGTGTGGCGATTTGCTGATGCGGTGCCGCGTATCAATGTTGTTAAGCGGTCAGCGTGCATTGAGGGTGCACGGATGACCTATGCCCGTGTCAAGACATACTAGGCGAAGATGAAGGCCACCGATGTTTCAGCGAAGAGTCCACCCAAGGGCAAGGACCATCACGCACCAGAGCATTATTTCGAGGATGTTCTGGAGGGTGCCCGCTTAATAGAGGGTCAATGCTCGAAAAACATGACATTCGAGTGAAACGTATGGAAATTTGTAAATGACAATATTATAATAAGGCTATTTTTTGTAGTTTTGCCTAAAACTTTTGTTCCTCCTGTGCGGCCGTTTTTGTATTAATCTGAAAGCTTTCCAGTCATCGGCTTCAGCCCCCTCGTATAAAGTACGGGGGTGTTCGGAAAAGCATTTGATCACTCTTACCCAACGTCTTGGTCCATTAAAGAGGTGTCAATGCGGTGAACTAGGAAATCGGACTATACGGCATTAACACTTTCACTTAGCCATAGGAGTTTTATGGGGGGACTATGATATAGCCCCTGGTATGTACACGGCTTATTCCAATATGGTGCGTTACATATATGACCTGAAGAAGAAGGTCCTTCGTATAATACGGAGGGAATCGCGAAAGATTCCGATAAGTCGTCGAGTGGTTGACCAGCTCTCGCCGCATCATGACAGTCAGTTTTCGGCTTTCTCTATTGAGGTACTTGACCAGATGAACCGGAAGCACAATCGCAGTAGTTATCCCTTTACTACCCTAGACGATAGAGCGGAACGTAAGGTAGCAAGCACAGGAGCCGGGCAACCCAACTATTGACCCAAGACATGATTCGGAGCTGATGCATATAAGGCCAAACTTGCGACGCCGAAGTACGCTATAAAGTTGTTCAGACTTGTTGGCAACTCATTTGTTCCCATACTTAGCCCCTGGCAAGTTATGTCGAGGTGTATGTGTGAAACAACCACAGGAGCCAAATTCAGTTCTTTTAGAAAAAAGCAAATGCTGGATGCGGATTATGTTTACTGGGACCTGAGTCATATGCCACTCGTTATTTTATAGATAACAAAGCCGCAACCCCGGCTATTTGACATGCCCAGGGTCGAAGGCGGAGGGAAAAGGCACTTTACAGGCTCGAAATAAAGAGTGTGGTCTACAAAAAGTTACTTTTGACCTCCTATCGCACGTCTGCGCCGCCTATCCTCGGTGAGGGGACTCCCTGAGGAAATAGCCCTTAGGTGAGTGTACGAACACAAACTCCGATGGAGTCCATGAGATGACCGGCCTTTGTGTCACCTGTGGTAAAGGATAATGAAAAAGAAAGAGTAGTTAGAAAAGAAACAGAGGTTATGGGGGTACTTGCAGGCTCGTCCGTATTGTGCTTCCGCCGATGCCCAGGGTATCCTAAGTGCATAATTATGTATGTGCGGTACAGATTTCGCAGGTATATGAGGTGGACGGCGGAAGCCGGACTCCTAGTCCAGCTCCAGAATTGGTCGATCCTGTTGAATGGAGACCGATGGCTTAATGGCCGACAAGGTATGTGGTTTAATAAGACCGCTTTGTACTTCGGCTGAGGTTGTCGTAGTATGATCCTCAGTCCAGAGGGAGTGCTTCTCCTGCTCCCCTGTAGAGTTGTGTGTCACGTATACCATGTTCACTGTTTTTACTTTGGGGGGAAATTGCTTCTGTCCCCTGGTATTTGGTTGGTGAGTCTCTTCGTCGTCACTATCAACGGGCGGCCTCCTCCCCTTGTGTTCGGCGTTGAGCTTGCCGGCCTGCTTGAAGACCCAACAACTTCTGTTGGTATGATTAGCTGGTTTATCGGGGTGGCCATGAATCTGGCAGGGTTGATCCAATATCTTGTCTAAATTGGATGGTCCGTCTCTGTTTGCCTTGAATGGATTTTTCCGTTGACCGGGTTTGGGGCCGCTTAATCCGGCGTTCACCGCTGTGTCGTGCGTTCTTTCATTATCATTGCGACGTTTGTGTTTACTGCATCGTGGCTTGCCATTGCCGTCTCGGACTTCGGAAGTGCCCGGATCACTGGCGTTGTTGCTTCTACGAGCGAGCTAGATGTCTTCTCCCGCGCAAAAGCGGGTCATCAGAGCGGTAAGGGCTGACATGGATTTTGGTTTTTTGACCGAGGTGGCAGGCGAGCCATTCGCCCCGGACGCTGTGTTTGAAGGCCGCCAGGGCTTCCGTGTCCGGACAGTCGACGATTTGGTTCTTTTTAACTAAGAACCTAGTCCAGAGCTTCATGGCTGACTCTCCGGGCTGCTGGACAATGTGACTTAAGTCATCGACATCTGGTGGCCGGACATATGTACCTTGGAAGTTGTCACGGAAGGCGTCTTCCAAGTCCTCCCAGCTGCCAATAGAGTTTTCCGGTAGACTGTTTAACCAGTACCGAGCTGGTCCTTTGAGTTTTAATGGGAGATATTTGATGGCGTGGAGGTCATCACCGTGGGCCATATGGATATGGAGAAGAAAATCCTCGATCCATACCGCGGGATCAGTTGTTCCATCGTATGATTCGATATTCACGGGTTTAAACCCATCCAGGAATTCATGCTCCATCACTTCTTCAGTGAAGCAGAGTGGGTGTGCGGCGCCTCTATATTGGGCCAGATCGCGACGTAGCTCAGATGGAGTCCGTCTACGGTCTTCGGCCCGGGCGTGACTAGACTTGTCATGCCCGAATAGGTAACCAATGTTGCGTGTCGAGGCACGTCCTCGCAATCCGTAGATCAATCTGGTATGTACTGCTCTACTGTCCAGGTCCTGCCGAGGGTCGTATGTATGACCCCGAGCTGTTTTATCTCTGTTTTTTCGTTGGGGTGAGGCGGGCTGCTGTTCGGCTTGAGCTACCGCTTTATCTCGATTGCGTTGTGGTCGGTCAGTCGCATAGTCCCGACCGCGTGGTGCAGATTCCGTCGCCTCCTCATCAAAATGAGGTAGCAATCTGCGCTTCGGGTAACCCTTGGTTGGGCGCTTGAGGCCGTATTCTTCGGCTGCTAGGATATTTGTCCATCTATCGTTGAGTAGGTCTTGGTCAGCTTGAAGCTGCTGCTGCTTCTTTTTCAGGCTCCTTGCAGTGGCTATTAGCCGGCGTTTAAAGCGCTCATGCTCGAGAGGTTCCTTAGGCACGATGAAATCCTTGTTGCCGAGGCTCTCCTCATCCTCGGAGAGCGGAAGATAATTACTGTCCTCCAAGTCTTCGTGTATGGCCTGTTCATCAGGGCTAACGTGCCCGTCTTCCCGTTCATCCTGTTCGGAGGTTGCCCCAACAGGGTCTCCATTGTCTTAGACATCGTCCGGAGTATTGTTTTCTCTGGTGCCTGTATTGCTGTCTTTTGCCCGACGTGACTTAGAGCGGCGTCGGCGTCTGGGCTGTGTCTCAGGAAGTTTATCCTCGACTGGACCTTTTTGGTCATCGTTGTTAGGTTCTTTAGGTATATCCACCATGTACACGTCGTACGAAGAAGCGGCCTTCCAGCGTCCGGTAAACGGCGGGTTTTGGCCATGCTCCTCATTTGCATCGTCGTTCATACCGTCAATGTCTTCGGAGCCGTAATCGAGCATGTCGGTTAAGTCTTCGACAGTGGCTATGTAGTGGGTGGTGGGTGGGAAGCAAAATTCCCCGTCATCAGCCTCCAGTTCGAACTGGATATAGTTCGGCTGTGAGTCCCCTGTTAAGGATAGATTTTTTAATGAGTTCAGCACGTCTCCTAAAGGTGAGTGCCGAAAGATGTCCGCGGCGCTGAATTCGGCGACCGATGACCGACCCAACTCGACATACGTGGATGCACATGGTTCGGAACTTATCGCTGGAAACGAGTCCCAGGTTCCGGCGACACAGACATCACTCGAGGTTAGGTCTGTGTACGGCTCCAACACCGCGGAATTTGCGGCTTCCGTGGTGGGGTTGAGCTTCCTGTCCTCGGATGGCGTGATCTGCTCCGGATCTAAGGCCAGAGCGGTTACCGGTACAATTTCCTGGGTATGGCCCGATGACATATTTAAGTCATGTTCATCGTGGTGATGACTACCGCGGTCTCGAATCTGTCAAAGATCAAGTCTCCGCGGATATCTGCGACATAGTTCAAGCTCCCGAATCTGAACTGACGGCCAGGGGCGTAGCTATCGATCTGCTCCAGATGGCCAAGCGAGTTGGCCTGCAGTGCGAAGCCGCCGAACACGAAGATCTGTCCGGGGAGGAAGACCTCTCCTTGGACAGCATTGTGTTGGACGATTGAAGGGGCCATCAAACCTTTTGAGGACGGCATAGTGGAACTCTCAATGAAAGCACCAATGTCGGTGTCAAATCCGGCGGATCTCGGGTAGGGGGTCCCGAACTGTGCGTCTAAGGTCGATGGTAATAGGAGACAGGGGACACAATGTTTACCCAGGTTCGGGCCCTCTCTATGGAGGTAATATCCTACTTCCTGCTTGATTGATCTTGATGAATATGAGTATTACAAGAGTTGATCTACCATGAGATCGTAATGGCTAAAACCCTAGAAGTCTATCCTATATGACTATATATGTTTCCGAACTAAGCCCTCCGATTTATATAGACACCGGAGGGGACTAGGGTTGTGTCGGTTAAGGAGAAAGGAATCTTCATATTGGGTTGCCAAGCTTGCCTTCCACGCCAAAGAGAGTCCCGTCCGGACACAGGAGAGAGTCTTCGGTCTTTTTATCTTCACAGCCCATTAGTTCGGCCCATGTCCAACAGGTCGGACGCCCGAGGACCCCTTAGCCCAGGACTCCCTTAGGGGGGTTGTGATACGTCTCCAACGTATCTATAATTTTTTTATTATTCCATGCTATATTATATTCTGTTTTGGATGATTAATGGGCTTTATTATACACTTCTATTTTATTTTTGGGACTAACCTATTAACCGGAGGCCCAGCCCAAATTGCTGTTTTTTTTGCCTATTTCAGTGTTTCGCAGAAAAGGAATATCAAACGGAGTCCAAACGGAATGAAACTTTCAGGAACATGATTTTCGGAACAAACGTGATCCAGAGGACTTGGAGTGGACGTCAAGCAATCAACGAGGACGCCACGAGGCAGGGGCACGCCTACCCCCCTGGGCGCGCCCTCCACCCTCGTGGGCCCCTCGTAGCTCCACCAACCTATTTCTTCCTCCTATATATACCTACGTACCCCCAAACCATCAGCAGAGGAGCCAAAACCCTATTCCCACCGCCGCAACCTTATGTACCCGTGAGATCCCATCTTGGGGCCTTTTCCGGCGCTCCGCCAGAGGGGGCATTGATCATGGAGGGCTTCTACATCAACACCATAGCCTCTCCGATGATGTGTGAGTAGTTTACCTCAGACCTTCGGGTCCATAGTTATTAGCTAGATGGATTCTTCTCTCTCTTTGGATCTCAATACAAAGTTCTCCTCGATTCTCTTGGAGATCTATTCGATGTACTCTTGTTTTTGCGGTGTGTTTGTCAAGATCCGATGAATTGTGGGTTTATGATCAAGATTATCTATGAACAATATTTGAATCTTCTCTGAATTCTTTTATGTATGATTTGTTATCTTTGCAAGTCTCTTCGAATTATCAGTTTGGTTTGGCCTACTAGAGTGATCTTTCTTGCAATGGGAGAAGTGCTTAGCTTTGGGTTCAACCTTGCGGTGCTCGATCCCAGTGACAGTAGGGGAAACGGCACTTATTGTATTGTTGCCATCGAGGATAAAAAGATGGGATTTATATCATACTGCATGAGGTTATCCCTCTACATCATGTCATCTTGCTTAAAGCGTTACTCTATTCTTATGAACTTAATACTGTAGATGCATGCTGGATAGCGGTCGATGTGTGGAGTAATAGTAGTAGATGAGGGCAGGAGTCGGTCTACTTGTCACGGACGTGATGCCTATATACATTATCATACCAAGATATTCTCATAACTATGCTCAATTCTATCAATTTCTCGACAGTAATTCGTTTACCCACCGTAACACTTATGCTATCTTGAGAGAAGCCACTAGTGAAACCTATGGCCCCCAGGTCTATTTTCCATAATATTAATCTCCCGTCAACTAGCTATTTATTTTGCCATTTATTTTGCTTTATTTACTTTTAGTCTTTATCATAAAAATACCAAAAATATTATCTTATCATCTCTATCAGATCTCACTCTCGTAAGTGACCGTGAAGGGATTGACAACCCCTTTGTCGCGTTTGTTGCGAGGTTCTTATTTGTTTGTGTAGGTGCGTGGGACTCGAGCGTGGTCTCCTACTGGATTGATACCTTGGTTCTCAAAAACTGAGGTAAATACTTATGCTACTTTACTGCATCACCATTTCCTCTTCAAGGGAAAACCAACGCAGTGCTCAAGAGGTAGCAAGAAGGAATTCTGGCGCCGTTGCCGGGGAGGCACACACCTGAAGGAAATATGCCCTAGAGGCAATAATAAAGTTATTATTTATTTCCTCATATCATGATAAATGTTTATTATTCATGCCAGAATTCTATTAACCGGAAACATGATACATGTGTGAATACATAGACAAACTTAAATGTCACTAGTATGCCTCTACTTGACTAGCTCATTAATCAAAGATGGTTATGTTTCCTAACCATAGACATGAGTTGTCATTTGATTAACGGGATCACATCATTAGGAGAATGATGTGATTGACATGACCCATTCCGTTAGCTTAGCACTTGATCGTTTAGTATGTTGCTATTGCTTTATTCATGACTTATACATGTTCCTACAACTATGAGATTATGCAACTCCCGTTTACCGGAGGAACACTTTGTGTGCTACCAAACGTCACAACGTAACTAGGTGCTTATAAAGGAGCTCTACAGGTGTCTCCAAAGGTACATGTTGAGTTGGCGTATTTCGAGATTAGGTTTTGTCACTCCGATTGTCGGAGAAGTATCTCTGGGCCCTCTCGGTAATGCACATCACTATAAACCTTGCAAGCAATGTAGCTAATGAGTTAGTTACTGAATGATGCATTACGTAACGAGTAAAGAGACTTGCCGGTAACGAGATTGAACTAGGTATTGAGATACCGACGATCGAATCTCGAGCAAGTAACATACCGATGAAAAACGGAACAACGTATGTTGTTATGCGGTTTGACCGATAAAGATCTTCGTAGAATATGTGGGAGCCAATATGGGCATCCAGGTCCCGCTATTGGTTATTGACCGGAGACGTGTCTCGGTCATGTCTACATAGTTCTCGAACCCATAGGGTCCGCACGCTTAACGTTTCGTTGACGATATAGTATTATATGAGTTATGTATGTTGGTGATCGAATGTTGTTCGGAGTTCCGGATGAGATCATGGACATGACGAGGAACTCCGGAATGGTCTGGAGATAAAGTTTAATATATGGGATAATAGTGTTTGATCTCCGGAAGGGTTCCGGAATTCACCGGAAGGGGTTCCGGATGTTTCCCGAAATGTTTGGGTACGAGAACACGTTATTTGGGCCAAAGGGGAAAGCCCACGAGGCTTTTTGAAAGTGCAAAAGGAAGTTTTATGGAGACCACAGCTAGACGCCAGAACTGTGGCGTCTAGGGGTAGACGCCGGGAACCTGGCGTCTAGCCCCGGAGTCCGTAGGACTCTTGCCTTCGGGCAAAACCGACTTTGAGGAGGCTTTTACTCCAAGTTTCACCCTGTGGCTCAACATATAAATAGAGGGGCAGGGCTAGCACCAAAGACAGATCAAGAAACACCAAGCCGTGTGCCGCAACCCCGCCCCTCTAGTTTATCCTCCGTCATAGTTTTTGTAGTGCTTAAGCGAAGCCTGCGGAGATTGTTCTTCACCAACACCGTCCACGCCGTCGTGCTGCGGAACTCATCTACTACTTCGCCCGTCTTGCTGGATCGAGAAGGCGAGGGCGTCATCGAGCTGAGCGTGTGCGTAACTCGGAGGTGTCGTGCGTTCGTACTTGGATCGGTCGGATCGTGAAGACGTACGACTACATCAACCGTGTTGATAAACGCTTCCGATTAGCGATCTTCAAGGGTATGAAGATACACTCCCCCTCTCGTTGCTATGCATCACCATGATCTTGCGTGTGCGTAGGAAATTTTTTGAAATTACTACGTTCCCCAACAACACCAAGTCAAGTCAAGATTTGATTTCCCAACAACGAGCCATTTCTGGCGCCATTGCCGGGGAGTCTACGCACAAGTCAAGACATACCAAGTACCCATCACAAACTCTTATCCCTCGCATTACATTATTTGCCATTTGCCTCTCGTTTTCCTCTCCCTCACTTCACCCTTGCCGTTTTATTCGCCCCTCTTTTCCGTTCGCCTTTTTCTCGTTAGATCTTTTGTTTGCTTGTGTTACCATGTACCTTCTTTTTGCTTGCATCTTCGCTTGCTAAAAGTTTATGGATCCTCATCCACTTGCAAATCTCTTTAAGAGATCCAATTATGATGAACCAATTGCTAGTGAGTTTTGTGCACTAGATTATCTTTATGAAGTTTTGTTTGAAATTTGTGAATCTGAAAATTGTGATGAAGTACTTTGTGAAGTGATTCACGATAGATCTTTGGATAAAAAGCATGATTGCAATGATGTTATTATAAATTCTATTAATGTCAATCGTGCTAATAATATGCAAAACCCTAAGCTTGGGGATGCTAATTTTGCTATGTCTACTACTTGTTGCAATGATCATGATTGGGGTGATTCTTCTTACAATCTTGAAAATTTATTTAAGCCCCATGATGAATATGAGATTGATAATAATGTTTGCAATAATACTGAAAGTGGGTTTGGAAGAGTGTCAACTTTAGATACCACATATTTGGATAATGTTCAATTTTATGATGTTTTTGATAAAAGTGGGTTTGGAGAGGTCATGACTTTAGTTAATGTTAATCCCACTATTTTGGAAGAGTGTCAACTTTGCATACATGTGGATCGTGTTAAGAATATTTTATGTGATAGCTATATTGTTGAATTTGCTTATGATCCTACATGTAATTATTATGAGAGAGGAAAATATGGTTGTAGAAATTTTCATTTTACTAAATTACCTCTCGTTATGTTGAGATTGCTATTGTTTCTTTCCGCCTCCTTGCATATGCTAGATTTTGCTTGCCTTGATAATTTGTTTGCCTATAAGATGCCTATGCATAGGAAGTATGTTAGACTTAGATGTGTTTGTCACTTGTTTTATGATGCTCTCTTTGCGCTTCAATTCTTGTCTTTCATGTGAGCATCATTAAAATTATCTATGCCTAGCTAATAGGCTTTAAAGAAAAGCGCTTGTTGGGAGACAACACAATATTTTTACTTGCTGTTATTCAATAAATAATCCATCTAGATTCTGGTTAGATGTGTTTTTATGTTTTAATTAGTGTTTGTGCCAAGTGAAACCTATAGGATCTTCTTGGTTAATAGTTATTTGATCTTACTGAAAATTCCAGAAACTTTCTGTTCACGAAAACAATTGTTAAAAATCACAAGAACGTGATAAAATACTGATTAAAATTGCAGCAGATCAATAAACAAATTATTTAGGTCTTCCTATTTTGGTAGATGTTTCTGAGTTCCATAAGTTTGCCTTAGTTACAGATTACTACAGACTTTTCTGTTTATGACAGATTCTGTTTTTCATGTGTTGTTTGCTTATTTTGATGAGTCTATGGCTAGTAAAAGAGTTTATAAACCATAGAGAAGTTGGAATACAGTAGGTTTAACACCAATAAAAATAAAGAATGAGTTCAATACAGTACCTTGAAGTGGTGTTTTGTTTTCTTTCGCTAATGGAGCTCACGAGATTTTCTGTTAAGTTTTGTGGTGTGAAGTTTTCAAGTTTTGGGTAAGGATTTGATGGATTATGGAACAAGGATTGGCAAGAGCCTAAGCTTGGGGATGCCCAAGGCAACCCAAGGTAAATCTAAGGACACCAAAAAGCCAAAGCTTGGGAATTCCCCGCAAGGCATCCCCTCTTTCGTCTTCGTCCATCGGTAACTTTACTTGGAGCTATATTTTTATTCACCACATGATATGTGTTTTGCTTTTAGCGTCTTGTATGATTTGAGTATTTACTTTTTAGTTTACCACAATCATCCTTGCTGTACACACCTTTTGAGAGAGACACACATGGTTCGGAATTTATTAGAATACTCTATGTGCTTCACTTATATCTTTTGAGCTATATAGTTTTTGCTCTAGTGCTTTACTTTTATCTTTTAGAGCACGGCGGTGGTTTTGTTTTATAGAAACTATTGTTCTCTCATGCTTCACTTATATCATTTTGAGAGTCCTACAAAACAGCGTGGTAATTTGCTTAAATTGAGAAATTAGTCCTAATATGACAGGAATCCAAGATTAGTAAAAACTTTCTTATAAGTGTGTTGAATACTAAGAGAAGTTTGATGCTTGATGATTGTTTTGAGATATGGAGGTAGTGATATTAAAGTTGTGCTAGTTGAGTAGTGTGAATTTGATAAATACTTGTGTTGAAGTTTGCAGGTCCCATAGCATGCACGTGTGGTAAACATTGTGTAACAAATTTGAAACATGAGGTGTTCTTTGATTGTCCTCCTTATGAGTGGCGGTCAGGGACAAGCGATGGTCTTTTCCTACCAATCTATCCCCCTAGGAGCATGCGAGTAGTGCTTGTTTTTTGATGACTTGTATATTTTTGCAATAAGTATGTGAGTTCTTTATGACTAATGTTGAGTCCATGGATTATACGCACTCTCACCCTTCCATCATTGCTAGCTTCTTCGGTACCGTGCATTGCCCTTTCTCACCTTGAGAGTTGGTGCAAACTTCGCCGGTGCATCCAAACCCCGTGATACGATACGCTCTATCACACATAAACCTCCTTATATCTTCCTCAAAACAGTCACCATACCTACCTATTATGGCATTTCCATAGCCATTCCGAGATACATTGCCATGCATCTTTCCACCGTTCCGTTTATCATGACATGTTTCATCATTGTCATATTGCCTTGCATGATCATGTAGTTGACATCGTATTTGTGGCAAAGCCACCATGCATAATATTCATACATGTCACTCTTGATTCATTGCCCATCCCGGTACACCGCCGGAGGCATTCATATAGAGTCATACTTTGTTCTAGTATCAGGTTGTAATCATTGAGTTGTAAATAAATAGAAGTGTGATGATCATCATTCATAGAGCATTGTCCCAAAAAAAGAGAAAGGCCAAATAAAGAAAAGGAAGGCCCAAAAAAAGAGAAGAAAATAAAGAAGGGGCAATGCTACTATCCTCTTTTACACACTTGTGCTTCAAAGTAGCACCATGATTTTTATGATAGAGAGTCTCTTGTTTTGTCACTTTCATATACTAGTGGGAATTTTTCATTATAGAACTTGGCTTGTATATTCCAACAATGGGCTTCCTCAAATGCCCTAGGTCTTCGTGAGCAAGCAAGTTGGATGCACATCCACTTAGTTTCTTTTGTTGAGCTTTCAAACCAATTGACATCAATCGATGGGCATCTCCCTAGCTCGTTGATTAGCCGCGTTAATGTGAGACTTTCTCCTTTTTGTCTTCTCCACATAACCCCCATCATCATATTCTATTCCACCCATAGTGATATATCCATGGCTCATGCTCATATATTGCGTGAAAGTTGAAAAAAAGTTTGAGATTACTAAAGTATGAAAAAATTGCTTGGCTTGTCATCGGGGTTGTGCATGATGAGAGCATTCTTGTGTGACGAAAATGGAGCATGACCAAACTATATGATTTTGTAGGGATGAACTTTCTTTGGCCATGTTATTTTGAGAAGACATAATTGCTTAGTTAGTATGCTTGAAGTATTATTACTTTTATGTCAATATTAAACTTTTATATTGAATCTTTCGGATCTGAATATTCATACCACAAATAAGAGAATTACATTGAAAATTATGCTAAGTAGCATTCCGCATCAAAAATTCTGTTTTTATCATTTACCTACTCGAGGACGAGCAGGAATAAGCTTGGGGATGCTTGATACGTCTCCAACGTATCTATAATTTTTTATTGTTCCATGCTATGTCATATTCTGTTTTGGATGATTAATGGGCTTTATTATACACTTTTATATTATTTTTGGGACTAACCTATTAACCGGAGGCCCAGCCCAAATTGTTGTTTTTTGCCTATTTCAGTGTTCCGCAGAAAAGGAATATCAAACGGAGTCCAAACGGAATGAAACCTTCGGGAACGTGATTTTCGGAAAAAACATGATCCAGAGGACTTGGAGTGGACGTCAAGCAATCAACGAGGAGGCCACGAGGCAGGGGGCGCGCCTACCCCCCTGGGCGCGCCCTCCACCCTCGTGGGCCCCTCATAGCTCCACCGACCTACTTCATCCTCCTATATATACCTACGTACCCCCAAACCATCAGTAGAGGAGCCAAAACCCTATTTCCACTGCCGCAACCTTCTATACCCGTGAGATCCCATCTTGGGGCCTTTTTCGGCGCTCCGTCGGAGGGGGCATTGATCACGGAGGGCTTCTACATCAACACCATAGCCTCTCCGATGATGTGTGAGTAGTTTACCTCAGACCTTCGGGTCCATAGTTATTAGCTAGATGGCTTCTTCTTTCTCTTTGGATCTCAATACAAAGTTCTCCTCGATTCTCTTGGAGATCTATTTGATGTACTCTTCTTTTTGCGGTGTGTTTGTCGAGATCCGATGAATTGTGGGTTTATGATCAAGATTATCTATGAACAATATTTGAATCTTCTCTGAATTCTTTTATGTATGATTGGTTATCTTTGCAAGTCTCTTCGAATTATCAGTTTGGTTTGGCCTACTAGACTGATCTTTCTTGCAATGGGAGAAGTGCTTAGCTTTGGGTTCAACCTTGCGGTGCTCGATCCCAGTGACAGTAGGGGAAACGACACGTAGTGTATTGTTGCCATCGAGGATAAAAAGATGGGGTTTATATCATATTGCATGAGTTTATCCCTCTACATCATGTCATCTTGCTTAAAGCGTTACTCTGTTCTTATGAACTTAATAATCTAGATGCATGCTGGATAGCGGTCGATGTGTGGAGTAATAGTAGTAGATGCAGACAGGAGTCGGTCTACTTGTCACAGACGTGATGCCTATATACATGATCATACCTAGATATTCTCATAACTATGCTCAGTTCTATCAATTGCTCGACAGTAATTCGTCTACCCACCGTAACACTTATGCTATCTTGAGAGAAGCCACTAGTGAAACCTATGGCCCCAGGGTCTATTTTCCATCATATTAATCTCCCGTCAACTAGCTATTTCTTTTGCCGTTTATTTTGCTTTCTTTACTTTTAGTCTTTATCATAAAAATACCAAAAATATTATCTTATCATCTCTATCAGATCTCACTCTAAATGGCGGTTTGTGAAGGGATTGACAACCCCTTTATCGCGTTGGTTTCGAGGTTCTTATTTGTTTGTGTAGGTGCGTGGGACTCGAGTGTTGTCTCCTACTGGATTGATACCTTGGTTCTCAAAAACTGAGGGAAATACTTATGCTACTTTACTGCATCACCCTTTCCTCTTCAAGGGAAAACCAACGCAGTGCTCAAGAGGTAGCAGGTTGCTACATCGCACTTTGCTAGGTGAACCTCGGCTGGGGGGGGGGGCATGCATTCATAGCAATTAGGATTCCCTCGTGCCGACACGAGGGGTGGGGCTGCTAGCTACTTCAAGACTTTGCTAGGTGAACCTCGGTTAGGGGGAGGAGGACATGCTCATAGCTTAGGACTCCTTCGTGCTGAAATGAGGGGGCTGCTAGCTACTTCAAGACTTTGCTAGGTGAACCTCGGTTGGGGGGGGGGGGGCATGTGCATTCATATCTTAGGATTCCCTTCGTGCCGACACGAGGGATGGGTGGCTGCTAGCTACTTCGCACTTTGCTAGGGTGAACCTCGGTTGGGGGGGGGGCATGCATTCATAGCTTAGGATTCCCTTCATGCCGACACGAGGGAGGGGTCTACTAGCTACTTTGCACTTTGCTAGGTGAACCTCGGTTGGGGGACCATGTGCATTCATAGCTTAGGATTCCCTTCGTGCCGACACGAGGGAGGGGTGGCTGCTAGCTACTTCGAACTTTGCTAGGGTGAACCTCGGTTGGGGGGGGGTGTCGGTGTACTAGAGTAGGGGTACCCTAGTATCCCGAACTCGTGCACGGGCAGTCGCAGCACCCCGCGGCAGGGCTCGCATAGTGACCGCCAAGATCCTCCGTGGTTCCTTTGGAGCCATTCAAGAACAAAGTATTTAACCAAGAAGACAAGGCCCCGGCAAGAGGAGCTTGCCGGGAAGGCCACTCAAGGCACGCAGAGGACAAGACCCCGGCAAGAGGAGCTTGCCGGGAAGGTTCGGTGAACGACAAGCTCCCGAGCGCGACAAGGATTTAGCCGCGGCAAGGCGCTTGCCGCGGCAGGCAACCTCTCTTCATCTCCGCTCCAGCTCATCTACCAACGTGTCGCCATGAGACCATTCCATGCTCGCGTGTCAAGAGGTGTGCAGCCAGCGGGGAGCAGCGATAAGCGGCCCTGACGAGCTTACCATCGTGGCGAACGGTGGCGCACCTGACGGTCCCTGTTGCACTGTTTAGGCGACAGGGACGGACATTTAATGCTTTTGTCCCTTGCCGTCAGAGTTAGGTATAGTTCACTGTACACTGTACAAGTAGGTGTACCAACTACTGTTTTTCCATTTGTACCCTCATCTACGTTGCCACCTGTGGTGACCCCCTTGAGCCTATAAAAGGAGGCCCATGCGCAACGTAGAGAGGGTTCGGTTCGGCTGGTTCGACTCATTCGAGACTAGAGACACTCAAGCTAGGTTTTGTAGCTCTCTTTGTTCCCTAGCAAGAACACAAGATAATCAGACAAGCAGCAGTAGGAGTATTATCTCTCCGGAGAGCTCCGAATCTGGGTAAACTGCTCGTGTGCATCGCCTCGATCTGCTCTTCGTGCAATCTCCTCCCCCCACCGAACCAAAAGGGACTCGGTCCACCGGTCCCATAGGTGTTCGTGGGTCACGATCAGCTTCCCCGACATGGGGGAGGGCATGCATTCATAGCTTAACTAGGATTCCCTTCGTGCAGACACGAGGGAGGGGGGCTGCTAACTACTTCGCACTTTGCTAGGTGAACCTCAGTTGAGGGGGCATGCATTCATAGCTTAGGAATCCCTTCATGCAGACATGCGGGAGGGGGGATGCTAGCTCTACTTCACACTTTGCTAGGTGAACCTCGGTTGGGGGGCATGCATTCATAGCTTAGGATTCCCTTCGTGCGGACACGAGGGAGGGGGGCTGCTAGCTACTTCGCACTTTGATATGGTGAACCTCGGTTGGGGGGGCATGCATCATAGCTTAGGATTCCCTTCATGCCGACACGAGGGAGGAGGGGGGGCGCTAGCTACTTCGCACTTTGATAGGTGAACCTTGGTTGAGGGGGAGGGGGCATGCTTTCATAGCTTAGGATTCCCTTCGTGCCGACACGAGGGGGGTGGAGGCAAGCAATACTGTGCGCTTTGCGAGAGAGGTGCCACATCGAAGTTGCATTCGATATTTGAAAATCAAACCACCCTTTTGATACATAAATTTGGTCCACATGCAAGTGTGTTCGTGTTCTTACCCTCTCCCGCGTCATTTTTCGCCAAATTTATGAACATTAGACAAGTCGGATGACGCAACAGACACGGTTCACTCAAACTAACCGTGTGCCACGTTGGTACACCTGTCACGCGCACATCTGCACATTACATTGGGCTCCACGAGGCTCCCCCTCTCAAAAATATCTGCCCGCCTCGAGGGTTTTTCTGTTTCATAACACACGGTTGTTATCTCCAGACCATGTGCGATGTTTCTTCTTCCCAATCCCGCCTGCATCCCTAGAAAATATCTGCCCGCCTCGAGGGTTTTTCTATTTCATAACACACGGTTGTTATCTCCGGACCGTGTGTGATGCACTATCATCAAAATTTTCAATAGCCCAGCATTTCACTCCCACGTTTGACTCCCGTGTAGTAAAATTTCCAGTACCCGCGTCATTTCCTCAAACATCCCGCCCCTCCCCCCCCCCACACACACACCAAAACCTCCTCGGGTGTGCGCACACACACACACACCCTCGCTCGAAACCCTAGCAAATTCCCCGCCGCCGCAAGGCCTCCATTGTCAACATCTGCCGGTTTGCCCGTGCGGCTTACCCACCGATCTCCATACACAGGTCGCCCTGAGTTTCTTAGATGACGCCTGACAAACGCCCCCATTCGCACAGATCCCCATCCCCCACTCCAGAGCGGCGCGGCCTAAGCCCGGCTACGCTTCCCGTGGAGCTCGAGGAGCGACTGGCCCAAAAGAGGTGTATAGTGGTCTCTTCGCCCGACATCGCCAAGGAAGCTGACGACCATTACTGGCGGCAGGCACTCAAGCAGCGGGCTAGAGTATGCGAGCATGTCTCGTCCGCCGGCTACGACATCGAGGTCATCGACAGCGATGCCCTGAGGCAGGCTGAGTCACAGGTTAAGTGGCCCACCCCCAACCCCTCGGGTTCAACCCCGGTCGATCTCATCCATGGCCCCGCCGCTGATCTCCTCTGGCTCGCTGTCAACAATTTGCCATTCTACATCGCCATCGAGCCCCTTTTGTCATTTCTGAAGGACACGTTTTGTGATGCTGGCTTGGGATCCACAACTCTCAAGTCAGACCTCATCGACGGCGACTACGAGGAGGGCACCCTCTCCGGCTCTTCCAAGGGGAAAGAGCCCATCTGCTCTTCCAAGGGGAAAGCGCCCGTCTGCGACATCAGGGAGGGCACCCTATGCTACCTCTTGAGCATGTGTTGGTTTTCCCTTGAAGAGGAAAGGGTGATGCAGCAAAGTAGCGTAAGTATTTCCCTCAGTTTTTGAGAACGAAGGTATCAATCCAGTAGGAGACTACACGCAAATCGCCTAGTACCTGCACAAACAATCAAGAACCTTGCAACCAACACGGTAAAGGGGTTGTCAATCCCTTCACGGCCACTTGCAAAAGTGAGATCTGATAAAGATAATAAGATAAATATTTTTGGTATTGTTGTTGTATAGATTGGAAAATAAAGATTGCAAAATAGTAAACTAGAATTATAGACCGGAAACTTATATGATATAAAGTAGACCCGGGGGCCATAGGTTTCACTAGTGGCTTCTCTTAAGATAGCATATATTACGGTGGGTGAACAAATTACTGCCGAGCAATTGATAGAAAAGCGCATAGTTATGAGAATACCTAGGCATGATCATGAACATAGGCATCACGTCCATGTCAAGTAGACCGAAACGATTCTGCATCTACTACTATTACTCCACACATCGACCGATATCCAGCATGCATCTAGAGTATTAAGTTCATAAGAACGGAGTAACGTATTAGGCAAGATGACATGATGTAGAGGGATAAACTCAAGCAATATGATATAAACCCCATCTTTTTATCCTCGATGGCAACAATACAATATGTGTCGGTTCCCTTTCTGTCACTATGATCGAGCACCGCAAGATTGAACCCAAAGCTAAGCACTTCTCCCATTGCAAGAAAGATCAATCTAGTAGGCCAAACTAACCGATAATTCAAAGAGACTTGCAAAGATATTAAATCATGCATATAAGAATTCAGAGAAGAATCAAATATTGTTCATAGATAATCTTGATCATAAACCCACAATTCATCGGATCTCGGCAAACACACCCCAAAAAGTATTACATCAAATAGAACTCCAAGAAGATCGTGGAGAACTTTGTATTGAAATCCAAAGCAAGAGAAGAATCCATATAGCTAATAACTATGGACCCGAAGGTATGTTGTAAACTACTCACACATCATCGGAGAGGCTATGGTGTTGATGTAGAAGCCCTCCGTGATCGAATCCCCCTCCGGCAGATCGCCGGAAAAGGCCCCAAGATGGGATCTCATGGGTACAGAAGGTTGCGGCGTTGGAAAAGTGGTTTCGCGGCTCCCCTTGATGTTTTTAGGGTATAAGAGTATATATAGGCGAAAGAAGTAGGTCGGTGGAGCTACGAGGGGCCCATGAGGGTTGGGGCGCGCCTACCCCCCCTAGGCGCGCCCTCCTTCCTCGTGGCTGCCTCGTTTCTTCCTTGACTTCCACTCCAAGTCTCCTGGGTTGCGTTTGTTCCAAGAAAGATCCTCGCGAAGGTTTCGTTCCGTTTGGATTCCGTTTGATATTCTTTTTCCGTGAAAAACTAAAATAGGCAAAACACTAAAATAGGCAAAAAAAACAGCAATTTGCACTGGGCCTTCGGTTAATAGGTTAGTCCCAAAAATAATATAAAAGAGCATATTAAAGCCCATTAAACAACCAAAACAGATAATATAATAGCATGGAACAGTAAAAAATTATAGATACCTTGGAGACGTATCAAGCATCCCCAAGCTTAATTCCTGCTCGTCCTCGAGTAGGTAAATGATAAAAATAGAATTTTTGATGTGGAATGCTACCTAGCATAATTTTCAATGTAATTTTATTTATTGTGGCATGAATGTTCAGATCCGAAAGATTCAAGACAAAAGTTTAATATTGACATAAAAATAATAATACTTCAAGCATACTAACTAAATAATTATGTCTTCTCAAAATAACATGGCCAAAGAAAGCTTATCCCTACAAAATCATATAGTTTGGCTATGCTTCATTTTCATCACACAAAATGCTCTCATCATGCACAACCCCAATGACAAGCCAAGCAGTTGTTTCATACTTTAGTATTTTCAAACTTTTTCAACTTTCACGTAATACATGAGCATGAGCCATGGACATAGCACTATGGGTGGAATAGAATATGATGATGGAGGTTGTGTGGAGAAGACAAAAAGGGAGAAAGTCTCACATCGACGCGGCTAATCAACGGGCTATGGAGATGCCCATCAATTGATGTCAATGCGAGGAGTAGGGATTGCCATGCAACGGATGCACTAGAACTATAAATGTATGAAAGCTCAACAAAAGAAACTAAGTGGGTGTGCATCCAACTTGCTTGTTCATGAAGACCTAGGGCATTTTAGGAAGCCCGTTGGAATATACAAGCCAAGTTCTATAATTAAAAATTCCCACTAGTATATGAAAGTGACAATATAAGAGATTCTCTATCATGAAGATCATGGTACTACTTTGAAGCACAAGTGTGGAAAAAAGGATGGTAGCATTGTCCCTTCTCCCTTTTTCTCTCATTTTTTGGCCTTTTTTTGGCCTTTCTCTCTTTCCTTTTTTTCTTTTTTTATTTGGCCTTTCTCTTTTTTTACCTCACACGGGACAATGCTCTAATAATGATGATCATCACACTTCTATTTATTTACAACTCAAGGATTATAACTCGATACTAGAACAAAATATGACTATATGAGTGCCTACGGCGGTGTACCGGGATAGGCAATGAATCAAGAGTGACATGTATGAAAAATTATGCATGGTGGCCTTGCCATAAATACGATGTAAACTACATGATCATGCAAGGAAATATGACAGTGATGAAGTGTGTCATAATAAACGGAACGGTGGAAAGTTGCATGGCAATATATCTCGGAATGGCTATAGAAATGTCATAATAGGTATGTATGGTGGCTGTTTTGAAGAAGATATAAGGAAGTTTATGTGTGATAGAGTGTATCATATCACGGGGTTTGGACGCACCGGCGAAGTTCGCACCAACTCTCAAGGTGAGAAAGGGCAATGCACGCCACCGAAGAGGCTAGCAATGATGGAAGGGTGAGAGTGTGTATAATCCATGGACTCAACATTAGTCATAAAGAACTCACATACTTATTGAAAAAATCTAAAAGTCATCAAAACCAAGCACTACGCGCATGCTCCTAGGGGGATAGATTGGTAGGAAAATGCCATCGCTCGTCCCCGACCGCCACTCATAAGGAGGACAATCAAAGAAACACCTCATGCTTCAAATTTGTCACGCAACGTTTACCATACATGCATGCTACGGGACTTGCAAACTCCAACGCAAGTATTTCTCAAATTCACAATTACTCAACTAGCATGACTCTAATATTACCATCTTCATATCTCAAAACAATCATCAAGTATCAAACTTCTCATAGTATTCAATGCACTCTATATGGAAGTTTTTAATATACCCATCTTGGATGCCTATCATATTAGGACTAGTTTTATAGCCAAAGAAAATTACCATGATGTTCTAAAAGGCTCTCAAAATAATATAAGTGAAGCATGAGAGATCAATAATTTCTATAAAATAAAACCACCACCGTGCTCTAAAAAGATATAAGTGAAGCACTAGAGCAAAAATTATCTAGCTCAAAAGATACAAGTGAAGCACATAGAGTATTCTAATAAATTCTGATTCATGTGTGTCTCTCCCAAAAGGTGTGTACAACAAGTATGATTGTGGTAAACTAAAAAGCAAAGACTTAAATCATACAAGACGCTCCAAGCAAAACACATATCATGTGGTGAATAAAAATATAGCCTCAAGTAAAGTTACCGATAGACAAATACGAAAGAGGGGATGCCTTCCGGGGCATCCCCAAGCTTAGGATTTTGGTTGTACTTGAATTTTATCTTGGGGTGCCTTGGGCATCCCCAAGCTTAGGCTCTTGCCACTCCTTATTCCATAATCCATCAAATCTTTACCCAAAAACTTGAAAACTTCACAACACAAAACTAAAACAGAAAATCTCATGAGCTCCGTTAGTGTAAGAAAACAAACCACCACTTTAAGGTACTGTAATGAACTCATTCTTTATTTATATTGGTGTTAGACCTACTTTATTCCAACTTATACATGGTTCATACCCCCGATACTAGCCATAGATTCATCAAAATAAGCAAACAACACACGAAAAACAGAATCTGTCAGAAACAGAACAATCTGTAGCAATATGATTTGTTTGAATACTTATGGAACTCCAAAAATTCTGAAAAACTAGGACAACCTGGATAATTTTTATATTGATCTACTGCAAAAATAATTGGTATTTTATCACGTTCTGGTGAGTTTTAAAAATTATTTTCGTGAGCGTAAAGTTTCTGTCTTTTTCAGCAAGATCAAACAACTATCACCCAAGAAGATCCTATTGGTTCTACTTGGCACAAACACTAATTAAAACATAAAAACACATCCAAACAAAGGCTAGATGAATTATTTTGTACTAAATAGGAACAAAAAGCAAGGAACAAAAAATAAAATTGGGTTGCCTCCCAACAAGCGTTATCATTTAACGCCCCTAGCTAGGCATACAAAACAAGAATAGATCTAGGTATTGTCACCTTTGGTATGCAATCCATAAGTGGCTCTCATAATAGATTCATAAGGTAATTTAATTATCTTTCTAGGAAAGTGTTCCATGCCTTTCCTTAACGGAAATTGGAATCTAATATTTCCTTCTTTCATATCAATAATTGCACCAATCGTTCTAAGGAAAGGTCTACCAAGAATAATAGGACATGTAGGATTGCAATCCATATCAAGAACAATGAAATCTACTGGCACATAATTCCAATTTGCAACAATAAGAACATCATTAATCCTTCCCATAGGTTTCTTAATGGTGGAATCCGCAAGGTGCAAATTTAAAGAACAATCATCAAATTCACGGAAACCT
Source organism: Aegilops longissima (assembly GCA_021605205.1). Classification (NCBI taxonomy): domain Eukaryota; kingdom Viridiplantae; phylum Streptophyta; class Magnoliopsida; order Poales; family Poaceae; genus Aegilops; species Aegilops longissima. Next base: position 590,622,885 of record CM038682.1, read on the forward strand.
AGCACATCACACAAAGTTTTTGGAATCATGGAAACACTAGCACCCAAATCACATAAAGAATAGCATTCATGATCTTTAATCTTAATTTAAATAGTAGGTTCCCACTCATCATAAAGTTTTCTAGGAATAGAAACTTCTAATTCAAGCTTTTCTTCATAGGATTGCATTAAAGCATCAACGATATGTTTAGTAAAAGCTTTATTTTGATCATAAGCATGAGGAGAATTTAGCAAGGATTGCAACAAGGAAATACAATCTATCAAAGAGAAATTATAATAATTAAATTCCTTGAAATCCAAATTAGTGGGTTCATTGCTATGTAAACTTTTGACCTCTTCAATCCCACTTTAACCAATTTTTGCCATCTGAAAACTCTGAATCATTGGGATGCCTTTTAACTAAAGTTGAATCATCTCCAGACCCATCTTTATCAAGATTCATTTTGGAAAACAAAGATTTAATAGGATACACATCAATCACTTTTAGATCTTCATCATTATTATCATGAAAACTAGAAGAACACGCTTTCACAAAGCAATCTTTTTTAGCACGCATCCTAGCGGTTCTTTCTTTGCACTCGTCAATGGAAATTCTCACGGCTTTGAGAGACTCATTGATATCATGCTTAGGTGGAATAGGTCTAAGTTTCAAAGAATCAACATCAAGAGAAATTCTATCCACGTTCCTAGCCAACTCATCAATCTTAGGCAATTTTTCTTCAAGCAAAGCATTGAAATTATTTTGCGAATTCATAAATTCTTTAACACTAGTCTCAAAATCAGAGGGCATCTTATTAAAATTTCCATAAGAGTTGTTGTAGGAATTACCATAATTATTAGAGGAATTACTAGGGAACGGCCTAGAATTAAAATTTCCTCTATACGCATTGTTACCAAAGTTGTTCCTACCAAAAAAATTCACATCCATAGATTCATTATTATTATCAATCAAAGTATACAAAGGCATATCATTAGGATCTGAAGAAACACTCTTATTAGCAAACAATTTCATAAGTTCATCCATCTTTCCACTCAAAACATTAATCTCTTCTATCGCATGAACCTTTTTACTAGTAGATCTTTCGGTGTGCCATTGAGAATAATTAACCATAATATTATCTAGGAGTTTAGTAGATTCTCCTAAAGTGATTTCCATAAAAGTGCCTCCCGCAGCTGAATCTAAAAGATTTCTAGAAACAAAATTCAATCCAGCATAATTTTTTTGTATAATCATCCATAAATTCAAACCATGTGTAGGGCAATTACGTATCATTAATTTCATCCTCTCCCAAGCTTGTGCAACATGCTCATGATCAAATTGCTTAAAATTCATAATATCGTTTCTAAGAGAGATGATCTTAGCGGGAGGAAAATACTTAGAGATAAAAGCATCTTTGCACCTATTCCATGAATCAATGCTATTTTTAGGCAAAGAAGAGAACCAAGTTTTAGCACGATCTCTAAGTGAAAATGGAAATAGCTTCAATATAGCAATATCATTATCCACATCTTTCTCATTTTGCATATCGCACAAATAAACGAAGTTGTTCAGATGGGTAGCGGCATCTTCACTAGGAAGGCCAGAAAATTGATCTGTCATGACAAGATTCAACAAAGCAGCATTAATTTCACAAGATTCAGCATCGGTAAGAGGAGCAATCGGAGTGCTAATAAAATCATTGTTGTTGGTTTTGAAAAAGTCACACAATTTAGTATTATCTTGAGCCATCGTGACAAACAATCAAACCAACACACAAGCAAACAAGAAGCAAGCGAAAAGAAGCGGACGGAAAAGGGCGAATAAAACGGCAAGGGTGAAGTGGGGGAGAGGAAAACGAGAGGCAAATGGCAAATAATGTAATGCGAGGGAGAAGAGTTTGTGATGGGTACTTGGTATATCTTGATTTGTGCGTAGATCTTCCCGACAACGGCGCCAGAAATGGCTAGTTGACGGGAGATCAAATCTTGACTTGACTTGGCGTAAGACTCCCCGGCAACGGTGCCAGAAATCCTTCTTGCTACCTCTTGAGCATGCATTGGTTTTCCCTTGAAGAGGAAAGGGTGATGCAGCAAAGTAGCGTAAGTATTTCCCTCAGTTTTTGAGAACCAAGGTATCAATCCAGTAGGAGACTACACACAAATCGCCTAGTACATGCACAAACAATTAAGAACCTTGCAACCAACGCGATAAAGGGGTTGTCAATCCCTTCACGGCCACTTGCAAAAGTGAGATCTCATAAAGATAATAAGATAAATATTTTTGATATTTTTGTTGTATAGATTGGAAAATAAAGATTGCAAAATAGTAAACTAGAATTATAGATTGGAAACTTATATGATGTAAAGTAGACCCGGGGGCCATAGGTTTCACTAGTGGCTTCTCTTAAGATAGCCTATATTACGGTGGGTGAACAAATTACTGCCGAGCAATTGATAGAAAAGCGCATAGTTATGAGAATATGTAGGCATGATCATGAACATAGGCATCACGTCTTTGTCAAGTAGACCGAAATGATTCTGCATCTACTACTATTACTCCACACATCGACCGCTATCCAGCATGCATCTAGAGTATTAAGTTCATAAGAACGGAGTAACGCATTAGGCAAGATGACATGATGTAGAGAGGTAAACTCAAGCAATATGATATAGACCACATCTTTTTATCCTCGATGGCAACAATACAATACGTGTTGGTTCCCTTTCTGTCACTGGGATCGAGCACCGCAAGATTGAACCCAAAGCTAAGCACTTCTCCATTGCAAGAAAGATCAATCTAGTAGGCCAAACTAAACAAATGATTCGAAGAGACTTGCAAAGATATTAAATCATGCATATAAGAATTCAGAGAAGAATCAAATATTGTTCATAGATAATCTTGATCATAAACCCACGATTCATCAGATCTCAGCAAACACACCGCAAAAAGTATTACATCGAATAGAACTCCAAGAAGATCGAGGAGAACTTTGTATTGAGATCCAAAGAGAGAGAAGAAGCAATCTAGCTAATAACCATGGACCCGAAGGTCTGTGGTAAACTACTCACACATCATCAGAGAGGCTATGGTGTTGATGTAGAAGCCATCCGTGATCGAATCCCCCTCCGGCAGATCGCCGGAAAAGGCCCCAAGATGGGATCTCACGGGTACAGAAGGTTGCGACATTGGAAAAGTGGTTTCGTGGCTCCCTCGATGTTTTCAGGGTATAAGAGTATATATATATATATATATATATATATATATATATATATATATATATATATATATATATATATATATATATATATATATATATATATATATATATATATATATATAGGCTAAAGAAGTAGGTTGGTGGAGCTACAAGGGGCCCATGAGGGTGGGGGTGCGCCCTCCTGCCTCGTGGCTGCCTCGTTCCTTCCTTGACTTCCACTCCAAGTCTCCTGGGTTGCGTTTGTTCCAAGAAAGATCCTCGTGAAGGTTTCCTTCCGTTTGATATTCCTTTTCTGTGAAACACTGAAAAAGGCAAAAAAAACAACAATTTGCACTGCGCCTTCGGTTAATAGGTTAGTCCTAAAAATAATATAAAAGATCATATCAAAGCCCATTAAACATCCAAAACAGATAATATAATAGCATGGAACAGTCAAAAATTATAGATACGTTGGAGACGTATCACCCTACAGCCGTGCTCTTCCAAGGGGAAGGAGCCCATCTGCGACAACATGGAGCGCATCCAGGGTTCGTGATCTTCCCACGAGAACGAGCCCATCCGTGACAAGTGAGGAAACCCATGATTTGTTTTGCCATGCCTCTTCACAGGGGGAAACCCATGATTTGTTTTGTCGAGTCCCTTTTTTAGTGTAGTGAGAATATGTCCGGTTTTAATTGCTATATCTGGTTGTTTGCAGTATGCCTGTTTATTTCAGTTGTTCACAATGTGATGCTCTATATGTGCAATTATTTACTGTGAAGTACATTTCATCAATCCGGTTTTAAACATACCGATAGGAATGCATATATTTGCTTGTTGTTACGCCTGTTATAGCTAGCATATGCCTCTTTTAAAGTTTTTTGATTGTTCAGTTGTTTGTAGTTAGCATATGTTCAGTTTCAAATGCTATCTTTGGTTGTTAAGTAGTATGCCTTGTTTATTCGATTATTCACAACGTGATGTTCTATATGTGCAAGTATGAACTGCGGTTCAATTTCATCGATGCAGTTTCAACAATACCACTATGAATGACTACATTTGGTTGCTGCATCTTGTAGTTAACATGCCTTTCCATTTTTATTTAACCATAACCAGTGTACTTAGACCGGCACAATACCAGTTTGAATGACCATGTTTGCTTGTTGGTAAATGTTTGGCCTGTTGCAGTTAGCACACCTTTCCACTTGTTTTGCTTTACTAGCGTGCTTAAACCTGCACACTGAAGCCATCTTTTGGAGATTATTTTGTCTGCCGTGTGTAATTTTGGTTGATGTTTAGCCTGTTGTGCTTAACATGCTTCTTGATGTACCTACACAGGACAATTTTGGGAACAACTGCTGTTTTCCATCGAGGTTAGTTTCATCCCATGGCTTATATCTGCTCACTGTTCAGGATATCGGTAGCTGTTACCATATAGGTCGGCGGCTGATAAGGGACTAATCGGTGAATCGGACTTTTAACTGAATATATCTGCAACCCATTTTTCCTTAGGTTAACTAGGGCCATATGTAATATATCTGAGGCTACATAGCAACATGCGTTGTACTTAATGTCTAAATATGCAATCCTAGGCTACATAGCAACAAGGAAGAGTGTTACATTAATGTTCTAATGATGTCTAGATATACGTAGAAGAGCAGCAGCAGCAACAGCAACAACACAACCCTGTTTGGATACTCAACTTAGCTAGAGGTTAGAGTTAGTTTCTAGCTCATTACTAACCCTGAACTAACTCCATCCAAAGAGTTGTTTCGATGGCAGGGTTAGATTGACAATAAATGCACTGGGAGAACTAGCTCCAATTAGCACCTCTTGGGTTCGATACTAGTTTTTTTGGGTGGGTTATAGATGCAACTAGCTCAAACTAGACCTCATGTTTAGATATACTTTAGGGCTATTTGATCCCGAACTAGCTCAAACTAACTGTAACCCGTGGGTACAGCGGCAGATAATTTGTAAGAATGAACTAAACTCCTTCTGGCCCATAATATAAGATGTTAATTCATCTAATATGTGAGTATATTGGATGTTATAAGATACTCCCTCCGTTCCTAAATATTTGTCTTTTTAGAGATATCAAATGGACTACCACAAACGGATGTATATAGACATATTATAAAAGAGTGTTGTACTACATCATTGTGCAATTACTGTTTAGCTTCTAATATTAACTTGGTGCTTTTAGGTACATATGTCATTGGTAAAGATCCGTGTTTTGGCCCTTTCTGCGTATGGGGCAATGAGATATCGATGAACCAGCATCAAGTGAGGAAGCTGATAAAGATTGTTAGTAAAATGGGTCCAAAGATGGCAATTGAACTATAGGTTTACACTTTATCCAAGACAACGGCGAACTGCAGGATGGTAAGTAAGAACTCTGCAGCCTTGTTTTTACTGCCCATAATGAGTTGTGTTAGATGACAATGTCTGAATCTTTTTCCTTTGCAGTGGTTGCCAAAGCAGTTTACTCAAGATTAACTATCAAACTACATGATTGGTGGGCATGCAAAGGTTAAAGTATTTCTACCAGAACACGATGATTGTCTAGATGTTTTCATGAAGACCGTGAAGGATGGGCGGTCATCCATCACAAGGGGTTGTACTAGAGTCGTGCGTGCCATCTGCATGGAGGAGGGCACAATATGGACATTCTCCTTCACCTTGTTCAGCAACCAGAATATATTTCGCCTCTTTCTTTACCGTCTTTAATAGTACAAGTATACAACTGTGGTTCATCATTCTTTATTTGGTTCTTATGTAATTCTTGAACATATGTACCTATGAATCAAATAATGCATTGGTTGTTTGAACCTGATGGATATGAATAAAGCTGTAGCATACATTCAAATTCAAATCCAAATCCGGTACAATTTGGAATAGCAGCAATTAAATTACGGTGAAATTACGCTCTCCAGGTTGTTACGGCACACACGGTTGGTAAAACACAAAGGTTTGCAATATGCACCATAATCAGAGACGGTTCACAGAGAGGAAACGTGTGCAAGCATGCACACAGTTGCCATTTGCAAAGCGCGTGCGATGTCAGACAATATCACAAAGGCTGCGGGCAAACTAAACGTTTGTGTTAGTTGCCTTATCGTACAGGATTCGCAACCATGAACTGTTTTTGATGAAGTATGCATCATAAATGTTGCACCACATAATAGCGTGTGCGATAGTTGGCGTGTACGACGATGTTATGATGGTCCGACGTTTCAAAATCCTGTCCAACAGTCGTACGACAATTAGCTAATCTTCTTAACGGTGAACCGTTTTTGATGGGCCGCGCATCATACGCGTTCTACAATAGTGAACCGTTTGTGATGGGCCGCGCATCATAAACGTAGCACCACAGAATACCGACTGCGATGGCAATGCGAGCAGAAACGAGTAGGAGTACTGTAGGAGCCCTATCCCCGACGGTTTCTGGGTCATGTGGGAAGGACCCCCCTATCACCCACACTCACTTGGCGACGGTTCCAAATGCCGTCGCAGAAAGGGGTAAAAACCCGTTTGTTTAGGACCGACGGGGACCAGTGCGTTGTGACGTTTGATAGCACACAAGGTATTCCTCTGGTATTCGGGAGTTGCATAATCTCATAGTCAAAGGAATATGTATAAGTCATGAAGAAAGCAATAACAATAAAACTTAATGATCATTATGCTAAGCTAACAGATGGGTCTTGTCCATCACATCATTCTCCTAATGATGTGATCCCGTTCATCAAATGACAACACATGTCTATGTTCGGGAAACTTAACCATCTTTCATTAACGAGCTAGTCAAGTAGAGGCATACTAGGGGCACTTTGTTTTTGTCTATGTATTCACACATGCATCAAGTTTCCGGTTAATACAATTCTAGCATGAATAATAAACATTTATCATGACATAAGGAAATATAAATGACAACTTTATTATTGCCTCTAGGGCATGTTTCCTTCAGTCTCCCACTTGCACTAGAGTCAATAATCTAGATTACATTGTAATGATTCTAACACCCATGGAGTCTTGGTGCTAATCATGTTTTGCTCGTGGAAGAGGCTTAGTCAACGGGTCTGCAGCATTCAGATCCGAATGTATTTTGCAATCTCTATGTCTCCCTCCTTGACTTGATCGCGGATGGAGTTGAAGCGTCTCTTGATGTGTTTGGTTCTCTTGTGAAATCTGGATTCCTTCGGTAAGGCAATTGCTCTAGTATTGTCACAAAAGATTTTCATTGGACCCGATGCACTAGGTATTACACCTATATCGGATACGAAATCCTTCATCCAGACTCCTTCATTTGCTGCTTCCGAAGCAGCTATGTACTCCGCTTCACACGTAGATCCCGCCACGATGCTTTGCTTGGAACTGCACCATCTGACAGCTCCACCATTCAACATAAATATGTATCCGGTTTGCGATTTAGAGTCATCCGGATTAGTGTCAAAGCTAGCATCGACGTAACCATTTACGACAAGCTCTTTGTCACCCCCATAAATGAGAAACATGTCCTTAGTCATTTTCAGGTATTTCAGGACGTTCTTGACCGTTGTCCAGTGATCCACTCCTGGATTACTTTGGTACCTCCCTGCTAAATTTATAGCAAGGCACACATCAGGTCTGGTAGACAGCATTGCATACATGATAGAACCTATGGCTGAGGCATAGGGAATGACTTTCATTTTCTCTCTATCTTCTGCAGTGGTCGGGCATTGAGTCTGACTCAACTTTACACCTTATAAAAAAGGCAAGAGCCCTTTCTTTGACTGGTCCATTTTGAACTTCTCCAAAACTTTATCAATGTAGCGACCCGACCTCAGATGGTAAAGTCTCTGTGTTTCAGTGTCATCCCTGGATCAGTAATGCTGACACACACAGTACTCGAAGAATTTATAACAGAGTAGCAATCACACACTTATTACATCAAATGTCTCAAAAGAGAACTTATTACAATAATATGGCTTAAGGCCATCTAATGCGATAACAGCGGAAGGCTTGGAAGATAAAGTGAGTCCATCAACTCCAACGGCATAGCTGAGCTGCACGGCAACGACCTATCGAACCTTACTCCTCGTCTGAAAAGTCTGCAGCATAATACGTTGCAGCCCGAGAACGGGTCAGCACATGGAATATGCTGGCAATATAACACAGTAGAGCAGGAACAGAATAATGCTATCACTACATGCAATATTTCGCTGGTGGAAAGCTCTATGGTTATGGTTTTGCAAAAAGCCAATTTTTCCCTACAACAAAGGAATAAATTTTTACTTTAACTATCATGGTGGTTGAAACATCATTGAGAAGGTATAACCCCAACTCAATCCCAATTAAAGTAGTTAACAACCCAACAATATTAATTAAGAGTGATGAGATACATGTGAATACTCAAGTACTAGATACTCAAAATTGTCCATAACCGGGGACACGGCTAACCATGATTAGATTGTACACTCTCCAGAGGTTTGCGCACTTTTCCCCACAAGACTCGATCGCCTCCGTTGATTTCTTGCACTGCATGGTGTTTGAGAAATGGATGACCGAGACACAGTCTTTCAGAAACATTAACTCTCTACTCCGGGTAGACCATACCAAACCTACAAAACCCACTACATGCTGATCTACCTCTTCAAGAGCTTCACGTAACTTACTCAACTATGCTAGAGCCCATAGTAGCTTGCGGCTGCACACGGAAGTTTCTAGCATGAATAATCTCAGTTCCCTTTGAGCCTGGGTGGCGGTACATAGGAAGATCACACGGGTACCCCGGGATTTCCAAAAATAAAACAGACAACACTGGGTTCCCCGGGTGCCTCAATCCACCCAGATGTGTATTAAAGTTGCCACCTTAGATTAAACCATTAATTAACAATCTCACATCTGTCATGGATTCACTCAAACCCAACCACGTCTACGAGCATAGCATAGCAATATAAGCAACACGTAGAAGTAACTCCCCGGGGTTTGATAGTAACAGGGCAATAGGTTCTACCTCAACTACTACTTCCCAACCCGCAAGTTAATGACATCCTAATCATGCAATGTTTGAGGATTGAAACTAATGCATAAAAACTGGGTATGAAAAGAGTATGATCAAAGTGTTACTTGCCTTGCTGACGATCCGTGAATCCTAGAGACTCGTAGTAACACGCTTCGCACTCCGGGAATTCTATCGCAAGCAAACAACAACATACATAAGCAACAAGCAAATATGCACAAGTGAAACTTCAACTAAAAGAGGCTGACCAGAAAGTTCAACTTAAGAACTCCGGTTCGCAAAAAGAATCAAACCAAAAGGAGCAACGAAACTCAGAAACAAGGTCCGTTTACTAATCTGAACCTAGGTCAAATTTTACAGAGGCAAAAGCTTGTTTGAGTTGGTTATTCGGAAAGAGGGTTTCGAGACGAAACTCCAGGCGCTTGAATCGCCTGATTCCGATAAACGAGCGAAAAGTTATAGTAGATCGAACATTGGATCAGAAATCGCGATCAGAAAAATCGCGGAATAAATCCGAGAAAAGAAAAGCGACGAACAGCTTAACGAACGAACGTTCGTTATCTGAACCTAAACGAAGAACACGTTCGTTAAAACGAACGAACAAGCGAACGCTCGCTAAATAAATAAACCGGAGAAAAATCGATCTATTTAAAAAAACCGAAAACTAGGGTTTAAAAAAACCGAACGATTTAAAAAAAACCGGCGGTCTCGGATCCGGTGGATACCTCCGTCGAGACGTCCAGCGAGGCGGGGCTCCGGCGGGGCGTGGGGTGGCGCGGCGGCGGGCTCCGCGACGGGAGGCGGCGGCGGCGGCTCGGGCTGCTCCAGCTCAGGCGGCTCGGGTGGCGGCAGTGGTGGTGGGTGCGTGGTGGTGGCGGCGGGGGCTTATAAGAGAGGGGGGCTCGGCTTGGAGGAGGGGGCAAGGCGGAGTCCAACTCGGACTCGGTCCGAGTGGCGGCGGCGCAGGAGGAGGCGGCCGGCGGCTCGGCTGGGCCGGCCTGCTCGGCTGGGCCCTAGGCCCGGTCGGTCGTGGGGATTTTTTTTAATAGCTCCGCCGACAGAAAAACTCCTATAAAATAAAATAAAAATCTAAAAAAGCCAAAACAAATTTTCACCGTCTAAATAAAATATTTAAAACGAGATGAACATTTCCTTGGCCCCTAAAATGCAATTTTTTAAAACGTGCAATTTTTCTAACGCAAATAAAATCCAAATAAAATCAAATAAAATCCAACAAATGATTTTAACATTTTTCCTCCAATATTTCAATTGTTTTGGAGAAGTCATATTATCTCCCCTCATTTATTTGTAACATGAAATATTTTTCCGGAGAGAAAAATAATTAAAATAAAAAATCCTCGTTCTCATTATTTGATAAAGATCAAATATGAAAACTGAAAAATCCCCAACTCTCTTCGTGGGTCCTTGAGTTGCGTAGGATTTCGAGGATTGCGGAACGAAGATGCAGTAAAATATGATATGCATGGATGACCTAGGTATAACATTCCAAATTGAAAATTTGGGATGTTACAAACCTACCCCTTAAGATGAATCTAGTCCTCGAGATTGGGTTAACTAGAAAATAGGTGCGGGTGGTCCTTGCGAATATCATCTTCTCGTTCCTGTGGCTTCCTCCTCGGTATGATGGCTCCTTGAACTTTGCAAAATTTGATAACCTTGCTGCGGTGACTCGGCTATCAAAGTCAAGAATCTTCACCGCTTCTCTTCATAGGTCAAATTCTTGTCCAACCGAATCGCCTCTAGGGCCTTGTATCTCTTAACGGTATATCGGCCATCTCAAAGATGACACTTCTTCAAGCGTGATCGTGGAACACATCGTGAACTCGACAATCCTTGAGTAACTCCAGCTTGTAGGCAACTTCTCCCATCCGTTCGAAAACACGATACGGTCCTACAAATCTTGGAGCTAACTTTCCCTTAACTCCAAAACGTTTCACTCCTCGCAAGGGTGATACTCGCAGATAGGCTCTGTCTCCAATTTCATAGGTAACCTCCTTGCGTTTTGAGTCTGCATAACTTTTCTGCCTGGACTGAGCAATCTTCAATCTGTCACGGATTAGTTTAACCTTCTACTCCGACTCTTTGATCAAATCTGGTCCAAACAACTGACGGTCTCCTACCTCATCCCACATCAGTGGTGTTCTACATCTGCGTCCATCTGAGCTTGAGCGGTGCCATCTTCAAACTGGCACGGTAGCTATTATTGTATGAGAACTCTGCATAAGGCAAATTGTCATCCCAACTAGATCCATAATCTAGCGCCACGAGCTCTCAACATGTCCTCCGAATCTGGTTGACTCTCTCTCATCCATCCATCATGCGTGGGTGGAATGTTGTACTGAACTCCAATCTTGTTCCCAAAGTCTGGTGTAACTGCTGCCAAAACTTTGAAGTAAATTGTGTTCCTCTATCTGATATGATGGTCCTCGGAACTCCATGCAAACATACGATCCTGGACATATATATCTTGGCCAACTTTGCACTTGTATAGGTTGTTTTAACTAGGATGAAGTGAGCCACTTTGGTCAAGCGATCCACTACTACCCATATTGAGTCATATCCTGCTTTGGTTCTGGGCAATCCGGTGATAAAGTCCATGCCAAGTTTATCCCACTTCCATTCAGGTATCAGCATAGGCTGTAACAGTCCTGCGGGCTTCTGATGCTCTGCCTTCACTCTCTGACATACATCACATATAGCTACATACGCGGCAATATCCTTCTTCATACCAGTCCACCAGAAACGTTCCTTCAAATCCAAATACATCTTGGTGTTTCTGGGGTGTATCGAGTATGGTGAGTCATGAGCCTCCTGAAGTATTAACTTCCTGATCTCTGGGTTATTGGGCACATAAACTCGGTCCTCAAACCATAAGGTATCGTGCTCATCCTCGCGAAAACCTTTGGCCTTTCCTTTGCTCATCTTCTCCTTTATCTCAGCAATCTCTTTGTCTTCCTTCTGAGCTTCTCGAATCTTGTCCAACAATGTAGACTGAACCTCCATTGTTGTTATAAAACCTCTTGGAACAATCTCCAACCGGAGTTCCATGATATCTTCCGCTAACTCCTTCGGCAATCCCTTACCTTCAAGGATATTAGTGTAACTCTTCCGGCTCAAAGCGTCTGCTACGACATTGGCCTTTCCTGGATGATAGTGCAGCTTCATGTCATAATCCTTTATAAGTTCCAACCATCTCCTTTGTCTAAGGTTCAACTCCTTCTGTGTGAAAATGTACTTCAAACTCTTATGATCCGTGTACACATCACAACGGTTTCCAATAAGATAATGTCTCCAAGTCTTCAATGCATGTACTACCGCTGCTAACTCCAAATCATGCGTGGCATAGTTCAACTCATGAGGCTTCAGTTGTCGTGAGGCATATGAAACAACCTTTCCGTCCTGCATAAGCACACATCCAAGTCCCAAGCGAGAGGCGTCGCAATAAACTTGGAACTCCTTATGTATATCTGGCAATGTTAGCACTGTAGTCAAATGTTTCTTCAACTCCTGAAAACTTGCCTCGCAATCATCTGTCCATTTAAACTTAGTATCCTTCTTCAACAATTCAGTCATTGGCTTAGCAATCTTGGAGAAATTCTCAATGAATCTCCGATAATATCCTGCGAGTCCAAGAAAACTGCGGATCTCGCCAACTGAAGTGGGGCCAACCATTCGATGGATCGATTGCACCTTCTTTGGGTCCTTTGCTATACCCTCTCGATATAACATGTCCAAGAAATCCAACTTCCTTCAACCAAAACTCGCACTTGCTGAATTTGGCGTACAACCGGTGTTCCACAGTTTCTGGGAACTAAGCAAAGTGCTCCTTGTGCTCTTCTTCGTTCTTGAGTATACCATAATATCATCAATAAACACCACAACAAACTTGTCCAAATACTCCATGAACACCGTGTTCATCATACTCATGAAATAGGCGGGCGTTAGTCGGTCCAAACGATATGACCGTATACTCAGATAATCCATACCGCGTGGTAGCGTTGTCTTTGGTATATCCTTCTCTCGAATCTTCAATCGATGGTATCCTCGATCAAGATCAATCTTGGAAACACCTTAGCTCCTTGCAACGATCAAACAGATCATTGATCATCGGCGATGGGTACTTGTTCTTTATCGTTACTTCATTCAAGGCTCGGTAATCAACGACCATCCTCGAGGATTTATCCTTCTTCTCGACCAATAATCTTGGTGCTCCCCAAGGTGATGAACTCCTTCGAATATAACCTTTCTCCAATAACTCCTTGATCTGTTTCTTAATTTCCTCCAGATCATTTGCGGGCATCCGATAGGGTCTCTTGGATATTGGCCCTGTACCTGGAAATAGCTCTATCAGGAACTCAATGTCTCGATCCGGTGGCATGCCTGGTAATTCCTCTGGGAAAACATCCGGAAAATCCTTTACTACAGGCACTTCCTCCTGTACAACTCCCGTGAGGGCATTCACTTGGCTCCTCCTAGGCACATGCCTAGATACATACTTAATCCTTTTTCCCTTCGGGGTGGTAAGATAAATTGATTTGCTAGAACAGTCAATGCTTCCTCCATACTTTGACATCCAGTCCATACCTAATATCACATCCAATCCTTGCGACTCCAAGATAATTAGGTCAGACGGAAAAACGTGCATGTCAATGGTTAGTGGTATCTGGTTGCACCATCGGCTAGCCATGTACTCTGCTCCAGGTGAGCTCACTAAAAGAGGGGTCCTAAGGGTTTGGGTTGGTAACTTAAACTTGTCCACAAATCCCCTTGATATGTATGAATGCGATGCACCAGTATCGAAAAGAACAAGAGCGGTAAATGACTTAACCAAAAACTTACATATTGTTGGGGAACGTAGTAGAAATTCAAAATTTTCTACGCATCACCAAGATCAATCTATGGAGAGACTAGCAATGAGAGAGAAGGGGGGTGCATCTACATACCCTTGTTGATCGCTAAGCGGAAGCGTTGCAAGAACGCGGATGAGGTAGTCGTACTCGTGGCGATTTAGATCGCGGTCGATTCTGATCTAAGCGCCGAATAACGGCGCCTCCTCGTTCAACACACATGCAGCCCGGTGACGTCTCCCATGCCTTGATCCAGCAAGGAGAGAGGGAGAGGTTGGGGAAGACTCCGTCCATCAGCAGCACGACGGCGTGGTGGTGGTGGAGGAGCGCGGTACTCCAGCAGGGTTTCGCCAAGCACTACGAGAGACGAGGAGGGAGAGAGGTAGGGTTGCGCCTTGGGAGAGAGAGACTCATGTGTTGGGCATCCCCAAAACCTCCACTGTATATAGGGGCAAGGGGGAGGGGGAGGCGCCCTAGGGTTTCCCCTAGGGGGGGCGGCGGCCAGGGCAGATGGGATCTCCCCTTTGGGTGACTTGGCCCCCAAGCCAGGAGGAGGGAACCCAAGATGGGGCGCCCCAAACCCCCTGGTCACGTGGGAATAGGTGAGGGGGGCGCACAGCCCCTTAGTGGGCTGGTTTGCCCCCTTCCCTTGGCCCATGAAGCCCCCCAACACTTGCCAGGGCTCCCAAAATACCTTTCGGTCATGCTGGTCATCACCCGGTACCTCCGGAACACTTCCGGACTCCAAAACCCTTCGTCCAATATATCAATCTTCACCTCCGGACCATTCCGGAACTCCTCGTGACGTCCCGGATCTCATCCGGGACTCTGAACAACATTCGGTAACCGCGTACATACCTTCCCTATAACCTAGCATCATCGAACCTTAAGTGTGTAGACCCTACGGGCTCGGGAATCATGCAGACATGACTGAGACATCTCTACGGTCAATAACCAACAGCGGGATCTGGATACCCATGTTGGCTCCCACATGTTCCACGATGATCTCATCGGATGAACCACGATGTCAGGGATTCAAGCAATCCCGTATACAATTCCCTTTGTCAATCGGTACGTTACTTGCCCGAGATTTGATCGTTGGTATCCCAATACCTCGTTCAATGTCGTTACCGGCAAGTCACTTTACTCGTTCTGTAATGCATGATCCCGTGACTAACTACTTAGTCACATTGAGCTCATTATGATGATGCATTACCGAGTGGGCCCAAAGATACCTCTCCGTCACACGGAGTGACAAATCCTGCTCGATTCGTACCAACCCAATGACACTTTCGGAGATACCTGTAGTGCACCTTTAAAGCCACCCGATTCGTTGTGACGTTTGGTACACCCAGAGCATTCCTATAGTATCCGGGAGTTGCACAATCTCATGGTCTAAGGAAATGATACTTGACATTAGAAAAGCTTTAGCAAACGAACTACACGATCTTGTGCTATGCTTAGGATTGGGTCTTGTCCATCACATCATTCTCCTAATGATGTGATCCCGTTATCAATGACATCCTATGTCCATGGTCAGGAAACCATAACCATCTATTGATCAACGAGCTAGTCAACTAGAGGCTCACTAGGGACATGTTGTGGTCTATGTATTCACACATGTATTACAGTTTCCGATTAATACAATTATAGCATGAACAATAGACAATTATCATGAACAAGGAAATATAATAATAATCATTTTATTATTGCCTCTAGGGCATATTTCCAACAGTCTCCCACTTGCACTAGAGTCAATAATCTTGTTCACATCATTATGTGATTGTATTGAATCCAACACCCATGGTGTTTGATCATATCTAAGCTTGTGAGAGAGGTTTATTAGTCAACGGTCCGAACCTTTCAGATCCGTGTGTGCTTTTACAAATATCTATGTCATCTTGTAGATGCAGCTACCAGCGCTACTTGGAGCTATTCCAAATAACTGCTCTACTATACGAATCCAGTTTACTACTCAGAGTCATACGGATTAGTGTCAAAGTTTGCATCCACGTAACCCTTTACGACGAACTCTTTTACCACCTCCATAATCGAGAAAATTCCTTAGTCCACTAGTTACTAAGGTTAAGTTTGACCGTTGTCATGTGATCCATTCCTGGATCACTCTTATACCCCTTGACTGACTCATGGCAAGGCACACTTCAGGTGCGGTACTCAGCATAGCTTATTGTAGAGCCTACGTCTAAAGCATAGGGGACGACCTTCATCCTTTCTCTCTCTTCTACCATGGTCAGGTCTTGAGTCTTACTCAATAGTCATACCTTATAACATAGCCAAGAACTCCTTCTTTGCTGATCTATTTTGAACTCCTTCAAAATCTTGTCACGGTATGTATTCATTTGAAAGTACTATTAAGCGTTTTTTGATCTATCCTTATAGATCTTGATGCTCAATGTTGAAGTAGCTTAATCCAGGTTTTCCACTGAAAAACACTTTTCAAATAACCCTATATGCTTTCCAGAAATTCTACAACATTTCTGATCACCAACATATAATCATCAGAAATTCTATAGTGCTCCCACTCACTTCTTTGGAAATACAAGTTTCTCATAAACTTTGTATAAACCCAAAATCTTTGATCATCTCGTCAAAGCGCGTATTCCAACTCCGAGATGCTTACTCCAGTCCTTAGAAGGATTGCTGGAGCTTTGCATACTTGTTAGCATCTTTTAGGATTGACAAAACCTTCTAGTTGTATCGCATACAACCTTTCCTCAATAAAATTGTTGAGGAAACAATGTTTTGACATCCTATCTGCAAGATTTCATAAATAATGCAGTAACTGCTAATATAATTCCAACAGACTCTTAGCATCACTACGAGTGAGAAAGTCTCATCGCAGTCAACTCCTTGAACTTGTCCGAAAACATCTTGGTGACAAGTCGAGCTTTCTTAATGGTGACACTTACCATCATTGTCCATCTTCCTTTTAAAATCCATCTGTACCCAACATCCTTACGACCATCAAGTAGTTCTTCCGAAGTCTATACTTTGTTTTCATACATGGATCCTCTCTTAGATTTTATGGCCTCGAGCCATTTGTCAGAATCCGGGCCCACCATCGCTTCTCTATAGTTCGTAGGTTCATTGTTGTCTAGCAACATGACCTCCAAGACAAGATTACCGTACCACTCCGAAGCAGTACGCATCCTTATCGACCTACGAGGTTTGGTAGTGACTTGATCCAAAGTTTCATGATCACTATCATCAGCTTCCACTTCAATTGCTGTAGGCGCCACAGGAACAACTTCATGTGTCCTGCTACACACTAGTTGAAGTGACGATTCAATAACCTCATCAAGTCCCCACCATCCTCCCACTCAATTCTTTCGAGAGAAACTGTTCCTCAAGAAAGGACCCGATTCTGGAAACAATCCCTTTTGCTTCCGGATCTGAGACAGGAGGTATACCCAACTGTTTTGGGTGTCCTATGAAGACGCATTTATCCGTTTTGGGTTCGAGCTTATCAGCCTGAAACTTTTTTCACATCAGCGTAGCATCCCCAAACTTTTAAGAAACGACAGCTTAGGTTTCTCTAAACCATAGTTCATACAGTGTCGTCTCAACGGAATTACGTGGTGCCCTATTTGAAGTGAACGATGTTGTCTCTAATGCCTAACCCATAAACAATAGTGGTAATTCGATAAGAGACATCATGGTATGCACCATATCCAATAGGGTGCAGCTATGATGTTCGGACACACCATCACACTATGGTGTTCTAGGCGGAATTAGTTGTGAAACAATTTCCACAATGTCTTAATTGTATACCAAACTCATAACTCAGATACTCATCTCTATGATCATATCATAGACATTTTATCCTCTTGCCACGATGATCTTCAACTTCACTCTGAAATTACTTGAACCTTTCAATAATTCATACTTGTGTTTCATCAAGTAAATATACTCAGCATCTACTCAAATCATCTGTGAAGTAAGAACATAACGATATCCACTGCATGCCTCAGCATTCATTGGACTGCACACATCAAAATGTATTACTTCCAACAAGTTGCTTTCTTGTTCCATCTTACTGAAAACGAGGCTTTTCAGTCATCTTGCCCATGTGGTATGATTTGCATGTCTCAAGTGATTCAAAATCAAGTGAGTCCAAATGATCCATCTGTATGGACTTTCTTCATGCATATATACCAATAGACATGGTTCGCATGTCTCAATCTTTTCAAAAACGAGTGAGTCTAAAGATCCATCAACATGGAGCTTCTTCATGCGTTTTATACCAATATGACTCAAATGGCAGTGACACAAGTATGTGGTACTATCATTACTATCTTATATCTTTTTGCATGAACATGTGCATCACTACGATCGAGATTCAATAAACCATTCATTTTGGGTGCAAGACCATTGAAGGTATTATTTAAATAAATAGAGTAACCATTATTCTCCTTAAATGAATAACCGTATTGCAATAAACATAATCCAATCATGTCTATGCTCAATGCAAACACCAAATAACAGTTATTTAGGTTTAACACCAATCTCGATGGTAGAGGGAGCGTGCGATGTTTGATCACATCAACCTTGGAAACACTTCCAACATATCGTCATCTCACCTTTAGCTAGTCTCCATAGCCTTTTATTTCGAGTTACTAATACTTAGCAACCGAACCGGTATTTATTACCCTGGTGCTACTAGGAGTACTAGTAAAGTACACATTAATATAACGTATATCCAAAATACTTCTGTCGACCTTGCCAGCCTTCTCATCTACCAAGTATCTAGGGTAGTTCGGCTTCAGTGACCGTTCCCCTCATTACAGAAGCACTTAGTCTCGGGTTTGGGTTCAACCTTGGGTTTCTTCACTAGAGCAGCAACTGATTTGTCGTTTCATGAAGTATCCCTTCTTGCCCTTGCCCTTCTTGAAACTATTGGTTTTACTAACCATCAACAATTGATGCTCCTACTCGATTTCTACTTTCGCAGTGTCAAACGTCGCGAATTGATCAAGGATCATCATGTCTATCCCTGATATGTTATAGTTCATCACGAAGCTCTAATATCTTGGTGGCAGTGACTATGGAGAACCATCACTATCTCATATGGAAGATTAACTCCCACTCGATTCAAGTGATTGTAGTACTCAGACATGCTCAACGATTGAGCTTTTCTCCCTTAGTTTGCAGGCTTAAGAAACTTGTCAGAGGTCTCATACCTCTTGACATGGGCACTAGCCTGAAATCCCAATTTCAGTCCTTGGAACATCTCATATGTTCCGCGACATTTCAATAATGCCTTTGACGCCTCAATTCTAAACCATTTAACATTACGCACTGAACTATCACGTAGTCATCAAAACGTGTATGTCAGATGTTCGCAACATCCACAGACGACGTTCGAGGTTCAGCACACCGAGCGGTGCACATAAGCCTTCTGCGTAGCAACAAGGACAATCCTCAATTTATGGACCTAGTCCGCATAATTGCTACTATCAACTTTCAACTGAATATTCTCTAGGAACATATCTAAAACAGTAGAACCAAAGCGTGAGCTACGACATAATTTGCAAAGACCTTTTGACTATGTTCATGATAATTAAGTTCATCTAATCAAATTATTTAATGAACTCCCACTCAGATAGACATCCCTCTAGTCATCTAAGTGATACATGATCCGAGTCAACTAGGTCGTGTCCGATCATCACGTGAGACGGATTAGTCATCATCGGTGAACATCTTCATGTTGATCGTATCTTCTATATGACTCATGTTCGACCTTTCGGTCTTCCGTGTTCCGAGGCCATGTCTGTACATGCTAGGCTCGTCAAGTCAACCTAAGTGTATTGCGTGTGTAAATCTGGCTTACACCCGTTGTATTCGAACGTTAGAATCTATCACACCCGATCATCACGTGGTGCTTCGAAACAACGAACTTTTGCAACAGTGCACAGTTAGGGGGAACACTTTCTTGAAATTTTATGAGGGATCATATTATTTATGCTACCGTCGTTCTAAGCAAATAAGATGTAAAAACATGATAAACATCACATGCAATCAAATAGTGACATGATATGGCCAATATCATTTTGCTCCTTTTGATCTCCATCTTCGGGGCGCCATGATCATCATTATTACCGGCATGACACCATGATCTCCATCATCGTGTCTTCATGAAGTTGTCTCGCCAACTATTACTTCTACCACTATGGCTAACTGTTTAGCAATAAAGTAAAGTAATTACATGGCGTTACTCAATACAATAAATTAAGACAACTCCTATGGCTCCTGCCGGTTGTCATATTCATCGACATGCAAGTCATGATTCCTATTACAAGAACATGATCAATCTCATACATCACATATATCATTCATCACATCCTTTTGGCCATATCACATCACACGGCATATGCTGCAAAAACAAGTTAGACGTCCTCTAATTGTTGTTGCAAATTTTTACGTGGCTGCTGTAGGTTTCTTAGCAAGAACGTTTCTTACCTACGCCAAAACCACAACGTGATATGCCAATTTCTATTTACCCTTCATAAGGACCCTTTTCATCGAATCCGATCCGACTAAAGTGGGAGAGACAGACACCCGCTAGCCACCTTATGCAACTAGTGCATGTCAGTCGGAGGAACCTGTCTCACGTAAGCGTACATGTAAGGTCGGTCCGAGCCGCTTCATCCCACGATGCCCCCGAATCAAGATAAGACTAGTAACGGCAAGTAAATTGGCAAAATCGACGCCCACAACAACTTGTGTTCTACTCGTGCATAGAAACTACGCATAGACCTAGCTCATGATGCCACTGTTGGGGAACATAGCAGAAATTCAAAATTTTCTACGCATCACCAAGATCAATCTATGGAGAGACTAGCAACGAGAGAGAGGGGAGTGCATCTACATACCCTTGTAGATCGCTAAGCGGAAGTGTTGCAAGAACGCGGATGAGGTAGTCGTACTCGTGGCGATTCAGATCGCGGTCGATTCCGATCTAAGCGCCGAATAACAGCGCCTTCGCGTTCAACACACGTGCAGCCCGGTGACATCTCCCATGCCTTGATCCAGCAAGGAGAGAGGGAGAGGTTGGGGAAGACTCCGTCCATCAGCAGCACGACGACGTGGTGGTGGTGGAGGAGCGCGGTACTCTAGCAGGGCTTCACCAAGCATTACGAGAGACGAGGAGGGAGAGAGGTAGGGCTGCGCCTTGGGAGAGAGAGACTCATGTGTTGGGCAGCCACAAAACCTCCACTATATATAGGGGCAAGGGGGAGGGGGAGGCGCCCTAGGGTTTCCCCTAGGGGGGGCGGCGGCCAGGGCAGATGGGATCTCCCCTTTGGGTGACTTGCTCCCCAAGCCAGGAGGAGGGAACCCTAGATGGGGCGCCCCAAACCCCCTGGTCACGTGGGAATAGGTGAGGGGGGCGCAAAGCCCCTTAGTGGGCTGATTTGCCCTTCCTTGGCCCATGAAGCCCCCAACACTTGCCGGGCTCCCAAATACCTTTCGGTCATCCTGGTCATCACCCGGTACCTCCAGAACACTTCCGGACTCCAAAACCCTTCGTCCAATATATCAATCTTCACCTCCGGACCATTCTGGAACTCCTCGTGACGTCCGGGATCTCATCCGGGACTCCGAACAACATTCGTTAACCGCATACATACCTTCCCTATAACCCTAGCGTCATCGAACCTTAAGTGTGTAGACCCTACGGGCTCAGGAATCATGCAGACATGACCGAGACATCTCTCCGGTCAATAACCAACAGCGAGATCTGGATACCCATGTTGGCTCCCACATGTTCCACGATGATCTCATCGGATGAACCACGATGTCAGGGATTCAAGCAATCCCGTATACAATTCCCTTTGTCAATCGGTACGTTACTTGCCCGAGATTCGATCGTCGGTATCCCAATACCTCGTTCAATCTCGTTACCGGCAAGTCACTTTACTCGTTCCGTAATGCATGATCCCGTGACTAACTACTTAGTCACATTGAGCTCATTATGATGATGCATTACCGAGTGGGCCCAGAGATACCTCTCTCACACACTGGAGATGACAAATCCCGCTCGTTTCGTGCCAACCCAATGAGACACTTTCGGAGATACCGTAGTGCACCTTTATAGCCATCCGATTCGCCAGTGATGTTTGGTACACCCAAAGCATTCCTACGGTATCCGGGAGTTGCACAATCTCATGGTCTAAGGAAATGATACTTGACATTAGAAAAGCTTTAGCAAACGAACTACACGATCTTGTGCTATGCTTAGGATTGGGTCTTGTCCATCACATCATTCTCCTAATGATGTGATCCCGTTATCAATGACATCCTATGTCCATGGTCAGGAAACCATAACCATCTATTGATCAACGAGCTAGTCAGCTAGAGGCTCACTAGGGACATGTTGTGGTCTATGTATTCACACATGTATTACGGTTTCTAGTTAATACAATTATAGCATGAACAATAGACAATTATCATGAAGAAGGAAATATAACAATAACCATTTTATTATTGCCTCTAGGGCATATTTCCAACACCTATTACCGCGTCCGGCTGCTCTTCAACTTCCTCCACGTTAACGTGGTTCACTTGTCCTTTGTTGAATGGATTGGGCTTCTTTCCAGCGCTCCCATTTCCGTTTCCATTCCTTCCTTCAGGGCAATCATTGGCATAGTGCCCAGTCTTCCCGCACTTAAAGCAAGTAACTTGACTTAGGTCCCTTTTGGCGGGTGTAGAGGGGTTGGAGCGGTTCTGATTGTTATTAACTCCGTTCCCATTCCCATTCTTCGCACCATTGTGGTTATGCGATCCTCCTCCAGTGTGGTTGTGACCTCCATGATTATGAACGAGTCCTCCCGAATTCGGGGTTAAGCGAGGCTTCTGTTGAGCTCCTGAGTTGTACTTACCTTGTCCATACTTCCTCTTACGGCTCTCAATTTGCTGTTGCTTCCCTTCAATCATAAGAGCCTTGTCTACCAACTCCTGGTAGTTGTTGAAAGTTGCCACCATCAACTGCATGCTCATCTCATCGTTCAACCCTTCCATAAACTTCTCCTGCTTCGCGGCATCTGTGGCCACATCATCAGGGGCATAGCGTGATAACTTACTAAAATCATCCACGTACTGAGCTACAGTACGGTTCCCCTGGCGTAAGTTGCAAAACTCACGCTTCTTCATTTGCATGGCTCCAATTGAGACATGGGCCGTGCGAAAAGCTTGCTGAAACTGGTCCCAAGTGACATTGGCTATAGGAAAAGTAGCCGTGTAATTCTCCCACCATGCGGCTGCCGGTCCATCCAATTGATGTGCGGCAAAGCGCACCTTCTCAGCATCTGTGCATCCAGCGGTGGTTAACTCCCTTCCAATACGGCGTAGCCAATCATCAGCAACTATTGGCTCGGTGCTACTGGAAAACACTGGCGGTTGTAACCTCAGGAAACGGGCTAAATTGTCCACTGGCGGTGACTTATTGTTGTTGTTGTTGCCCTGGTTCTGAACTAGCAATTTCATCAAGGCATTTTGCTGCTGGCTGGATTAACTGGGTGAGTTCCGGTGGGAAAACTAAACCGGTGTCACGTCTCGGAGGCATCTGAGGGTTTAGATGGAAGAGATTAGAATAGAGAAAAAGGTCTAATGAGAAAACACTACCCATATGCATATGAGGCAAACACAATCATTTCACTCAATCAATCAAGCAAGGGCATACAAACGATCTATAACTATCGCAAAAGTGCCCAACTACTATTAGATACATGGGGGAAAATACTACTAATATATGGTGGTCATCTAAAAATTTTGATCGGTGGAAGACTCCATGATGTCTGCTCCAGCTTCGTCTTCGTAGTCATCATCACTTGGATCAGAATCGGTGTCGTCGATGATGATGTAGTTGTCCGGGCAAGTGGGATCTTCCTCCTCTTCTTCCGGTACTGGTCCTCCCATGAATACTCCGATCTTATTAACTAGGTTGTCGTTCTTCTCCAGTAGTGTCTTGATTTCCTCCTCATATCCATCGCGCGTAAACTTGAGTTCTTCCTCCAGCTCGATGATCCTGGTCTTCGCCTTCTTCATCTCCGTCATATCTGCGCACATCTGGTTCTCCCGACGTCGAATGTGCTGGTTTAGCTCCTGGATGAAAGCTACAATGGATCTATCCTTCTTGATGCTGATTACTTCCCATTGCTCGTCTCAGCGCCCACATATTTGATAGATGGTGTCTTTAAGCTCCCTGTTGTAGACTTCTCCAATACGTCCCATGGTAATGTGAGCTGCCATACTCTTGCCTAGACTCCAGGTGTGTGCTTCGAAAGAAAACTCTATGGGTATTCCAATGTTCAAGTACCGAGTGACTTCCTTCAAGTGGCGTCCAAAAGGTGTGTCTTCATCCGGTTGTGCAAACTTGTTCTTCATCTCCGTCATCCTAAAGAGTGGAAAAATGGAGAGGAGTTAGAAATGAGTAGAGAAGAGTGACCTATGGTTTATCTTAGTGGTCGTGTCCTACACTCAGCGTGTGCTCTCATACCATCTTGTAGCGACCCGACCTCAGATGGTCAAGTCTCTGTGTTTCAGTGTCATCCCTGGATCAGTAATGCTGACACACACGGTACTCGAAGGATTTATAACAAAGTAGCAATCACACACTTATTACATCGAATGTCTCAAAAGAGAACTTATTACAATAATACGGCTTAAGGCCATCTAATGCGATAACATCGGAAGGCTTGGAAGATAAAGTGAGTCCATCAACTCCAACGGCATAGCTGAGCTGCACGGCAACGACCTATCGAACCTTACTCCTCGTCTGAAAAGTCTGCAACATAATACGTTGCAGCCTGAGAACGGTTCAGCACATGGAATATGCTGGCAATATAACATAGTAGAGCAGGAACAGAATAATGCTATCACTACATGCAATATTTGGCTGGTGGAAAGCTCTATGGTTATGGTTTTGCGAAAAGCCAATTTTTCCCTACAACAAAGGAATAAATTTTTACTTTAACTATCATGGTGGTTGAAACATCATTGAGAAGGTATAACCCCAACTCAATCCCAATTAAAGTAGTTAACAAGCCAACAGTATTAATTAAGAGTGATGAGATACATGTGAATACTCAAGTACTAGATACTCAAAATTGTCCATAACCGGGGACACGTCTAACCATGATTAGATTGTACACTCTGCAGAGGTTTATGACTTTTCCCCACAAGACTCGATCGCCTCCATTGATTTTTCGACTTGCATGGTGTTTGAGAAGCGGATGACCGAGACACGATCTTTCGAAACATTAACTCTCTACTCCGGTAGACCATACCAAACCTACAAAACCCACTACCTGCTGATCTACCTCTTCAAGAGCTTCACGTAACACTCAACTATGCTAGAGCCCATAGTAGCTTGCGGCTGCACACGGAAGTTTCTAGCATGAATAATCTCAGATCCTTTGAGCCTGGGTGGCGGTCCATAGGAAGATCACACGGGTACCCGGGATTTCCAAAATAAAACAGACAAGACCTTTGGGTTCCTCGGTGCCTCAATCCACCAGATGTGTATTAAAGTTGCCACCTTAGATTAAACCATTAATTAACAATCTCACATCTGTCATGGATTCACTCAAACCCAACCATGTCTCTGAGCATAGCATAGCAATATAAGCAACACGTAGAAGTAACTCCCGTGGTTTGATAGTAACAGGCAATAGGTTCTACCTCAACTACTACTTCCCAACCCATGAAGTTAATGACATCCTAATCATGCAATGTTTGAGGATTGAAACTAATGTATAAAAACTGGGTATGAAAAGAGTATGATCAAAGTGTTACTTGCCTTGCTGACGATCCGTGAATCCTAGAGACTCGTAGTAACACGCTTCGCACTCCGGGAATTCTATCGCAAGCAAACAACAACATACATAAGCAACAAGCAAAGATGCACAAGAGAAACTTCAACTAAAAGAGGCTGACCAGAAAGTTCAACTTAAGAACTCCGGTTCGCAAAAAGAATCAAACCAAAAGGAGCAACGAAACTCAAACGGTGAAAGAAACAAGGTCCATTTACTAATCTGAACCTAGGTCAAATTTTACAGAGGCAAAAACTTGTTTGAGTTGGTTATTCGGAAATAGGGTTCCGAGACGAAACTCCAGGCGCTTGAATCGCCTGATTCCGATAA
The DNA here is from genome assembly GCA_021605205.1 of Aegilops longissima. Classification (NCBI taxonomy): domain Eukaryota; kingdom Viridiplantae; phylum Streptophyta; class Magnoliopsida; order Poales; family Poaceae; genus Aegilops; species Aegilops longissima. The sequence goes on from CM038682.1 coordinate 590,649,090, forward strand.
ACGAGCGAAAAGTTATACTAGATCGAACATTGGATCAGAAATCGCGATCAGAAAAATCGCGGAATAAATCCGAGAAAAGAAAAGCGACGAACAGCTTAACGAGCGAGCGTTCGTTATCTGAACCTAACGAAGCACGCGTTCGTTAAAAGCGAGCGAGCGAGCTTAACGCTTCGCTAAATAAATAAACCGAGAAATACCGATCTATTTAAAAAACGAAAACTAGGGTTTCAAAAAAACGAAAACTAGGATTTCAAAAAAACGAACGGTTTTAAAAAAACCCGCGGTCTCGGATCCGCGGATACCTCCGCGAGAGGTCCGGCGAGGCGGGCTCCGCGGGCGTGGGGTGGCGGGGCGGCGGGGCTCGGCGACGGAGGCGGCGGGCTCGGCGACGGAGGCGGCGGAGGCGGCAGGCGACTCGACTCGCGGCGGCGGCGGCGGCTCGGGGCTGCTCCGGCTCAGGCGGCTCCGGGTGGCTGCAGTGGTGGTGATGGGTGGTGGTGGCGGGGGGGGCTCGGCTTGGAGGAGGGGCAAGGCGGCGGCGGCGGAGTCCAACTCGGACTCGGTCCGAGTGGCGGCGGCGGCGGGCGGCTCAGTGGGCCGGCCTGCTTGGCTGGGCCCTAGGCCCGATCGGGCGCGGGGATTTGTTTTTTAAATAGTTCCGCCGACAGAAAAACTCCTATAAAATAAAATAAAAATCTAAAAATGGCAAAACAAATTTTCACCGTCTAAATAAAATATTTAGAACGAGATGAACATTTCCTTGGCCCCTAAAATGCAATTTTTTAAAACGTGCAATTTTTCTAACGCAAATAAAATCAAATAAAATCCAACAAATAATTTTAACTTTTTTCCTCCAATATTTCAATTGTTTTGGAGAAGTCATATTATCTTCCTCATTTATTTGTAACATGAAATATTTTTCCGGAGAGAAAAATAATTAAAATCAAATATCCTCGTTCTCATTATTTGATAAAAATCAAATATGAAAACCGAAAAATCCCCAACTCTCTCCGTGGGTCCTTGAGTTGCGTAGGATTTCGAGGATTGCGGAACGAAGATGCAGTAAAATATGATATGCATGGATGACCTAGGTATAACATTCCAAATTGAAAATTTGGGATGTTACAATCAAGGTATGTGCTTTGTGAAAGTCCAATTAAGCGTCTTGATCCATCTCTATAGATCTTGATGCCCTATATATAAGCAGCAGCATCCCGCAACTAACTCATTAGTCACATTGCTTGCAAGGCTTATCATGATGTGCATTACCAAGAGGGCCCAGAGATACCTCTCCAATACTCGGAGTGACAAATCCTAATCTCGATCTATGCCAACCCAACAAACACCTTCGGAGACACCTGTAGAGCATCTTTATAATCACCCAGTTACGTTGTGACGTTTGATAGCACATAAGGCATTCCTCCGGTATCCGGGAGTTGCATAATCTCATAGTCGAAGGAATATGTATTTGACATGAAGAAAACAATAGCAATAAAACTGAATGATCATTATGCTAAGCTAACGGATGGGGCACCGCATGTTCTTTCAGTAGGTACATGCACCACATTATCATTGCCAGCTGTAGGTTCAAACTGCTTGTTCCATAATTCAAAACCATCCTTTAACAAGAAGTCCTCTCCTTCACCTGACATGGAGGAGCCTGAAATCAAATCTACTTGGGATCAACATGCTCTGGAATTTGCATAACATTGCCAATGTTGGAGAAACTGAATATGGGAAAAGGTAAACCATGAGGGGCACCAAGGCTGTTACATCAAGAACTGTCTGGGATAGGTAGCTCCTTGTTAATATCCAAAAGGTTGTCCTCCTGGGCCCTTGGAGTTGAGTTGCCAGCCTGAGATTCAGAGTTACCAACTATGTGAGGATCAGTTAGCTTCAAAACAATAGGTGGGTCATCGGCTGCAACATCAGGATTAATCTGCTGCAATGCAGGCACAGACAACTACAATATTTCTGGAAGAGGTGGTGGAGCATGAATGTCCACAAGCATTGGATTTTATACTACAACAACTGGTATCAAGTCTTCCTTTACCGGGAGATTGGGAAAATGCATCAGCTGCATCTCAACAGGCTGAACATGCTCCTCATTCTTTAGATGGACATGCTCAATTATGACTTGGGGAGCCAAGAGTTCCTCCAGCTCTTGCATGTTTGGACCTCCACTCATAGAGGCAGCTGAGTTAGCACCAACAGATATATCATCAACCTGAAGCCCAAGTGACAGAGTGAGTCCACTGCCCTGCTCAATTTTAGGTTGAATCACCTCCACTTCTAATGGTCCAATCAGATCATTCAACTCTAGAAACTCTCCAACATGTAATTCTACATAGTTGTTGTTGTTGTTGTTGTTGTTGTTGTTGTTGTTGTTGTTGTTGTTGTTGTTGTTGTTGTTGTTGTTGTTGTTGTTGTTGTTGTTGTTGTGGCATAGCCCAATGTACCCAAGCTTAAACTGGCTCAATGGCATGATCATTTACCAACTCCTCATGATTAACAATGTCAATGTTATCTTGCTAGACTAGTGGAAAGCACCAGGTCCAACCACCAAGTTTTGTTTTGGGTGGTGGAATTGCTCCTGGGATCTTGGGTGAGGATTGCCATCCTCTAGCACTGGTTCTTCATCTCAAGGTGGGTTACCAACATGCATATCCTGGATGATCACAATAGGACAGGTCCAAGACTGTCCACTAAAATTATTTGCACCAGAAACCAAGATGCTATCAGGAATATCTTTTAGTCCATTGATCTTGACCTTAAGAACAACAGTGGAATCATTGCATTTGACTCTATCCCAAACCATAAGCTGGCCGAAGCTAGCAGTAGCATTTGGTAGTTCGTGAAACAAGTGCATATCTGTCGGGAACCCAACTACCAACAGCCAAACATCCCTATTCAAATAGAAATTGTTCCAATTCGGCCCCTCATTATGCCTCTGGAAGACAATATGAATGTCACCAAAAGCATGCAGACCTCTGTTAACCAAAAAATCCCTATCTGTCGCGGCTTGTCCAAAAGGGCATCTTCAGATTGAAGAGACCCCCATGCATTTGGACTGAAAGAAATCATACAAGATTTCTCTGACATTGACAAAATCGGCCTCACCTTGTGGCATGGGGATGATGGTGGCAATCGCAAGGTCCTAATTGGCAGGAACCAGATTGCCATGGATCACCCGATAGCGAGCATGCCTCCCCTCAACTTCAATCGTGTGGCATCCGACGGAGATGAAAGGTGAAGGGTCGGACGGAAAGGTGGCCATCTTCGGCAGTGCATGGGAGCTCGAGGGAGTAACAACGAAAACCCCAAGCGATGAATGCAGATGTTGCAGTGGAGCAGAGGGATGGTGGGAATTGGAGTCATCAAGGAGATGGGTTGGCTCACTGCGAGGTTGCCGAAGTGCGGATGCCTAGCTGATTTGACTGCACAAGAGAATGATTCGAGTCGCTTGCATTGGGGGCCCTTAGAGCAGAGAGGCGGTTCACACAGTTTTCAACCAAAAAAGGACTCCTGATTTATGCGATCAGAGGGGGGAGCCGGATCATCAATTACGCCTCAAAATATGCAATTACTCTGAATGTGGCCTAATCTTTTGCACCCATGACAACATATTCTATTAGTGCACTTGGACTAAAGGTGGCCCAAAGACAGACAGCAAACACCGAAATTCTGATGGTTGTTATGGCCTCTTGATTTCCAATGCCGTTATGGGCCTCTTGGTTACCAATACCCAGAGTCAGTCCAACTGTTTGAACTGCCCGTGATCGCTCCCTACCAATAGCGGTGTTATTGGGTGAAGTTAATATGGGATTTGAAGCTTACCTTGATTGAGTGTAGCGACCCGACCTCAGACGGTCAAGCCTACGTATTCTTGTGCCATCCTCGGATCAAGATCTTTGGCACACACAAGACATCAATGTATATATCAAAGTGCAATCACATGTATAAATAACATAAAATGATATATACCTCATAATACTCAGCGGAAACAATCAAACGGGTGTGGAGTCCCATCAACGCCATCGGCAGGTTGAGTGTAGACCGTAACCACAGATCGTAACTCTTACTCGTCGAGCAAATATCGCAACATGATACGTTGCAGCCGTGTAGGTCAAGACATTGAATGTACCGCAAGATCACAACATGAGAAAACAGATGATAAAACTATACTATATGAAATATGGCTTTATGGCTCAGATTCGAATTTTGTTTGCGTAAAAGCTGGTTTTATTTTACCTACATCAAAGGAATAAATGAAGTCTGTACTATGGAGTTTTCTATCACGACATGGTTCCGCCAACCGATGTCTCATAGCCCAAGGTCATCATAAGTTGCCCACAATTAAGTTATCAATCCGGTGTTGAGAGTTCCAGATAGATCCAAGTCCAGATGCTCAAATTGTCCGTAATCGGAACACGGCTAATCGATTAGGTTTAAACCTCTGCAGAGGTTTGTACACTTTACCCGCAAGATTCGATCCTCTCTTTACGCTCTCGCACTTCAGAGTGTTTGAGAACAAGATGACCAAACATGGTCTTCCAAAGGGTTCCTCGACCACCGTCCGCACTCAACCCATCCTATCGTAGTTCTACATCTGCTAGTACCGTCCCCAGCCAGAGTCACAACTAAGGTCAACCAAGCCAGAGCCCATAATGACTTGCGGTTGCACAAGTAAGCTTCCGGCGTGAAGTATTCTTCCTTCTCTTTGAGTCTGGGTGAAGCTTTCCGCAAGATGTCATGGCGCTTCTCCATGCATCCCGCCAACCACCGGTTTCTCCAGGTGCCCGTCAACCATCCTTCACCCAAAGAGTGTGTATTGAATTCTTGTCTCGAGTCTTGAAGTCTTGAGGCCTTGAAGATGCAGTCCTTGCAGATTCCATCATGGAGTTGTCGTCATTGACGTAGAATCCTCCATTCTCACACCACTCCCGAGTACTCATACCAAACCCCGTCTACCATAGCGTAGCATTGAATAAAATATCGTCCCGGGCTTGGTAACAGGGGGGTGGGTTCCTACCTCATGCATACTACTCAACTACAAGGATTCAATAACACTACTGAGGTGTGGTTGCAAGGATGCCACTAAATGCAATAAAAACATAGGTATGAAAGCAATGGTCAAAGTGAACTTGCCTTGTTGACGATCTTCGAAAACTAGGGATTCGTAGTAGCAAGCTCCGCACTCCGGAAATTCTACCGAGGCAAACAATAACTATAATAAGCATATAGCATGAGGATCACATAACACAAGAGCATAACAAAGTAACATAACACACCCAAAACAACCAAATCAAAATCCAAAGGGAAAACTCAAAGAAAACCCATTCAAAGTTTTTCCTACTTCAAACAATAGCTAGAATAGTTTTTATATAACAAAAATTTTCTAACATAACCTAATCAAGGTTTTAGGTTAACTTAACAGAAAAGATTTCACTAATCAACTAGGAGCAAAAAGAATTAATTTAAAACCTATTATGAAACTCCTATTAGGCCTAATCCAATTTCTATTAAGAAAAATAAAATAAAACTTTTATTAATTATAAATAAAAGTTCATCCTATAAAGTGACAGAAACTATCCTAGAATAATCAATCACATGTTAAAATAAATTTATTTACTAATTAAATTAATAGGAAAACAGTAGCTAGTTAATTAATTGGGATTAATAAGATTCTGCTTAAAACTATTTATTTATTAATCCTAAAATACCCAAATTAATTTCTATGGTTTGGAAATGTCAAAAAAAAGTTGGGACAAAAAGAATCATCCAAAAATAATTTTTCTAACTCAAGTTATAGCAGATTTACTATTCTGACTAAAACTAAATTAAAGCAATTTTAATTAATTTTAACATAGCTATAAATATATTCTACAGAAACTACATAAAATTTGCAACCCAACAAAAAAAGAATCACCTAAAAATATTAAACAGAATAAAAGATATCAATTTTTCAAAACAGAAACTATTCTGTTAAAACAGAAAATCAAAAATAAAAGAAAAAGGCCTGATGGGCCTAAACTGTGCACTAGGCGTCAAATAGCCTAAACGGGCCTATTGGTTTAAACTAAAAACGGGCCGGCTAAATAACTAAAAACCCTAACTAATAAAACGGACGAACCGGGCCGGTTTTATTTAAAAAGATACCCCTTCGGGGGTTCTAATCTGGGCCGTTTATTTGGGATCGGACGGGGGAGGGAGATCCCATGACTAACCGGAGTTCGCGCGGCAAGCGGGCGGGCGGAGTGAGGCGAGGGCTCCGGTCGTCGGAGAGGTCGACGGAGTGGACGGAGGATGCGGGAGCTCGGGGAGGGTTCGTGGAGTCGTTGGGGTTCGGGGTGACTAGGGCGGCGACGGGCGACAATGGCGGCGGAGGGAGCTTGGCTCCCATGAGCTCGAGCGGGAGGGAGAGGAGGTCCGCGAGGGGCGAGGGGGAAATGGGGTCGGGAGGGGTTTTATAGGGCGGGGCCTCGTCGGGAAGGAAGGCGATCGGGGAATCGGGATCCCAGATCCCACGGGATCCGCGAAGCGGCGGCGCTGCCTGGCGTGGGCGAGGAGGAAGAAGGGGTGGGGTCAGGCGTCGGTGAGGAGAGAGAGGGAGGGGAGAGCGAGCGGGTGGCCGGGCGAAAGGGTTTCAGCGAGGGGGATCGGGCTGGCTCTGGGCGGTCGGTGGGTGGACTCACACTGGTGGGCAGGGGGCTGGGGCTTTGGCCGCGCTGAGGGGGGGTTTATTTAAAACAAAAACAGAGGTATCTTTTAAAATATAAATATTTTATATAGGACATATATATACCAAAATGATCAGAAAAAGATTTTCTACAACATGAACTATTTTTCAAGTTCAAATAAAATACACAAAATTCTAATAAAACAAAGAGTGTTTCTGCCTAATAAAATCCAATAAAATCATTTTAAAAATACCAAAATGACTTCAAATTTATTTTCTCCTAATTTTTCATTGAAGGAATCATTTTACCCCTATTTCCATTTATTTATTTTTAGGAGGAAAATAAGTTGAATAAAGTCCAAATAATTCCAAATTGGAAAGGGGTTTCAAAATACTTTCTAATGACTTTCAATTTGGCTCTTTTTAACTTCCAACTCATATTTCATATAATTGAAGAAGTCCTTTTATCTTCCCTCATGAAAATCATTGAGTTGCATAAAGTTTTGAATTTGAAATATCCCCAAATGAAATTCAAATCTTTTTCCAAAACCCTTTTCATCTCAATATGGAAGAAGTCATGTCAACTTCACTCTAGGGTTTGGTGTTGCAATGAACTTGAGTTCATTGGGATCCAAAAGGCAAAATGGAAAGTTTGGGAAAGTCATTTCATTCCTCTCATTCAACTTTCAAAAGTTTCAAATTCCACTCAACTTCACTCAATCAATCGGACAAACAATCGACATCAAGCATAGTTATTTATTTAATATAACATTCCAAAATTTAGAATTTTGGGATGTTACAAACCTACACACTTAAAATGAATCTCGTCCTCGAGATTCAAGAGGCTAGCAAGAAAAGGTTAGGGTTGGGGTCTTCTAGCAAATGTCTTGGTCGAAAAGGTCGGGGTGCTACCACACTTAAAAACAAGGTCATGGTTCCAATAAACTCAGATATTTCCTCCGAGGGCTGACAATGTATGTCTCTTCACATATCTTACAATAGCTCCTTCATTAAAGCTCTTCCGTCAAGCATAGAGTTTTCCTCAAAAGCTTGGGTCGGTTCGTCAAAGTTGAAGTTCAATCCGAGACCGGATCTTCTTAGCTGATGGGTCTGTGTCCATTCTAAACAACTATCGAAACACTCATGGTGGTCTACAATTTATGGTTTTCTCCTGCGAGAAAACGGGTCTGGGTTGAACCTCACCGTATAACCTACGATTGGCAACGGTTGCTGTAAAAGGGGTTCCATCGTCCTACCATTCTATGGTTTTAGGGCTTATAAGCGTCGACACTCTTCAAAGGTTTTCAAGTCTCTCGATTTTCCATCAACATATGATAGTTCATGATAGAAGTCTTCAGATGGGGCCAATCCATCCTGCATTTGAATCATTACCACATACGTAAACATCGAATCACGTATTCTAACACTTGGGCATACTCACAAGCATTGCAGAATTTCTCTTGTTCTCGAACCGGGTTCGAGTAATTCCATGGTTTCGCAAGCCAAACAAAGCATCTATCGTTACTTCACCACTCTCAGGTTTTCGCGTAACCTCCTACGGAACGTATGCTGATTGGATCTCTGATTCTTCCAGATTTCTTCCTTCATCAAGGGTACATCTGTTCCTTTTTCAAAATCCTGGGCCTGTGGGTTATGGGTCCACTTCAACATTAGTGCAGCTTTAACTTATCCTTGGAGTAACTCTGTTGTTACACCTCCTTAAATCCAGTCGTACTATGTTTCTTCATACCATCATATCAAAACAAAACTCCAACTTATATTGTTCAGCTTCCTTCTATGGGCCGTCATGAATAACACATTTTTTTCTTCATTGATCCTGTGGCTTTACAGAGTACTACGACCAAAAGAATGCACAAGTTTATCCATAAATCTCATTATTTTCATAGCAATCTTTCATTACATCCTTAATCATTTTCGTAAATCCAAATTCCAAAAAGTACTTTGTTACAAATGCTGCCACCCACATGGTTTGGTATGGTCAGACATTACTTCCAACTTTATTTGTTTATCCTCCTCAAGGATTCTTCAGTCCCACTGGAATTGTGCGACATGTGCCTTGAATTCTTCAATCTTCTGTTTCATTATGGTGGCCTTGAGCTTCACCTTCATCATCTCTGCATGCACTTCGCTTAGGTAATCCTGAGTATAATGGAGTCTTGCTTCAAGTATTTCTCCGATCTGGCGTATGGCTTCCATGGCTGCTTCACGAACAGTGTCGAAGAAAGTTGCTTGTGGCACACGTGAGATGAAAAAGTAATGCCCCATCCTCTTTGGGCAAACTCCTTTCAAACGGTGGAGGTGTACCTCCACATACCAAAGTTCCACTCCCTTATGCATGAAGGGTAGCCTTTGTAGACCGCATCTCCTTCAAGGTGAATATGCTTCATCATGTCCTTCAGATCTTCGGTAATCATGATCACTTGTCGTGGTCATGATTGTTTCCGCCTTTAAGGAAAGACTCATAAAGGGTTGTCATCTGCATGTGTAGGATAAGAGGAGTGCTCAGAACAAGGGATGTATCTCCATGGGAAGTTGCAATTGTCTCCGAGAAAGGTTTGGTGTTCAGTTGTCCATGGGTTCAAGATTTGGGTCCTGTTGAGATAGAAAGAGAAGGCAATTACCCACTCATCAACAAAATTATCGTTTGTAATGGGCCGTTCTACTATGGTTTCGTTTCTAAGTCCTCATTTCTTCAGGTCTTCAATGCTCGGGAGTTTCCAATTCCTGATGTTGTTCCCATATGAAGGCCTTCTACCATTCTTCCGTAACTTACGTCTCTCATGGTTGAAATAAATACAAGCCTACGAATATCGCATCTATCCAACCATTCAATAAACATACAAAAATAATAGCAACCAAGCATTCATTTATTAAATCAATTCTACAGTATCGCCACCCACAGAATTTGGTATGGTCAGATACTTAAATCGGGATGGCGTTCACCTTTATTTCTCTCATGGTGGAATACTACTAATTTCTTCGGGGTTTCTTACATGTGGACTTGATCTCTTCCAGTTCTTCTGCTAGATTTTCCCTGTCGACACGGAGTTTCTTATGACGACCCTGTATGTCCTGAAGTTGTTCCTTGAGCTTCTGGATTTCAACGTCCTTTGCATGAGACATGGTCCTGCTGTTCTTCAGTTCCTGACGCATTCTCGAGATCTCGAGGTTCTCCTCCTCCAGCTTGTTTACCTTCATCTCGAGTCTTGTCCTCTTCTCGTAGTGCTTCATTGTCAAACAGGGCTTCCGGAGGTCCATCTCAAGATTCTTGACGTATTGTTCCAGATCCCGATTGTACACTAAAAGTGGGGAGAACTTCATCTTTGCGCTTCCATCAAGGCAATAGTTGCTCCATCGGACTTCGCCATCCCATCCTTCCAAAGAAGTGTGGGTTTAGTGCAACACGATGACGATAGCATAAACGTGCAATAGCATCATGGACGGCAGTGTTGATGACCATATCACGATCACCATTTATAGTTCAAGTTGATGTCTGCAGTCTTGGGGCTTCTTTACGACCAAAACTTGGGTCTTGACTCCCCACGATCTGGACGTCCTCTTAGTTGCCTTGATCTCGGTATCGGTAACTTCAGCAGCCTGACTAGCTCCACAAGGAAAGGGCCTCCAAGAACCTTCTCGTAGTGTTCTCTTTTGTTTAGAATGTAGCTCTCCATCTATAGTTTGAAATAAGGAGGGTTCAGTAAAAAGGAATCAGGTGTTACGAGAGTAGTACAAAACAAAGGTCATTCCTATTGGGGTCTTCATATTTCTAAGTCATTTTCTAGGGTCACGTTCTACAGCCAACATGTGCTCTGATACCATCTCTGAGCGACCCGACCTCGAGACGGTCAAGCCTACGTATTCTTGTGCCATCCTCGGATCAAGATCTTTGGCACACACAAGACATCAATGTATATATCAAAGTGCAATCACATGTATAAATAACATAAAATGATATATACCTCATAATACTCAGCGAAACAATCAAACGGGTGTGGAGTCCCATCAACGCCATCGGCAAGTTGAGTGTAGACCGTAACCTCAGATCGTAACTCTTACTGTCGAGCAAATATCGCAACATGATACGTTGCAGCCGTGTAGGTCAAGACATTGAATGTACCGCAAGATCACAACATGAGAAAACAGATGATAAAACTATACTATATGCAATATGGCTTTATGGCTCAGATCTGAATTCTGCTTTGCGTAAAAGCTGGTTTTATTTTACCTACATCAAAGGAATAAATGAAGTCTGTACTATGGAGTTTTCTATCATGACATGGTTCCGCCAACCGATGTCTCATAGCCCAAGGTCATCATAAGTTGCCCACAATTAAGTTATCAATCCGGTGTTGAGAGTTCCGAGATAGATCCAAGTCCAGATGCTCAAATTGTCCGTAATCGGGACACGGCTAATCGATTAGGTTTAAACCCTCTGCAGAGGTTTGTACACTTTACCCGCAAGATTCGATCCTCTCTTTACGCTCTCGCACTTCAGAGTGTTTGAGAACAAGATGACCAAACATGGTCTTCCAAAGGGTTCCTCGACCACCGTCCGGTACTCAACCCATCCTACCGTAGTTCTACATCTGCTAGTACCGCCCCAGCCAGAGTCACAACTAAGGTCAACCAAGCCGAGCCCATAATGACTTGCGGTTGCACGTAAGCTTCCGGCGTGAAGTATTCTTCCGTCTCTTTGAGTCTGGGTGAAGCTTTCCGCAAGATGTCATGGCGCTTCTCCATGCATCCCGCCAACCACTGGTTTCTCCAGGTGCCCGTCAACCATCCTTCACCCAAAGAGTGTGTATTGAATTCTTGTCTCGAGTCTTGAAGTCTTGAGGCCTTGAAGATGCAGTCCATGCAGATTCCATCATGGAGTTGTCGTCATTGACGTAGAATCCTCCATTCTCACACCACTCCCGAGTACTCATACCAAACCCCGTCTACCATAGCGTAGCATTAAATAAAATATCGTCCCGGGCTTGGTAACAGGGGGGTGGGTTCCTACCTCATGCATACTACTCAACTACAAGGATTCAATAACACTACTGAGGTGTGGTTGCAAGGATGCCACTAAATGCAATAAAAACATAGGTATGAAAGCAATGGTCAAAGTGAACTTGCCTTGTTGACGATCTTCGAAAACTAGGGATTCGTAGTAGCAAGCTCCGCACTCCGGAAATTCTACCGAGGCAAACAATAACTATAATAATCATATAGCATGAGGATCACATAACACAAGAGCATAGCAAAGTAACATAACACACCCAAAACAACCAAATCAAAATCCAAAGGGAAAACTCAAAGAAAACCCATTCAAAGTTTTTCCTACTTCAAACAATAGCTAGAATAGTTTTTATATAACAAAAATTTTCTAACATAACCTAATCGAGGTTTTAGGTTAACTTAACAGAAAAGATTTCACTAATCAACTAGGAGCAAAAAGAATTAATTTAAAACCTATTATGAAACTCCTATTAGGCCTAATCCAATTTCTATTAAGAAAAATAAAATAAAACTTTTATTAATTATAAATAAAAGTTCATCCTATAAAGTGACAGAAACTATCCTAGAATAATCAATCACATGTTAAAAATAAATTTATTTACTAATTAAATTAATAGGAAAACAGAGCTAGTTAATTAATTGGGATTAATAAGATTCTGCTTAAAACTATTTATTTATTAATCCTAAAATACCCAAATTAATTTCTATAGTTTGGAAATGTGAAAATAAAGTTGGGACAAAAGAATCATCCAAAATAATTTTTATAACTCAAGTTATAGCAGATTTACTATTCTGACTAAAACTAAGTTAAAGCAATTTTAATTAATTTTAACATAGCTATAAATATATTCTACAGAAACTACATAAAATTTGCAACCCAACAAAAAAAGAATCACCTAAAAATATTAAACAGAATAAAAGATATCAATTTTTCAAAACAGAAACCATTCTGTTAAAACAGAAAATCAAAAATAAAAGAAAAAGGCCTAATGGGCCTAAACTGTGCACTAGGCGTCAAATAGCCTAAACGGGCCTATTGGTTTAAACTAAAAACGGGCCGCCTAAATAACTAAAAACCCTAACTAATAAACCGGACGAACCGGGCCGGTTTTATTTAAAAAGATACCCCTTCGGGGGTTCTAATCTGGGCCGTCTATTTGGGATCGGACGGGGGAGAGAGATCCCGGCGACTAACCGGAGTTCGGCGATGGCGGCGAGAGTGCGGCGAGGGCTCCGGTCGTCGGAGAGGTCGACGGAGTGGCCGGGAGGATGCGGGGGAGCTCGGGGAGGGGTTCGATGGAGTCGTTGGGGTTCGGGGGTGACTAGGGCGGCGACGGCGGCATAATGGCGGCGGAGGAGCTTGACTCCCATGAGCTCAGCGGGAGGGAGAGGAGGTCCGCGAGGGGCGAGGAGGAAATGGGGTGCGGGAGGGGTTTTATAGGGCGGGGCCTCGTCGGGAAGGAAGGCGATCGGGGAATCGGGATCCGGATCCCACGGGATCCGTGAGCGGCGCGCTGGCTTCGGTGGCGTGGGAGGAGGAAGAAGAAGGGTGGGGTCAGGCGTCAGTGAGGGAGAGGGTGGGTGAGCGAAGCGGGTGGCGGGCGAAAGGGTTTCAGCGAGGGGAATCGGGCTGGCTCATTGGCGCCTGTGGGTCAAGGCCGTGGTGAAATTTGGGGCCTGGGCCTCGGTGGGTGGACTCAATGGCTGGCTAGGCCAGAGAGGCTGGTGGCGCTGAGGGGGGGTTTATTTAAAACAAAACAGAGGTATCTTTTAAAATATAAATATTTTATATAGGACATATATACTCCAAAATGATCGAAAAAGATTTTCTACAACATGAACTATTTTTCAAGTTCAAATAAAATACATAAAAATTCTAATAAAACAAAGAGTGTTTCTGCCTAATAAAATCCAATAAAATCATTTTAAAAATACCAAAATGACTTCAAATTTATTTTCTCCTAATTTTTCATTGAAGGAATCATTTTACCCTATTTCCATTTATTTATTTTTAGGAGGAAAATAATTTGAATAAAGTCCAAATAATTCCAAATTGGAAAGGGGTTTCAAAATACTTTCCAATGACTTTCAATTTGGCTCTTTTTAACTTCCAACTCATATTTCATATAATTGAAGAAGTCCTTTTATCTTCCCTCATGAAAATCATTGAGTTGCATAAAGTTTTGAATTTGAAATATCCCAAAATGAAATTCAAATCTTTTTCCAAAACCCTTTTCATCTCAATATGGAAGAAGTCATGTCAACTTCACTCTAGGGTTTGGTGTTGCAATGAACTTGAGTTCATTGGGATCCAAAAAGGCAAAATGGAAAGTTTGGGAAAGTCATTTCATTCCCTCTCATTCAACTTTCAAAAGTTTCAAATTCCACTCAACTTCACTCAATCAATCAGACATCAAGCATAGTTATTTATTTAATATAACATTCCAAAATTTAGAATTTTGGGATGTTACATTGAGTCAAATGTTTCAAAAGTGGAAGAACGCGAGGATTAGACGAACTAATCATCACAACATCTTGGGGTGGGGGGGGGGAGGGAATTCTGGGGGTTTGAACAGCATAAAACATATGATCTACGATCTTTGGATCGATCAACGAGGGTCCATTCATGATCTAACTATCCTTGATTAAAGCCAGAATTCTTTGCGAAAATCCAGACCACCATTGCCTCAAAGAAAGAAACCCATATTAAAAAGCTCATTAGAGCAATTGCCACCTTTGATGATGGCAAAGCCCACATCTCTAGAAGAAACACTGAGTTGAAAGATCAATTTTGCATGCAAGAAACCTTGAAGCGGGAGGCATGGCCCCCGAAGCAAGATTGGAGGATGAGACTAACCGAGTCATTGTTGATTCACAGCTTGGATCTTGAGAGCTTAGCAACTACTCCCTCTGTAAACTAATATAAGAGCGTTTAGATCACTACTTTAGTATTCTAAACGCTCTTATATTAGTTTACGGAGGAGTAGGAAGAATTCCTTGAGATCACCTCCATCAAAGTGGTTGATCGGGACACCAAATTGCTTCCAGATGAATGCTTCAAAAGCCAAGCCAGGTTCGAACTTGAGATCGGAAAGGGCCATGGTGAGGAAGGTGTGGGTGGTCGCCGGCACCGGAGTGGCAACCGACGGGGAAGGGGTGGCCACCGTGGCCGGGGTGGCGCACGACGCTAGGAGGAGAGGAAGCTGAATCTTCATAAGGTCTCGATCCGCTAAATTGCTATTGATCTTCGTATGCATGTAAAACGAAGGAGGCTGGACCGGGATGGGCAATTGGTGCACCGGGTTGGATGGTCGGCTTCCAACCACTGTCGCAGACACATCCGGATGTGTCCAAGGCCGTCTGGTGTGTTTGACTTAATGAACCGCGTTGACCCTAAGCTTGCTTGTACAGTACCGCTACGTGTAGAAGTTAGAGTGACAAGTGATGGACGATTGTTTACTAAAAGTAGTACGTACGGTACGTATGTAGTGTTGTTGTACCACCAGGGACCTGATATGTTCATATATTGTTCGTGCTTTCATTTTTTTTTTTTTTGAGTACAGGTGCATGAGATAACATCTGTTAGTTTCGACTTCGAAACGCGCGGTGAGCTCATGCTACGCATTCTGATGTGTTTTGCATCACCACTCCACTTGTGGAAGGAATAGTCAAACAGAGGCAGCACTGCTAGCTGCAATAATTGAAAACTAGGGTTTTGGAGTGGTAATTCTTAGCTCATCAATCATCACGCGTACAGGCCAGGGAATAGCTAGTGTCGGCGTCATTGGAAGAACTAGCTTTTGAAGAATGTGTGTGTGGCCTCAAAGCACATGCATACCATGTTAGGGCTACGCCTACGCTTGTCGCTGTCGGGTCGGTACGTGGATTAGTCGTCACTAGCTAATTGCCTGAATCCCGGCAAATCGAGTCAAAGCAGAGCACATCACACATATACATATTGGCAAAAAAAAGAAGTTGTTTTATAGCCCATTAAGGGATTAATCCTCTAACAAAATATGACCCAGGTTAGTTCAAAGGACGTATTTTTTTTTTCTGTGGATCGAAGGAGGGTCAATTCCCTCATGAAAACACTCTGGCAGTGCCGGCCGGCACACTACATAATTAGGCAGTACCTTTACTTTGTCCAGGGAATCTCACGTACGCGTTGCTTATGGTCGACGTCAGCAAGTTGCAACAACCACCCCGCATTTGGGGTCGTATGTACGGCGGGGCAGCCATGCATACCCATTTCGCAATGAATACCCAATGTAGGTATGTGTTGCACGCGAGGATACGCAAGACATCCCACATGCACCCGCGCGTCGGTGCATCCGTAACGTGGCCTATTGGAGCAGAGCAATACAGCACAAGATCAACAGAGTCCAACTGGAAAGTTGATCAAGATAGCCACAAGAATACTAGTAGTAGTTAATTATGTGGTAGTGCTCTTACGTACAGTATATGGGTGCATAGAAGTTATGTACATCTAACAAACTGGGGCCCCGCCACTTGAATTAAACAAATGTTGCATAGTGAGTCTGACCTTTAGCACAGTGTGTGTATGTATGGACATGGACTGTATGCACGAGGGCTGAGGCCAAGTCCAACATTTCCGCCAAATACTGATCAACAGTCTTTCCTCCTTCCCCAGGGCCTCGTGGGCAACACATGCACAATTTGGCCTGGCCTCAGCTCATATGGCCCCTTTGAAAGTCCAGAAAGAAACCATACACACACAGTATATGCTTGCCCTGTAGAATAAGAGTCTCAGAGCAGGAAAAGTGTGCTTTCCGTGGGCTTGCTTGAGCACTTGTTCAGTGGCTTGTTTGCCGAGATAATTGCCCTAAATCGAGCCTCTTGTGATCACATGTAAGCTTTCCATGCGTGCATGCATGTGAGGTGTTTTGGTTTTACGACCATCGAAATGGGTCGCTTTCATACTGTCGGTTGACGCCTGCCCGCTCTGATTATTCGGAGCATGTAATGATTGTTAACTCGTTGTGCGCATCGGCTTCCACAGGGAACCCGGCATGTTATCTGAACTCGGAATTGCGACTCCCCTGCCGTGTACACACACACCGAAGTCGACCCCCGCCGATGGAGCATGCATGTTCGGGCCTCCACGTACTCCCTCCGTCCTTTAAAGAGTGTACTTCCAACTTTCTTGGAGAGTCAAACTTCTTTATATTTGACCATGTATATATAATAATACATCAATATTTATGCCATCAAATTAGTAGCATTAGATTCGTGATAAAATATACTTTCATCATATACCTATTTGATTTCTCAAACATTGATATATTTTTAGACAAACTTGGTGGCTTTGAGATAGTTTGTATCCAACAAAGTTTCTAAGACACTCTTTAAAGCCGACGGAGAAAGAGAGCGGACCGTATCTTTCAACACTGCAATTATTAACGCAGAATTGGGGATGGTATCGTTTTGTGTAGTAGTATACTCGACCGACCACAATGGACGTAATCAGGAGCCTGTCGCAAATGCCCTATTAAATGATGATTGGTCGATTGAGCCCTTGGTAGGCTGTGCGCGAGTCCTGATCTTTCATCGCCATTCAGTGAATTTTCAGACGCTTAGCCTGAGTGAGGAACCTCCCCGGTTCCATTTTTGCACTAAATATCGAAAAAAGATTTCCCCCACTTTATATTATATAAAGCAAACATTACCATACATATGAGCGAGCCAAACAAACACACGCCACCACGACACACAACGAACACACCTAAAACTAGATACAAAAGTGCCGAGCACCATCACACCACTCGGACACAACCAAGCACACAAAATATGAGCTATGAAGAACCACTTGGAGCCACCAAAGGGGTGAGATGGACCATGACGAAGCAAGGACTTCAAGAAAGGACTCCAAGACGGTGCCTCCCTGAAGGGTACGACCACGGATAGCCGCCACCGTCCAATCCACAGATCAAGTTTTCACCTGGAGCGACGCAGGGGATGGGAGCACCGCGACGGAGCCTTCAAAAAGGATACGATGTCCACGGATGCCGCCACTGACGGCCAAAAAAGGACTGGGCAATTGATGAACCCCGGTGCTCGCACCCCGCCGACACACCCCTGCTCCGCCAACCACCTGCAGCCACGTCCCCCGCGAAACCATGGCTGCCCGCCCGCTTTGAGACGTAAAAGCAATTGGTTTGAAGATGTTGCCATGGATGAGTTCATGCATCATTGGTTTGCGGTAAGCGTATGCATCATTGCAGGGACGCGTGCGTGTTTATATAGACAAAGAGTACATAGGCGGCAGGTTGTTGGAGTCTTGACCCATCCTCCAAGCTATACAAGAGATAGGATCAAATCTTCCTAACAACCTGCCTTGGTTACAAGATACACACACACATTACACGCACACAACGCCGTGACATATATGTCCCGTTTAACTACCAAGCCTATCATTTAACATCCTCCCTCAATCTCAACATGTGAAGGTTTAGATTGTTCTTGAAGGCTTGAAGTTGTCGAGCTTGCAAGGGCTTTGTGAAACCATCAGCGACTTGATCACCTGTTGGAATGAACCGTACTTCCAACAATTTCTGAGCAACTCTTTCTCGAACAAAGTGATAATCAATTTCTATATGCTTTGTTCTTGCATGAAATACAGGGTTTGCAGAAAGATAAGTTGCTCCAAGATTATCACACCACAACTGTGAGACATGTGATCTCCCAATACCCAATTCATTAAGTAAAGTTTCTATCCACATTACCTCAGCAGTTGCATTTGCCAGAGATTTATATTCCGCTTCTGTGCTTGACCGAGACACAGTTGCTTGTTTCTTTGCATTCCAGGATATGAGGTTTGAACCAAGAAAGATAGCGAAGCCACCAGTGGATCTCCTATCATCAGGACATCCAGCCCAATCTGCATCTGAAAAGGCACTTACTGTTGTTGAAGAAGACTTACACAATCTCAGTCCTGTTTCAACACTTCCTTGTAGATACCTCAAAATCCTTTTTACAGCTGTCCAATGTACTGTGGTAGGAGCATGTAAGAACTGACAAACCTTGTTAACAGAGAAGGAAATATCTGGTCTTGTTAAGGTTAAGTATTGCAGTGCACCAACTATGCTTCTATACTTTGTTCCTTCCTCTGGACTCAACAACACCCCTTCATGCAATGACAATTTTTCAGTTGTAGACATGGGCGTGTTGGAGGGTTTGCAGTCTTTCATACCTACACGCTTGATTACATCTCTGGCATATTTTTCCTGAGTTAGTACTATACCATCATGCACCTTTTTAACTTCAATTCCTAGGAAATAATGAAGCTCTCCTAGGTCCTTTAGGGCAAACTCATTTTTCAACTGTTTTAACAATGCTGAGGTGGCTACTGTAGACGAGCTAGCAACAATTATGTCATCAACATAAATTAACATGTATATTATCACCTTTCCTTTCTTAAAGAAGAACAGAGAAGTATCTCCCTTGGAAGCTCGAAACCCAAGTTGTTGTAGTTTAGTGCTTAGCCTCGAGTACCAAGCCCTAGGGGCTTGTTTAAGTCCATATAAGGCCTTGTCCAGCTTGCACACATGATTGGGTTTAGCATCATTTTCAAACCCAGGTGGTTGTCTCATATAGACTTCCTCTTCGAGAACGCCGTGTAAGAACGCATTCTGCACATCCAATTGGCGAAGATTCCATCCTCTGGAGACAGCAACAGACAAAACAAGTCTGATAGTAGCAGCTTTAACAACTGGACTAAAAGTGTCCTCATAATCAATACCGTATCGTTGTTTAAAGCCTTTAGCTACTAACCTAGCCTTGTATCTATCTATTGTGCCATCAGGTCTTTTCTTGATTTTATATACCCATTTACAATCTATAACATTCCTCCCTTGCTTGTAAGGAACTAGGTGCCATGTTTGGTTTTTCATGAGTGCATCATACTCAACATTCATAGCATTTTTCCAACTTGCATTGTTTAGTGCTTCGGTCAAATTCTGTGGTTCTCCGGTGGAAGCAAAATTTGCAAACTTGAATTTTTTTCATACCTGACCGTTCCATCCTTGTATGTTGAGGGCTTTAAAATACCTTTTTGTGATCTTGTTGTTACACGTTGTGGCGCAGAGTCAATAACCGCAGAAGATCCCGATCCGCTACCTCGTACCGGAGCAGACCGAGCCGGCGCAGACAAATCCTCCTCGACTGCTGCGCGCCTGGGCTGGCTCAGATCCCACGCCTGTGGGCCTGGAGAGAGCGACCCACCACCCGCCGACCGACCGCTATCATTGCCTCGGGCGACAGGGCCCCCGCCCCCACTCGATCCGCGGCAGCTGTCACGTGAGGGAGAGGAGTCCACCGCGCCACCCGACCAGTGACCGGGCCCGGACGACGTGTCGCTCGCGGAGTGGGCCGGCGCGGAATCTGGAGGGGGCGGCGTCTGTGGCGTCACCAGATCCTCCTCGGGATCGTTTTCCGCGCCAAATCCGTCGGGATCAGCGTTAGCAGGCAGATCCTCCTCGTGTCCTGCGCCTGGCTGTATATGAACCTGTTGCTGTTGCATAAAATCATGGTTTGGGGCTGCAATTTTTTTACTGCTGCCACCATTGTTAGTAAGGCTATCGCACAAATGATCATCAGTACTATTTTCACTCCCCTGATCAGTTGGATTCAAGAGTTCTGGTGACAATAAGAGGATTTCAGAACGTATTCTGGCTCCGGCATTGGGATGTAAAGTGGAGAAGGGAAATATATTTTCATCAAAGACTACATCCCTTGAAATATACACACGTCCTGTAGAGATATCAAGACATTTGAAACCCTTATGAAGATTGCTATATCCGAGAAAAGCACATTGCTTGGATTTGAATTGAAGCTTGTGTTTGTTATATGGCCGAAGATTAGGCCAACAAGCGCAACCAAAGATTCTAAGAGCTGAATAGTTGGGTTTTTCATGATACAATCTTTCAAGAGGGGTTTCGAAGTTGATAACTTTACTAGGTAGACGATTGATCAGGTATGTAGCAGCAATGAAAGCTTCATCCCAAAACTTTAGAGGCATGCAAGCTTGAGCAAGAAGAGATAGACCAACCTCAACTATATGCCGGTGTTTATGTTCTGCCGAGCTGTTCTGTTGATGAGCATAGGGACAAGAAACATGATGAGATATGCCAATTTTTGTGAAGAAGGAGTTGAGTTTTTCGTACTCACCACCCCAGTCTGTTTGGAGAGCAAGAATTTTGCGATTGAATTGCGTTTCAACAAGATTTTGAAAGTCATGAAATTTTTGGAAAACTTCAGACTTATGTTTAATGAGATAAATCCACGTGAATTTGCTAAAATCATCTATGAAACTTACATAGAATTTCTTCCTCCCTACTGTTTCAACAGCAGGTCCCCAAACATCAGAGAAAACAAGTTCTAAGGGAAACTTTGATTCACTTATTGACTTTGGATAGGGTAGTTGGTGACTTTTGCCTTTTTGGCAAGCATCACATACAAACTCATTATTGAACAAACTATCACATGGGAGGTTATTGTTGCTAACAATCTTTCTAACGATAACTGAAGACGGATGACCTAAACGCCGGTGCCACCTATCTGAAGACAGTTTGATGACACTTAGCACTTGCTTCTTGGCGTTTCCCCCCACGTGTTTGACAGGATAGAGACCCCGTCTACCCCTGCCTCGAAGTAGAACCTTCCTCGTTCCCTGTTCCTTGACAAGAAAAAATCGAGGATGAATTTCAACGAAGGTATTGTTGTCGGTGGCAAGCCGACTAGCTGAAATTAGGCTTTTATCAGCTTCTGGAACATGAAGAATTTTGTTTAAATGGAGATCTCGATCGGGAGTGTGAATAGCTGAATAACCAATGTGTCGGATAGCCATACCTGAACCGCTCGCACTGTGGATCTGTTCGCCGCCGGTGTACCTGTCCCGCACCGTCAGCTTCTCTAGATCACCAGTGATGTGGTCGGTTGCGCCGCTGTCCAGGTACCAGTTGGAGTCTACCCCGTACTGTGGGGTCACCATGTTGGCGGACTTCTCTTCTTCTCCCTGGTACGACTCATCGTAACGTTTCCAGCACTTCCAGGCTGGGTGGCCTGTCTTGCCATAGATCTGGCACACCACTTTGGGGGCAGGAGCAGAGTTGTTGTAGTTGCCCCTGCCGCCTCCTCCGCGGCCGTTTTGCTTGGTGTAGGGACGGCCACGGTCACCACCAGAGTTGCCGCCGCCTTGTCTGCCGCGGCCGCGGTCACCACCGCCGCGTCCACGCCCACGTGTCGCCGCGTTCGCCGAGGATTGCGATCCTCCGTGGCGAAGGTTCATCCGTGTCTCAAAGCTAACAAGCTGCGAGTACAGCTCTGGCACGGTAACTGGCTCCACACGGGAGCACATGGCCGAAACCATCGGGTCGAAGTCTTCATCAAGCCCGGCAAGGATGTGAGAAACGACGTCCTCCTCGTCCACCCTTTTGCCTGCTGCGACAAGTTCGTCACAGAGGGTTCGGATCTTGCCCTTACGGAGGTTGGCGAGGCGATCCGCGTTCACGGCCGCAGATGGAGCTCCTCGACCGTTTCCACAGCTTACGGAGATTGGCGAGGGCGACTGGATTGCCATCTCACGGGCAGCGTTGTCACTTGCGATCTTGTGCATACCAGGTTTGGAACTCTGGGTTGGGGGTCTTCTTCTTGGTTCTGCGAGGACAGCATCCCCTGGACCGTGTTCCACAGCTCAGCCGAGGTGTGGCAGGTGGCGACCTGGATTGCCATCTCACGGGGCAGCGTTGTCAAAAGATATGAGAAAACTTGTTGATCTT
This sequence comes from Aegilops longissima, assembly GCA_021605205.1. NCBI lineage: Eukaryota > Viridiplantae > Streptophyta > Magnoliopsida > Poales > Poaceae > Aegilops > Aegilops longissima. Next base: position 590,671,593 of record CM038682.1, read on the forward strand.
GTGCATACCAGGTTTGGAACTCCGGGTTGGGGATCTTCTTCTTGGTTTTCCCTTCGGAGTCCGTGACCTCCAGCTGCATGGGCGGCACCGGAAGATCGACGTCGAGGTACTTCTGCATCTGAGCACCGCGGATGGCGGACAGCACCGTCGCCCGCCATAGCGCTTGGTTGCCCTTGGTGAGCTTCTCCGAGACGACGTGAGCGAATGGAGAGGATGGGAAGGTACTTGAAGATGTTGCCATGGATGAGTTCAAGAGGTGCTCTGATTACCATGTAAAAGCAATTGGTTTGCGGTAAGCGTATGCATCATTGCAGGGACGCGTGCGTGTTTATATAGAACAAAGAGTACATGCGGGCGACAGGTTGTTGGAGTCTTGACCCATCCTCCAAGCTATACAAGAGATAGGATCAAATCTTTCTAACAACCTGCCTTGGTTACAAGATACACACGCACACATTACACGCACACAACGCCGTGACATATGTCTCACGCCTAACTAGCAAGCTTATCATTTAACAAACCACACAGGCAATCACAAAGTGGCGGATCTGCAGCATATGAGCTATGGCGAAGCCATCCCACCCTTAATAAATGGAAAGTCTCCCATTGACATGCCGGAGCTTGGCCCTACATTAGCAACCAGTATTCATCCTCAAAACAATCTCTTTTAGGATGACACTCATGTGCTCACGGAATACATCGGGAATCTGAATATATTTCAATCCAGGTGTTAGAACAACCTTCCAGAGTGGGCTGGAGTAGCGTTCTCATGAAAGTGACCAACATTCGTTGGCCTCCACCGATGCTTCTTTGAGAGGGTGGCTTCTACCATATCCTCGGCTTTGGAGTAGCTGTCTGGAACATCTTTGTTAATGACCAATTTGCCCATGGATTAATGCAACCAAGAACTTAGGCTCAACACACTATAGAAAAATATTGTGCATTTTTAAATGATAGCATTTGAAAAAAAAATGTATCAATGCGTATTTGAAAAATGTTGAACACGTACTCGAAAAAAGTTCAAAAGCATGTGTTTGAACAAAATGTGGAAAATGTTTTTGAATAATGTTAAACATATATAAATAAATGTTTTTATATGTATATGAAAAATGAACAATGTGTATGAATGAATAGATATGATAATATGTATTTCAATTATTTTAAATCATTATTTAAAATATTAAACATGTATAAAAATGTTCCTTATGTATAAGAAACACGGTCAATGTATATGGAAAAAGTGGAATTAAAAATATATATTTTGAAATTTAATTGTATATTTTGAAAATGTTAAACATGTATAAAATAATGTCTCATATGTATGCGAAATAAATTGTACAACATGCATGAAAAACTTGACATCAAAACATATATTTAAAAATGCTAATCATATATTTATTAACTGTTAAATATGTATAAAAGATTTTCTATATGTGTAGGAAAAATGTAAACATGACTTTCTTTTAGAAGTGTTAATCCTGTATTTGAAAAATGATGAAGACGTATAAAAATGCTCTTGACGTATATGAAAAATGTACATTATGCGTGAAAAAAGGTAGGCATATATTGAGAAAAGGAAAAGAAGAAAGTAAACTGAATAAAACAGTGGAACAAAGTGAAAACCGGAGAAAACTTGTAAAAATCGAGAAAGAAACAAAGGAAACTGAAGAAAAGCGAAAAATAAAATGTAATCCACGAAGAAATAAAAAAAGCACTGCAAAATAACAAAAATATAGTCAAATCAACATAACAGTACCGGACCGTCCTAACAGTCGTCCTCTAGACGAGTTTTATAATAAACTAGAAGAACGCCCGTGCGTTGCAACGGGGCCACGTTAACTTAAAGAGTTCAACATTACGACATTGGCGACCTTTTTTACCATCAAATCCTCACACACACACACTCCCTCCCTCTTCCTCACTCTCTCTCCCCCTCTCCCTCTCTCTAACACACACACATATCCATTTTATTGGGTACGGGACCATAATTCATCTATTTCACACACACACGCTAGTGCATAACAATATAGATTATGTGTATTATATTTGCCACCAGAACTGGGGGAATTAATTTCATGTAAATCGGCCAGCCACAGCTCCAAGAATACGCGGAGGAGGTGGCCCAGGTCAGCGTCGGCGCCGTCCGGCGCGGGCCACGGGCCCGCTTCCAAGTGCACGTGCAATGCACGTCTTCACAAATATTACAACCAGATGTGAGAAATCACATACTAACACGATGTTGCAATCAATTTGTAATTAAAGAAGCCAAAAGTCTTTTTTCTTGAACCAGAATTCCTTATGCTGGAGTTTAAACAAACCCCAAAATAGCCCTACTTATCACCTAATTAAGCAGATGCATGACTTATGAAGCGGATAAGAAATCATGTTAACTTGTAACTAAAATTCCAACAAAAGAGTGAGGAATAAACATTTTTATCATTGCTATGAAGTCTGAACCTTCCCCTATTTGTTAGTGAAATGTGAGTATGCTTGGAAGATAATAATTTCTTATGCAACATATGCTTTTACATCCGAAAGAGCTACAAAATATGTTGACCTACCTATGTGCACTTCCTAAATCAAGCGGATAAAATTATTTCTATCGGCAATATAAAATATTAAACATTAGAAAGAAAGGGACAATGTCCACTAACCATGCAAATATTCTGACCATGGGATATTTAGGCTGGCGATATGGGAAATCAAAGCTAAAAATGACTCGATGAGTTAGGGATACATCAATAAATATTGTAAAAGTGATAAAACAAATCTGCAGCAACTCGCGACCCCACGAACTCGTATTCGCAATGAGCAAGTTAGTGAGGCCACCACGGTAGGCTAGCACCAAGGGATAAGGGCAACAACCGCCTTCCCATCCAACCTACTGATTCTGCTGGCGCTACTTTCATCCTAAGCCCATGAGTACCGTTAGTGTGTTGCCACGTACAGAGAAACTATGAACTGAAATTTTCATCCAAATCATGAAAAATGTTAATGTTCCTCTCCTCTCCCATCCCTCATGTGAACATACCCAATTCGTGGTTGGCTCGCTACATTCAGCGTAGCTCGATGTGCACTTGCCCTCGCTCTTGATTAGTTGCCGCAGTTACACATCTATGCCAACAAGCTGGGGAAACAAATGCAAATGTTACACCGAGTCAAAATCAACCATCCCACAATCGTAACAATAGAAAAGATAATAACCAAAATTTAACAGAAGTACTACTGCTTGGCTCCCAGATCCATCTCGATAGCCCTTGATCCGCTGCTGAGCTTCTCCTAGCCGCCTCAACATCACGTCATTACCAAACATGTAGTGGATGCCTAGTGGGACAAGGATTAAGAAATAACATGAGGTGAAAAATGCGATGACTGTCAATTCCATAAGACGATCCAAGTAATTTGACAAAACAGATCGAGAGCATCTTGTATAATCTCAAAAAAGCAACTAAAAATATGAGAAATGAAGTGATGAAAATCAGCCCCTGCTCTCATTTATGCTCGCTTTTGTAATGGGAGGCAAGGAATGGGGATACCGGGAGAAGAAATGATCACATGGACGGCAAGCCTCCACCACCGACAAGTGGGGTTGCTTCACATCCAATATCCACGGCCGCCGCCTCCATGGGGACGAACTCCCATGTTCACAACCGGGCTCCCAATCGGCCGCTGCCTCGCCGACCTTGACGACGAGTAGTCCTCCTTCGATCCCATTCGCAACGGAGGCAACACCCATCCCAGCCGACGGGTTGCGGTGAGATCCCTCTTGGATTGTGGTCACGCCTCCCAAACCTCACCGCGGGACACATGAGAGGCGCCGTTGCCATGGTCGAGCTTGGATGGGGAAAGGAGGCGACATAGTAGCAACGGCGCCTTGACGGGATTGGTGGCGGCGCGGCGAGCGAAAGGGAGGACGGCGGCGGCGAGAGAGTAGGAGGTGGTGGCGGCAGTCCATGGGCCGCCGTGGCGTGAGAGGAGGATGGGGATGGGGCCGCGATCCGGGCGTATGGAGCGGTCGAGAGGAGGAAGCGGCGGCTGGGTTTTTCCATCATGCGGGGTTTGGGGAGGTCAAACGAGAGGGTTTTTTTTCATGCGGGAGGCAGAGCAACGAGGGCGGATGTAGGGAGACGGGACGCGGTCGGTTGGCAGGAAAAGGAAAGCTACGCAAAACACATCAATATAAGGAAATATCCCATCAATACTTGATTGATTGTGATTTATTTTTTATATGGTAACTAATCTGATCATCAATACTTGATTGATTGCGATTTATTTTTTATATGGTAACTAATCTGATGGGTTTATGTGGGTGGTGAAGCGAAAAGGAAAGCTACGCATTTTTTAGGCTGTAGAGACGATTGATGATAAAAAAGGGGAAATCACATCAATATAAGGAAATATCTCATCAATACTTGATTGATTGCGATTTATTTTTTATATGGTAACTAATCTGATCATCAATACTTGATTGATTGCGATTTTTCTATGGTAACTAATCTGATGGGTTTATGTGGGTGGTGAAGCGAAAAGACAGGTGGGAGGGAGACAAAATAAAACCAGCGAAATAAAACCAACGAAAGTGGTGAGGCGAAATAAAAACCAGCGAAAAATAACCGGCGAACTATTCGTAGATTTTTTTGATTCGTCTCTCTTGGCGCGACGGGATGTTAGGGCCTGGAGTGCGTGGGAGCGGGCGGGGGACTCGGCTTGAGGTTTTTTTTGGTTCTATGCGGCTTAGTGTGAGACGGGAGGTTGAGCGTGTGCGGGACTCGATCGCGGGGTTTTCCTTAATTTTTCGCGGCTGAAAGGGAGGTGGGAGGAAGTACCAAAGAAGTACCAAAAAAGACCGGGTGAGGCGGGACGAAAATAAAACCCGAAACGCGACCTACCAACTGAGACATTAAGAGTAGAGATAGGCGATACATAGCCCTGGTGTGCGGGGATCCTAACCCTTGGGTGCGTCGGAGGATAGAGACCAAACGCGAAGCCCCGAACGCGGTAAGCAACCAACGTGTTAGTCGGTTTAAATGTTCTTCTATCCGCCCTATTTTCTTTCTTTTCTTTTTACCCTGCCTCTTATCCTTCAGATTCATGATCATTAAAAATATGAAGAATTTTCAAATTCATGTTTTTTGAAAAGTCATAAACAATTTGAAAAGTATCAAATATTTTTTAAATCCAAAACAATTTCAGACTCTTAAATAATTTCCAAACCGGCAAACATTTTGCACGTTCATGAACATTTTTTAAACCACGAACACTTTTCCAAAATTCATGAACTTTTGTCAAACTCGCGCATATTTTTAAAAGTTACAAAACTTTTTTAAAAATACTTGTTTGTTTAAGAAAATCATGAATAATTTTAAAAATCATGAATTTTTTGAAATCATGAATATTTTCGAATTCACAAACGATTTTTAAAATTTCGAGCAATTTTACAAATTCATGAACACATTTTTTAATTCCGGGACACTTTTTGAAATCCATGAATTATTTTCAATTCTTGGACATTTTGAATCGTAATTTTTTTGAACCAATAAACATTTCTGAAATTCATGTAATTCAAAATTGCCCATTAAATTGACTTAGTTTTCTAATTTGAAAAAGTTCCCAGATTTCATAAAAGAAAAGAAAAAGAAAAAGAAAAAAAAGCAGAAAAATACGCGTCCTCGAAGAAATTAGAGAAAAACCAAAATATAACCGGTGGAACCTTCTAGAAGGCTCTCAAAACTAATAATGGGAAAACCACAGATGATACAAACATGTATGATGCGAAGGAAGTATTACCTATAGATGGACTGCCCGTTACACCCTTCCATGGGGTTTGCGCCTTTTACTAATGAACCGAATAGCTTCCGCGACTATACCTCACCTGAAGCGTGTTGGAAAGCAGCCTCCGGCGGTGGGCAAACTCAGCAAGACCGTGCGTCATTGTCATGCATACCTCACATTAATCTTGTTGTTTTCTACTTATATTATTACTTTTGTTTTTTTATTTGTATTTTGAATCAATATATTTAGAAAACCAAATTTACTTTAACTCTTTTAAAAAGCATGGTTTCAAAAAATGTTAACACAGTTTAATTTTTTCATAGCTTTTCAATATAAAAATCACGGAAGTTAAATGATGTTTCTGCTATTCAAAATAAGCACGTGAAATTTGAAGAAAAATGTGTATACAGTGTAAAAAACATTTTGTGTATATAAACAAATTGGTCCGTACAATAAATAATATTTGTACCTGACATTTCAAATAAATGCTTCTATGTTAAAAAGATGTTTTGGGAATTGAAAAGTATTTATATAATATAAGCTAATATTATAATTATTTTATGAAAATATAATAGTTTCATTAAAAGAAAATTTCAATGTGTATTTAAACAAATGTTGACTGTGTATTGAAAAGAGTGTTGAATTAATAGAAAAATGTACATCACATATTAAAAAATGTTCACCATTTACTGTAAAACGGTTTTACATGTTCACTAAAAACATACATTGTGTGTTAAAAAAGGACCCATGTGTTAAAAACGAATATAAAAAGAAAAGGCAAAAAACTGAAGAAAAACACAGAAAACCACGAAAACAAACGTACAACGAAGGAAAAAAGGAAACCGTTGAAAAAGAAATAAAACGGAATAAGAATGAAGTATAAAAGACCCAAATAAATGTCTGAAGAATTAAAAAAGAATAAAAATACAAACTAAACAAAATAATAAAATGAAAAATAAAGAACAAGTGACCCAAACAATTATTACTGGACAAAGAAAACACAGAGAAAAAAAGGCCCAAAAGAGCGAAAAAGGGACCAAAAAGACTAAGGAAACATGCACAAACTGCTATAATAGCAGGATTGACGTGGCTGCGGCATATGCTGTAGCTATATCTCACTTAGTGCGAGTGCTCCTTTTGTCTTGCCGGAAGGTTCTTCCTTGTACTGTAGGCACTGGACCTGTCTATTTCGTCTTTTTTTCTTGCTCACTGAGTTTTGTTCATGTTCGTTGAGTTTCCCTCGCTAGTTTATGTTCGTGGTTTTCTCCTGCCATCATTTCTGTGTGGGTTACCCTTGGGGGAGCACCTATGGTTTTTTTTTTTGCTGAGAATAGGGGGAGCACCTATGTAGGCCTTAAGCACCACTTGGAGGAGCAGGTACCCGTGCGCGTCCCCTTCGTGGATCGGCTTAAAAAAGAGGAGGTATTCGAAAGAATCTGAAATTCAAGAAATTTCACATAAAATTTTAATATCTTAACTTAATTGAAAGAGAACTCATTAATTTGCTAAAAAATTAAAATTTGCAAAAAATGTTCACAAATTTGAAAAGTTCATTAAAAGTTTATTAAGTGTTAAAATTTTCATCAAAATTTGGAAAAATATTAACAAATTTGAAAAAATCATCATTTTGGAAACAATCAGAATAAAATGCAAGAAAAGAAGAAGGAAGAACCAAAAAGAAAAGCCAAGATACAAAATTAAAAAACCCAGAAAAAAAACACTACAAAACCCGGCCAAACAGAAAAAAGAAAAGAAAAAAACCATATTTGCTGGATGAAGGACGGCGGTGTGCCTGTGTGTGGGGGCAATTGTCGTGCAATCGCACGGACCAGCAACAGGCGAGACCTAGATGGTCCTTTTTTTCATTCCTCTTTTTCTTTTTTCTGTTTCTGTTTCTTTTTTCAAGTTTGTTTTCCTTTTGCAAAAATTGTTCAGAAATTGAAATTTTAAGCATTTTTCAAAAATTTGTTCAGATTTCCAAAAAAATTCTTCTTTAAAATTCTGTTCGGAAATTCCAAAAACCGTTCAGAATTCAAAAATATATATTAGAATACAATATCTGTTCGTAAATTCTCTTCAGAAATTTAAAAAAAAATCCAATCCAAATTTTGTTCGTGTTTCAAATAATTGATCATTTTTCAAAATCTGTTGGGAACGTCAACTTTTATTGTGAATTTTTTTAAACCTTAATTGTTTTCTCATTTTTCCAATTTTTTCTCATGATGTTCGGGTGTTCAAAAGGTTTGTCTTCAAAAATTGTTCGTGTTAAAGTTTTTTCTCATTTTTTGAAAAAAATTGTTTAGAATTTCAGAATGTGTTGCAATATTTCAAAGATTGTTTGTCTCTGCAGAAAAGTTATCATTTTTTTTAAAAGTCACAGATTGAAAAGATACTCGCGTATAATAAAATCTTCGCAGATTTAGAAAAAGAGGTTCGTGTTTCCAAATTTCAGTTGGAAGTTTTAAAATGTTTGTCTTTTAGAAATTGATAACATATTAAAAAATGATCGGGAATTCAAACTTTTTTTTAAACAGATGCTGAAATAAAATTGTTTGGAATTCCAAAAATTATTTTCATTTTTAAAACAACACTAGGCATTACTTTCTTCCCCAAAATTATCAATAAACGTTCGAAAAATGTGTAAAGAATATTTGAAATGTGGGACTGAGATGAGAACTTAGACAAATCGTGTTTCCAATAAAACAACAGAAGCCTACGGCTCTAGCGGCTGGCGTCATAGGTTTAGAGAGCAACTAGTTAACGACCACTCCTTCGGGAGGCTCATAATGATCAGCACCATTTGGCGTGCTCTCAGCTGCCCCGCCACGTGTCGCGCTCTGGGCGCTCCCTCGGGATTTTGTTTTTTTTTTTTTGCACGCGTTTTCTGCTTTTTAAACGATATTTTTGGTTTTCCTTAACTTTTGGAGCAAAAAAATTTCGAATTTCTTTTCTTCCGCGAAACGCATAGTTTTGCTTCCACGAGAGTTACGGTCGTGACTCTCGGAAATGAAAAAAAAAACGCTTTTCTGGTTTTTTTCTTCCGCGAGAGGCACGGTTGTGTGCTTTCGCGAGAGGCACGACCGTGCCTCTTGAAAATGAAAAAAAATGTGCTTTCTCTTTTTTTTTCTACGAGAGGTACGGTTGTGTTTTCACGAGAAGCACGCCCGTGCCTCTCGGAAACGTAAAAAAACTCGTTTTCTTTTTTTTATCTTTCGCGAAAGGCACGGTTTTGCTTCCGCGAGAGGCATGGTTGTGCTTTCGCCATAGGCACGGTCGTGCCTCCTCGGAAACGGGAAAAAACGTGTTTTCTCTTCTTTTTTCCTTCCGCTAGAGGCATAGTTGTGATTACGCGAGAGGCAAAGGCTTTGGAAAAAGGAAAAACCCCGTGCTCCCGGTTTGGTTTTTTCTCCGGCTTTTTCGTGAAAAAAAGTTCCTCAAACCTATCAATATGGGATCTAGTTTTGAAGATCTCGACTCGAGGAATGCGACGGTGAAAACGGTTCGAGATTTGGACGCATGATTTAAGAGATAAAACGTTTTGAACAAACGAATGGACGAAAAGAGGAAAAACTTTCAGATTGCGACAAGTGACGCACCTCAGAAACGGGAAAAGAACGCGTTTTCTCTTCTTTTTTCCTTCCGCTAGAGGCACAGTCGTGATTACGCGAGAGGCAAGGGCTTCAGAAAAAGGAAAAATCCCGTGCTCCCGGTTTGGCTTTTTCTCCGGTTTTTTCATGAAAAAAAGTTTCTCAAACCTATCAATATGGGATCTAGTTTTGAAGATCTCGACTCGAGGAATGCAACGGTGAAAACGGTTCGAGATTCGAACGCATGAATTAAGAGATAAAACGTTTTGAACAAATGAATGTATGAAAAAAGAAAAAACTTTCAGAGGGACGGCCCATTGACGTACGCGCAGAGTAAAAGGATAAACATGCATAGAGAAAATGGAGCGCGTCGGGGATTCGATCCGTGGTATAATGGTTTAGGGAAACTGCGTCAAGCCACCGGGCTAGCTTCTGGTTAGTGAGTAAGTGGAGTGAACAAAACTTATAGAGAAATAGAGTCAGCTTTTTTCGTTTTCTTTTTGTTTTTTTCTTCTCCAGGTTTTTCCATTTGTTTTTTCAGTTTTTTTTATTTTCTTTTACCTTTGGTTTATTTTGTTTCTTTGTTTCTCATTCTAAATTGTTATATACTTGATTAACATTTTTTTCAAATATTTGTTCAACATTTTTTAAGTACTTATTCAACATTTTTAAATATATGTTCAACATTATTATATACATGATCAATATTTTTAAAATACTTGTTGAATTTTTTCAAATACTCTTTCAGCATTTTTCATATAATCATTAAACATTTTTTAATACTTATTCAACCTTTTTAAAATACTTGTTCAACATTTTTTAAATACTTGTTCAACATTTTTAATGCTTGATCAACATTTTTCAAATACTCGTTCAACATTTTTTGAGTGCGTCATTCGCATTTTTCAATTACTTGTTCAACATTGTTTTTAAATACTTGTTCAACATTTTCCGAATGCGTCATTAACATTTTTCAAATACTTGCTCAACATCTTTTTTAGATACTTGTTCAACATTTTTCGAATGCATGATAACATTTTTCGAATACTTATTCACCGTTTCCAAATGTTTTTCAGTGTTTTTCAACATTTTCCAAATGTTTTTTAGAGTTTTTTGTAATATATATATTCAAAATATTTTGAAGTATTAACAAAAATTACAAACATAAAACAAAAAACAAAAACAGAAGGCCGTGCCTAAGGGCATATAAGTCGAAGTAGATTCTTCTTTTCTCTCAAAAAAATTGCTTCCCGAACTGTACAAGCTTCTTCCAAAGCATACGACTTTCTAGATGTATATGATGATCTCTAGATAGATGGATCTTATATGAATCGTATGATGAACTACCACATAAATGGATATATAGGAAAGGAATCCAAATCTGCCGAATCACTCATTAATAAAAGAAAAGAAAAACAGGCTGTGGCCTCGCTCGCGCGTGGGCTCGCCCATGTTGCTTGCCCCCTTCAGCCAGTCGGGAGTTACACTCGCTGAAGGCGAGGAATAGGGGCGCCCTGCTTAGGGGGTGGGTGGGTCGTGTTCCTATTTATCGCCGTGCGCGCACCCTCCTTTTCATTTTCTGTCTTTGTTTTATTCTTCTTTAAAAAGGTTACAAAATCCCAAAAAAACGTTTGAGAAATCATAAAATTCCCATGGATTTTTTCCACATATTTATAAACTTTTCATGAGTTTAAATAAATATGTTCATGGATTCGAAATATGTCCAAGAATTTTATTAAACAAATGTTTGCATACTAAAAAGTATTCACAATTTTATAAAGAAAGGTGTTCACCATAACAAAAAATGTCCCCGAGTTTGGAGAACGTTCGTGAATAAAAACAATCATGATTTTCAAAACATGTTTGCAAAACCCAAAAAATGTTTCTGAATTTCAAAAAAAATCCATCCATTTAAAAATGTTAATTGATTCAAATGTTCACGAATTTGAAAATTGTTCACGATCATGAAATGAAACATGTTCATGATTTCAAAAACATTTCACTATTTATGTGCAGAAATTTTAAAAATGTTCCCAAAATAAAAAAATAAAAAGGGAAAATGAAACAAATAATGAAAAATAAAGAAAAAGAAAGGAAGAACCGATTGAGGAAGGTTCTACAACCTTCCAAATACCGGAACAAGGTATATGGGGCCGGCCCAACCGAACGTAGCATGGAAGGGGGGTGGGTGGGTGCTCGCGTAGTCGCTAACCAGCGACCCACATGCCAAATAGAATCGACACACTTAAGGTGCCAAATAAGCCCCAGTTGACAGCAACTGGTTGAGGGGTAGCCTCTGCGTGAGCCCCTCAGGCGTCACCTGGGTTGGGCCGAGAGCACGCCACTTGGTACGCTTGTTGACGTATAATGTGTTGTCTAGTCTCTTCCATCAGATCGGTATTTTGGCTGCATTTGCTAGAGCATGCACTTCTACATGGTATCAGAGCCAAGAGGTCGAGTTCAAGACCCGCCTTGCGCAATTAAATTGCAGCCCACTTTCGGTCCGTATTTAGGCCTGAGGAAGCCACACGTGAGGGGGGTGTTGACGTATAATGTGTTGCCTAGTCTCTTCCATCAGATTTGTATTTTAGTTGCATTGGCTAGATCATGCACTTCTATAGCGCTCTCAGCCACCTCCATGTGTCACACTGGGTGCTCCCTTGGATTATTTTCTATACGTGTTTTCTGGTTTTGGATAGTTTTTTGGGTTTTTGCCTGATTTCCCCTAGGTTTTGGATAAAAAGATATGATTTTTTGCGTGAAAAACGGCATATTTTTTCGTAAGAGCCACATGTTTTCTTCTTGTGGTGGCACATGTTTGCTTCCAGAAGAGCCACAGCGGTGGCTCTCGAAAAGAAATGGAAAATATTTTTCTTCTATGAGAGACACATATTTGCTTCTCATGGAGGCATAGGATTGCTTCGCAATGCCTGTCGGAAAAGGATAAAAAATACATTTTTTTCTTCCACATGAGGCACAGATTTGCTTCTCACGGAGGCATATGTTTTGTTTCGCGAGAGGCACAACTCCGCGTCTCGAAAATAGAAAAAGGGTGTGTCTAGGGCATATCTAGATGTACTTTAGTTATTGCACATTTAAGTGAGTGAATCAAGCATAAAGGGGAAAGGAAAAAAGTAAAAGAATATCCACACAAATTGTCGGAGGGATTGACCACGGGTAGCCTCATCCACACCCCTTAGCATTTCAAGACATCGGGGCTAGCAAAGCCCCTCGCACCTCCCAGACGCATGGCTGGCTCCCAGGAGACGGCACACTCTCAGAAGGCGGCTTTGGGGGAGGCCGGCTCCTAGCAGATGGCCCCTCCTCCCCTTGGAGTCTACGCTCAACCACTACGACAAGATGGGGTGTGGCTACAGGGCCACCTGCTCCCCCAAATCCCGGAGGAGCGTGACTATAGTGGAGCTGACCAAGCGGACACCCCCTGCCAGGCGCGGGACTGTAGCCACGCGACCCACGACATGGCCCTCGTCAGCCAGGGTCATGCTACAGCAAAAGGCAATCAGTACGGCCTGCAGGCGACGGGCCCTACCTATCTGTGAGCTCCCAGAAGACGACGCTCCCCTAGAGGGCGGCTTCGGGGGCGGGCCGGCCTCCAACAGTCGGCCCTCCCCTCCCTTCAGAGTCCACGCTCAATTACTTCGACGAGACGGAGCATGGCACAACGTGCGCTGACCAAGCAGCGGGACTGTAGCCATACGACTCCTGACGCGGCCTTTGTCATCAAGTACAGAGCTACAGCGAAGAGCAGTCAGCGTGGCCCGCAGGCGGCGGGCCCTACCTGTCAGCTGTATTCTCGGCAGCTGGCGGGGTCCACCAAGCGGCGAGCCCCAGCAGCCGGCGGAGAATCCAGCGACCTTAGTCACTGACGTCCGGGTCCTACACCCGGTCGTGTTACCATTGTACCCCTGGGGAGCAGGCCTAAATAGGCCCCCTGGATCACCCATGCAAAGGGTCCAGCACACACGCCACTCACACACTACATAGCTAGGGAAAGTAAGGTAGCAGCACCGCCCTTCTTCCTCCTCTGGTAAGTGGTAACACAGCTCAAGGAGCAAGCCTGTAGCCACCATTTGATCATAGTCATCATGCGGAGACCCCGCAGAGCAGGACTAGGGGTGTTATTTCCCCGTAGAGCCCCGAATCTGGGTAAGTCTTGTGTGCGATCGAGCTCTCGCCCATTCCCGCTTCTAGGGCCCGACAATGTCTGCTACCTCTTGAGCACTGCGTTGGATTTCCTTGAAGAGGAAAGTGTGATGCAGCAGAGTAGAGTAAGTATTTCCCTCAGTTTTTGAGAACCTAGGTATCAATCCAGTAGGAGGCTACACGCAAGTCCCTCGTACCTACACAAAACAAATAGCTCAACGCAACCAACATGATTAGGGGTGGTCAATCCCTTCGCGGTCACTTACGAGAGTGAGATCTGATAGAGATGATAAATAATATTTTTGGTATTTTCGGTATAAATATGCAAAGTAAAATAAAAAGCAAAGTAAAAAAGCGAAGCAATAATAAAGTGATGGAAGATTGATATGATGAGAATAGACCCGGGGGCCATAGATTTCACTAGTGGCTTCTCTCAAGAGCGTAAGTATTCTACGGTGTGTGAACAAATTACTGTTGAGCAATTGACAGAATTGAGCATAGTTATGAGAATATCTAGGTATGATCATGTATATAGGCATCACGTCCGAGACAAGTAGACCGACTCCTGCCTGCATCTACTACTATTACTCCACTCATCGACCGCTATCTAGCATGCATCTAGAGTATCAAGTTAATGAAAACAGAGTAACGCCTTAAGCAAGATGACATGATGTAGAGGGATAAATTCATGCAATATGATAAAACCCCATCTTGTTATCCTCGATGGCAACAATACAATACGTGCCTTGCTGCCCCTCATCACATTGGGAAAGGACACATAAGATTGAACCCAAAGCTAAGCACTTCTCCCATTGCAAGAAAAACCAATCTAGTAGGCCAAACCAAACCGATAATTGAAGAGACTTGCAAATATAACCAATCATACATAAAAGAATTCAGAGAAGATTCAAATATTGTTCATAGATAAACTTGATCATAAACCCACAATTCATCGGTCTCAACAAACACACCGCAAAAAGAAGATTACATCGAATAGATCTCCACGAGAGGGGAGAACATTGTATTGAGATCCAAAAAGAGAGAAGAAGCCATCTAGCTACTAACTATGGACCCGAAGGTCTGAGGTAAACTACTCACACTTCATCGGAGAGGCTATGGTGATGATGTAGAAGCCCTCCGTGGTGGATTCCCTTCCGCGAGCTCGGAACAGGCCCCAAGATGGGATCTCGTGGGTACAGAAGGTTGCGGCGGTGGAATTAGGTTTTTGGCTCCGTATCTGATCGTTTGGGGGTACGTAGTGTTGGGGAACGTAGCAGAAAATCAAAAATTTCCTACGAGTCACCAAGATCTATCTATGGAGAGACTAGCAACGAGAGAGAGGAGAGTGCATCTACATACCCTTGTAGATCGCTAAGCGGAAGCGTTCAAGTGAACGGGGTTGATGGAGTCGTACTCGTCGTGATCCAAATCACCGATGATCCTAGTGCCGAACGGACGGCACCTCAGCGTTCAACACAAATGCAGCCCGGTGACGTCTCCCATGCCTTGATCCAGCAAGGAGAGAGGAGAGGTTGGGGAAGACTCCGTCCAGCAGCAGACGACGGGCGTGATGGTGGTGGAGGAGCGTGGCAATCTGCAGGCTTCGCCAAGCACCGTGGGAGAGGAGGAGGACTTGGGAGAGGGAGGCTGTGCGAAACTTGGTGCGGCTGCCTCCTACCCCCACATATATAGGGCCAAGGGAGAGGGGGCCCCCTCGGATCAATCTGAGGAGGCGCGGCGGCCGGGTGCCTTGCCCCCCAAGGCAAGGGCGCCCTTCGTGGTTCCCAAACCCTAGGCGCCTTGGGCCTGGTGGGGCGCACCAGCCCACCTGGGCTGGTCCCCCCACACTTGGCCCATGTAGCCCCACGGGCCGATGGCCCCACTGGTGGACCCGGGACCCTCCGGTGGTCCCAGATCGCTACCGATAGCACCAAACTTTTCGGTGACCAAAACAGACTTCCATATATAAATCTTTACCTCCGGACCATTCCGGAACTCCTCGTGACGTCCGGGATCTCATCCGGGACTCCGAACAACATACGGTAACCACATACAAACTTCCTTTATAACCCTAGCGTCATCGAACCTTAAGTGTGTAGACCTTACGGGTTCGGGAACCATGCAGACATGATCGAGACAACTCTCCGGCCAATAACCAACAGAGGGATCTGGATACCCATGTTGGCTCCCACATGTTCCACGATGATCTCATCGGATGAACCACGATGTCGAGGATTCAATCAATCCCGTATTCAATTCCCTTTGCCTACCGGTATAGTACTTGCCCGAGATTCGATCGTCGGTATCCCGATACCTTGTTCAATCTCGTTACCGGCAAGTCTATTTACTTGTTCCGTAACACATCATCCCGTGATCAACCCCTTGGTCACATTGTGCACATTATGATGATGTCCTATCGAGTTGGCCCAGAGATACCTCTCCGTCACACGGAGTGACAAATCCCAGTCTCGATTCATGCCAACCCAACAGACACTTTCGGAGATACCCATGGTGCACCTTTATAGCCACCCAGTTAAGTTGTGACGTTTGGTACACCCAAAGCATTCCTACGGTATCCGGGAGTTGCACAATCTCATGGTCTAAGGAAATGATACTTGACATTAGAAAAGCTTTAGCATACGAACTACACGATCTTTGTGCTAGGCTTAGGATTGGGTCTTGTCCATCACATCATTCTCCTAATGATGTGATCCCGTTATCAACAACATCCAATGTCCATGGTCAGGAAACCGTAACCATCTATTGATCAACGAGCTAGTCAATTAGAGGCTTACTAGGGACATGGTGTTGTCTATGTACCGACACATGTATTTGAGTTTCCTATCAATACAATTATAGCATGGATAATAAATGATTATCATGAACAATGAAATATAATAATAATAACTAATTTATTATTGCCTCTAGGGAATATTTCTAACAGTCTCCCGCTTGCACTAGAGTCAATAATCTAGTTCACATCGCCATGTGATTAACACTGATAGGTCACATCGCCATGTGACCAACATCCAAAGAGTTTACTAGTGTCACTAAACTAGTTCACATAACCATGTGATTAAGACTCAATGAGTTCTGGGGTTTGATCATGTTTTGCTTGTGAGAGAGGTTTTAGTCAACGGGTCTGCAACATTCAGATCCATATGTATTTCGCAAATCTCTAGGTCATATTGTAAATGCTGCTTCCACGCTCCATTTGGAGCTATTCCAAATGGTCGCTCCACTATACGTATCCGGTTTGCTACTCAGAGTCATTCGGATAGGTGTTAAAGCTTGCATCGACGTAACCCTTTACGCCGAACTCTTTATCACCTCCATAATCAAGAAACATGTCCTTATTTACTCCAAGGACAATTTTGACCGCTGTCCAATGATCCATTCCTGGATCATTCTTGTACCCTTGACCGACTCATGGCAAGGCACACTTCGGTGCGGTACACAACATAGCATACTATAGAGCCTACGTCGAAGCATAGGGGCGACCTTCGTCCTTTCTCTCTCTTCTGCCGTGGTCGAGCTTTAACTCTTAACATCATACCTTACAACTCAGGCAAGAACTCCTTCTTTGATGATCCATCTTGAACACCTTCAAGATCATGTCAAGGTATGTGCTCATTTGAAAGTACCATTTAGCGGTTTTGATCTATCCTCATAGATCTTGATGCTCAATGTTCAAGCAGCTTAATCCAGGTTTTCTATTGAAAAACACTTTTCAATAACCCTATATGCTTTCGGAAGTTCTACATCATTTCGATCAACAATATGTCAACAACATATACTCATCGAAATTCTATAGTGCTCCCACTCACTTCTTTGGAAATACAAGTTTCTCATAAACTTTGTATAAACCCAAAATCTTTGATCATCTCATCAAAGCGTACATTCCAACTCCGAGATGCTTACTCCACTCCTTAGAAGGATTGCTGGAGCTTTGCATACTTGTTAGCGTCTTCGGATTGTCAAAACCTTTCGGTTGTATCACATACAACCTTTCCTCAAGAAAATTGTCGAGAAACAACGTTTTGACATCCTATCGCAAGATTTCATAAATAATGCAATGAATCGCTAATCCAATTCCAGCAGACTCTTAGCATCGCTATGAGTGAGAAAGCCTCACCGTAGTCAACTCCTTGAATCTTGTCGGAAAACATCTTAACGAGAAGTCGAGCTTTCTTAATGGTGATACTTACCATCATTGTCATCTTCCTTTTAAAATCCATCCGCACCCAATAGCCTTACGACCATCAAGCAGTTCTTCCCAAGTCTACACTTTGTTTTCATACATGGATCCTCTCTCGGATTTTATGGCCTCGAGCCATTTGTCAGAATCCGGGCCCACCATCTCTTCTCCATAGCTCGTAGGTTCATTGTTGTCTAGCAACATGACCTTCAAGACATGATTACTGTACCACTCTGAAGTAGTACACATCCTTGTCACCCTACGAGGTTCGGTAGTGACTTGATCCGAAGTTTCATGATCACCATCATCAACTTCCACTTCAATTGATGTAGGTGCCACAGGAACAACTTCCTGTGCCCTGCTACATACTGGTTGAAGTGATGGTTCAATAACCTCATCAAGTCTCCACCATCCTCCCACTCAATTATTTCGAGACAAACTTTACCTCGAGAAAGGACCCGATTCAAGAAACAATCCCTATTGCTTTCGGATCTGAATTAGGAGGTATACCCAACTGTTTTGGGTGTCCTATGAAGATGTATTTATCCGCTTTGGGTTCGAGCTCATCAGCCTGAAACCTTTTTCACATAAGCATCGCAGCCCCAAACTTTTAAGAAACGACAACTTAGGTTTCTCCAAACCATAGTTCAAACGGTGTCGTCTCAACGGAATTACGTGGTGCCCTATTAAAGTGAATGTGGTTGTCTCTAATGCCTAACCCATGAACGATAGTGGTAATTCGATAAGAGACATCATGGTATGCCCCATATCCAATAGGGTGCATCTATGATGTTCGGACACACCATCACACTATGGTGTTCCAGGCGGTGTTAGTTGTGAAACAATTTCCACAATGTCTCAATTGTGTACCAAACTCGCAACTTAGATATCCATCTCTATTGTCATATCACATACATTTTATCCTCTTGTCACGAAGATCTTCAACTTCACTCTGAAATCACTTGAACCTTTCAATAATTCAGACTTGTGTTTCATCAAGTAAATATACTCAACATCTACTCAAATCATCTGTGAAGTAAGAACATAACGATATTCATCAGATGCCTCGGCACTCATTGGACTGCACACATCGAATGTGTTACTTCCAACAAGTTGCTATCTTGTTCCATCTTCTTTGAAAACGAGGATTTTCAGTCATCTTGCCCATGTGGTATGATTTGCATATCTCAAGTGATTCAAAATCAAGTGAGTCCAAACGATCCATCTGCATGGAGTTTCTTCATGCGTATACACCAATAGACATGGTTCGCATGTCTCAAACTTTTCAAAAACGAGTGAGTCCAAAGATCCATCAACATGGAGCTTCTTCATGCGTTTTACACCAATATGACTTACATGGCAGTGTCACAAGTAAGTGGTACTATCATTACTATCTTATATCTTTTGGCATGAAAATGTGTATCACTACGATCGAGATTCAATAAACCATTCATTTTAGGTGCAAGACCATTGAAGGTATTATTCAAATAAACAGAGTAACCATTATTCTCCTTAAATGAATAACCGTGTTGCGATAAACATAATCCAATCATGTCTATGCTCAACGCAAACACCAAATAACAATTATTTAGGTTTAACACCAATGTCGATGGTAGAGGGAGCGTGCGATGCTTGATCACATCAACCTTGGAAACACTTCCAACACATATCGTCAGCTCACCTTTAGCTAGTCTCCGTTTATTCCGTAGCTTTTATTTCGAGTTACTAACACTTAGCAACCGAACCGGTATCCAATAACCTAGTGTTACTAGGAGTACTAGTAAAGTACACATTAACATAATGTATATCCAATATACTTCTATCGACCTTGCCAGCCTTCTCATCTACCAAGTATCTAGGGTAATTCTGCTCCAGTGACTGTTCCCCTTAGTACATAAGCACTTAGTCTCGGGTTTGGGTTCAACCTTGGGTTTCTTCACTAGAGCAGCAGCTGATTTGCCGTTTCATGAAGTATCCCTTCTTGCCCTTCTTGAAACTAGTGGTTTCACCAACCATCAACAATTGATGCTCCTTCTTGATTTCTACTTTCGCGGTGTCAAACATCACGAATATCTCAAGGATCATCATATCTATCCCTGTTATGTTATAGTTCATCACGAAGCTCTAGTAGCTTGGTGGCAATGTCTTTGGAGAAACATCACTATCAAGTGATTGTTGTACCCAGACAATCTGAGTATAAGCTCAACGATTGAGATCTTCTCCCTTAGTTTGTAGGCTAGAAAACTCGTCGGAGGTCTCATACCTCTTGACGTGGGCACGAGCCTGAAATCCCAATTTCAGCTCTTGGAACATCTCATATGTTCTGCGACATTTCAAAAATGTCTTTGGTGCCCCAATTCTAAACCATTTAACATTACCGAACTATCATGTAGTCATCAAAACGTGTATGTCAGATGTTCGCAACATCCACAGACCACGTTCGAGGTCCAACACACCGGCGGTGCATTAAGGACATAAGCCTTCTCGTCCGCATAATTGCTCTTGTCAACTTTCAACTATATTTTCTCTAGGAACATATCTAAAACAGTAGAACTAAAGCGCGAGCTATGACATAATTTGCAAAGGGCTTTTGACTATGTTCAGGATAATTAAGTTCATCTTATGAACTCCCACTCATATAGACATCCCTCTAGTCATCTAAGTGATTACATGATCTGAGTCAACTAGACCGTGTCCGATCATCACGTGAGACAGACTAGTCATCATCGGTGAACATCTTCATGTTGATCGTATCTACCATACGACTCATGCTCGACCTTTCGGTCTCTTGTGTTTCGAGGCCATGTCTGTACATGCTAGGCTCGTCAAGTCAACCTAAGTGTTTCGCGTGTGTAAATCTGGCTTACACCCGTTGTATGTGAACGTTAGAATCTATCACACCCGATCATCACGTGGTGCTTGAAACAACGAACTTTATACGGTGCACGCTTAGGGGAACACTTTCTTGAAATTTTAATGAGGGATCATCTTATTTACTACCGTTGTTCTAAGCAAATAAGATGCATAAAAGTGACATGATATGGCCAATATCATTTTGCTCCTTTTGATCTCCGTCTTCGGGGCTCCATGATCATCATCATCACCGGCATGACACCATGATCTCCATCATCGTGTCTCCATGAAGTTGTCTCGCCAACTATTACTTCTACTACTATGGCTAACAGTTTAGCAATGAAGTGAAGTAATTACATGGCGTTGTTCAATGACACGCAGGTCATACAACAAATTAAGACAACTCCTATGGCTCCTGCCGGTTGTCATACTCATCGACATGCAAGTCGTGATTCCTATTACAAGAACATGATCAATCTCATACATCACATATCATTCATCACATTCTTTTTGGCCATATCACATCACATAGCATACCCTGCAAAAACAAGTTAGACGTCCCCTAATTGTTGTTTGCATGTTTTACGTGGCTGCTATGGGTTTCTAGCAAGAACGTTTCTTACCTACGTAAAAGCCACAACGTGATATGCCAATTGCTATTTACCCTTCATAAGGACCCTTTTCATCGAATCCGATCCGACTAAAGTGGGAGAGCCTGGCACCCGCTAGCCACCTTATGCAACAAGTGCATGTCAGTCGGTGGAACCTGTCTCACGTAAGAGTACGTCTAAGGTCGGCCCGGGCCGCTTCATCCCACAATGCCGCCGAATCAAGATAAGACTAGTAACGGTAAGCAAATTGAACAAAATCAACGCCCACAACAACTTGTGTTCTACTCGTGCATAGAAACTACGCATAGACCTAGCTCATGATGCCACTGTTGGGGAACGTAGCAGAAATTCAAAATTTTCCTGCGAGTCACCAAGATCTATCTATGGAGAGACTAGCAACGAGAGAGAGGAGAGTGCATCTACATACCCTTGTAGATCGCTAAGCGAAAGCATTCAAGTGAACGGGGTTGATGGAGTCGTACTCGTCGTGATCCAAATCACCGATGATCCTAGTGCCGAACGGACGACACCTCCGCGTTCAACACACATGCAGCCCGGTGACGTCTCCCATGCCTTGATCCAGTAAGGAGAGAGGGAGAGGTTGGGGAAGACTCCGTCCAGCAACAGCACGACGGCGTGATGGTGGTGGAGGAGCGTGGCAATCCTGCAGGGCTTCGCCAAGCACCGTGGGAGAGGGGGAGGGCTGCGCCAGAACTTGGGTGCGGCTACCCTCCTACCCCCCACATATATATAGGGGCAAGGGAGAGGGGCGGCCCCTCGGATCAATCGAGGAGGGGCGGTGGCAGGGGTTGCCTTGCCCCCCAAGGCAAGGGGGCGCCCCCTTTCAGGGTTCCTCCAAACCCTAGGCGCCTTGGGCCCTGGTGGTGGGGGGGGTGCACCAGCCCACCTGGGGCTGGTCCCCTCACACACTTGGCCCATGCAGCCCCCTGGGGCCGATGGCCCTACCTGGTGGACCCCCGGGACCCTCCCGGTGGTCCCGGTACGTTACCGATAGCACCCGAAACTTTTCCGGTGACCAAAACAGGACTTCCCATATATAAATATTTATCTCCGGACCATTCCGGAACTCCTCGCGATGTCCGGGATCTCATTCGGGACTCCGAACAACATTCAGTAACCACATACAAACTTCCTTTATAACCCTAGCGTCATCGAATCTTAAGTGTGTAGACTCTACGGGTTCGGGAACCATGCAGACATGACCGAGACAACTCTCCAGCCAATAACCAACAGTGAGATCTGTATATCCATGTTGGCTCCCACATGTTCCACGATGATCTCATCGGATGAATCACGATGTCGAGGATTCAATCAATCGTGTATTCAATTCCCTTTGCCTACCGGTATAGTACTTGCCCGAGATTCGATCGTCGGTATCCCGATACCTTGTTCAATCTCGTTACCGGCAAGTCTCTTTACTCGTTCCGTAACACATCATCCCGTGATCAACCCCTTGGTCACATTATGCACATTATGATGATGTCCTACCGAGTGGGCCCAAAGATACCTCTCCGTCACACGGAGTGACAAATCCATCTCGATTCGTGCTAACCCAATGCAGACACTTTAGGAGATACCGTAGTGCACCTTTATAGCCACCCGATTACGTTGTGACGTTTGGTACACCCAAAGCATTCCTACGGTATCCGGGAGTTGCACAATCTCATGGTCTAAGGAAATGATACTTGACATTAGAAAAGCTTTAGCATACTAACTACGATCTTTGTGCTAGGCTTAGGATTGGGTCTTGTCCATCACATCATTCTCCTAATGATGTGATCCCATTATCAACGACATCCAATGTCCATGGTCGTGAAACCGTAACCATCTATTGATCAACGAGCTAGTCAATTAGAGGCTTACTAGGGACATGGTGTTGTCTATGTACCCACACATGTATCTGAGTTTCCTATCAATACAATTATAGCATGGATAATAAACGATTATCATGAACAAGGAAATATAATAATAATAACTAATTTATTATTGCCTCTAGGGCATATTTCTAACACGTAGGTATATATAGGAGGAAGGAGTACGTCGATGGAGCAAAGGGGGCCCATGAGGCAGGGGGCGCGCCCTAGGGGGGCGCCCTCCTCCCTCGTGGCCGCCTCCCTTCTGTCTTGACGTGGGGTCCAAGTCTCCTGGATCATATTCGGTGAGAAAATCACGTTCCCGAAGGTTTCATTCCGTTTGGACTCCGTTTGATATTCCGTTTCTTCGAAACACTGAAATAGGCAAAAAACAACAATTCTGGGCTAGGCCTCCGGTTAATAGGTTAGTCCCAAAGGTAATATAAAAGTGGAAAATAAATCCCAATATAGTCCAAAACTGTAGATAATATAGCATGGAGCAATCAAAAATTATAGATACGTTGGAGACGTATCAATGTCCTCTGGTCCCCATCCATGATAAGCCACCCCCTGGCATCTGTCGCGAGAATACCCCGACAGTTGGCGCCCACCGTGGGGCCTAATGCAGCGTCGGCCGGAGACACGTTCTAGACGGGAACCCTCTTCCTCTCCGGCGAGCATGCTCGCGGCCGGCCTGATCAGCCAGCCCGGCGCGCCCGCTTGCGCTTGCACCAGCGCATCGCCCGATGCGGGAGCTGCCTGCCCCATGAGTTGCCTCTCGACCTCTTCGGCAAGCTCAGCCTCTCCAATGCGGAGGCCACTGAAGGAAATATGCCCTAGAGGCAATAATAAATTTGTTATTTTATATTTCCTTATATCATGATAAATGTTTATTATTCATGCTAGAGTTGTATTAATCGGAAACTTGATACATGTGTGGATACATAGACAAAACATTGTGTCCCTAGTAAGCCTCTACTAGACTAGCTCGTTAATCAAAGGTGGTTAAGTTTACTAACCATAGACATGTGTTGTCATTTGATGAACGGGATCACATCATTAGGAGAATGATGTGATGGACAAGACCCATCCGTTAGCTTAGCATATTGATCGTTCAATTTTGTTGCCATAGCTTTCTTCATGTTATATACATATTCCTTTGACTATGAGATTATGCAACTCCTGGATACCGGAGGAATACCTTGTGTGCTATAAAACTTCACAATGTAACTGGGTGATTATAAAGATGCTCTACAAGTATCTCTGAAGGTGTTTGTTGGGTTGGCATAGACCGAGATTAGGATTTGTTACTCCGAGTATCGGAGAGGTATCTCTGGGCCCTCTTGTAATACACACCATAAGAAGCCTTGCAAACAATGTGACTAATGAGTTACTTGCGGGATGATGTATTACGGAACGAGTAAAGAGACTTGCCGGTAACGAGATTGAACTAGGTATGAAGATACCGACGATCGAATCTCGGGCAAGTAACATACCGATGACAAAGGGAATAACGTATGTTGTCATTGCGGTACGACCGATAAAGATCTTCGTAGAATATGTAGGAACCAATATGAGCATCCAGGTTCCGCTGTTGGTTATTGACCCGAGAGGTGTCTCGGTCATGTCTACATGGTTCTCGAACCCGTAGGGTCCGCACGCTTAACGTTCGATGACGATTTTGTATTATACGAGTTATGTAATTTGGTGACCGAATGTTGTTCAAAGTCCCAGATGAGATAATGGACATGACGAGGTGTCTCGAAATGGTCGAGAGGTAAAGATTGATATATAGGACGATGGTATTCGGACACCGGAAGTGTTACAGGGTACATATCGGGTCACCGGAAGGGGTTCCGGCATCCCCCCGGCAGCTACATGGGCCTAATGGGCCAAGAGTGGGACATATCAGCCCCTAAGGGGCCGGTGCGCCCCATGTAGGCCGAAATAGGGGGGGAAGGAAAGAGGAGAAGAAAGAAAGGAAGGGGAGGGATTCAGCCTCCCCCTTCCTTCTCTCCCCCCTCCTCCTTCCTTCCCCCTCCGGGAATTATGGTAAGGGGGGAGGCGAATAGGATTAGGGCCCCAAGTAGGATTCCTCCTACTTGGGTGCCCCCTTGGCGCCTAGAACACACAACAACATATGTTAGCCGTGTGCGGCGCCTCCCTCCACAGTTTACGCCTCCGGTCATATTCACGTAGTGCTTAGGCGAAGCCCTACGCAGGTCACTTCACCATCATCATCGCCATGCCGCCGTGCTGACGGAACTCTCCCTTGACACTTTGTTGGACCAAGAGTTCGAGGGACGTCATCGAGCTGAACGTGTGCAGAACTCGGAGGTGCCGTACGTTCGGTGCTTGATCGGTCGGAACGAGAAGAAGTTCGACTACATCAACCGCGTTGTCAAACGCTTCCGCTTTCGGTCTATGAGGGTACATGGACACACTCTTCCCTCTCGTTGCTATGCATCTCCTAGATAGATGTAGCGACCCGACCTCAGATGGTCAAGCCTCGTATTCTTGTGCCATCCACGGATCGGTATCTTTGGCACACACAGACATCAATGTATATATCAAAGTGCAATCACATGTATAAATAACGTAAAATGATATATACCTCATAATACTCAGCGAAACAAATCAAGCGGGTGTGGAGTCCCATCAACGCCATCGGCAGGTTGAGTGTAGACCGTAACCACAGATCGTAACTCTTACTCGTCGAGGAAATATCTGCAACATGATACGTTGCAGCCGTGTAGGTCGAGACATTGAATGTACCGCAAGATCACAACATGAATAAACAGATGGTAAAACTATACTATATGCAATTTGGCTTTGTGGCTCTGTATCTGAGTTTTGTTTGCGTAAAAGCTGATTTTATTTACCCTACATCAAAAGAATAAATGAAGTCTGTACTATGGAGCCTTCTATCATGACATGGTTCCGCCAACCCATGTCTCATCACCCAAAATATCATAAGTTGCCCACAATTAAGTTATCAATCCGGTGTTGAGAGTTCCGAGATAGATCCAAGTCCAGAGGCTCAAATTGTCCGTAACCGGGGACACGGCTAATCGATTAGGTTTAAACCCTCTGCAGAGGTTTGTACACTTTACCCGCAAGATTCGATCCCTCTCTTTACGTTCTCGCACTTTAGAGTGTTTGAGAACAAGATGACCGAAACATGGTCTTCCAAAGAGTTCCTCGACCACCGTCCGTACTCAACCCATCCTACCGTAGTTCTACATCTGCTAGTACCGTCCCAGCCAGAGTCACAACTAAGGTCAACCAAGCGAGCCCATAATGACTTGCGGTTGCATGGTAAGCTTCGGGCATGAAGTATTCTTCCGTCTCTTTGAGTCTGGGTGAAGCTTTCCAAGATGTCATGGCGCTTCTCCATGCATCCCGGCCAACCACTGGTTTCTCCAGGTGCCCGTCAACCGCCCTTCACCCAAAGAGTGTGTATTGAATTCTTGTCTCGAGTCTTGAAGTCTTGAGGTCTTGAAGATGCAGTCCTTGCAGATTCCATCATGGAGTTATCGTCATTGACGTAGAGTCCTCCTTCTTCACACCACTCTCGAACACTCATACCAAACCCGTCTACTACAGCGTAGCATTAGAAAATAACGTCCCGGCTTGGTAACAGGGTGATGGGTTCCTACCTCATGCATACTACTCAACTACAAGAATTTCAATAACACTCTGAGGGGTGGTTGCAAAGGTGCCACTAAATGCAATAAAACATAGGTAAGAAAGCATGGTCAAAGTGAACTTGCTCGGTGATGTTGACGAAGAAGAATTATCGTTCTCAAGAAATAACTTGGTAGACTACTCGTCACTCTCTGATGAAATCTATATAACAAACATATCATTCACATAAGCACTCACACTAACAATCAAAACAAAAGAGAGAGCGAATAATAAGAATCAAGGAACTTCAAATAAAACTAGGGAGTCTTCTTCTACAACATTCACAAAAATAGTTTTGTCTAACGGAAAATAAAACACTAAAATAACAGAGAATAAAATATAAATTTAGTTAAGACAAAGAAAAAAATAAAGTATTTTTTCATAAAGCTATTTTGAAAGTATTTTCAATTGGGAGTTAAAACAGTAGAAATCCATTGCAAGTTATTAGCGAACTTGAATTGATTTCACGATAACAAAATAAAATAAATATAAAAACTTGTTGAACACCTACTGTTTAACTAATAGAAACCAAGCACAAACTTTCTGAAATATAAAATAAAATAATTTAAAACAACTATAGAAGAAGAAGTAGCTATAATTTGAATAGAACTAAAACAGAATTTGTTTTACATGAAACAATAAGCTAAAATACTCAAACAATTTTGAAGTTTTTACCACTGGTAAATATGATCACTAGTGATCAGTAGAAAAAGAATCAAATAAAATCTATTTTAAACTCCCGGAATAAGCAAAACAAGCTTTAATTCAAATCTGATCTAACTCAATTTTTATAAATCCAAACATAGACAAATTATATATTTTGGAAACTACAAGAAAATTGTGATCTAACATAAAAAGAATCAGCATCATTGGACTTCTAGATCAAAAGTTATAAGCTAAACAAGAACGGAACTAAATCTGTTACGGAAATAAATCTGAAAACAAAACGGAGTTACCTGTACGTGAGGCAGAGATGGCAGGAAGGAGGCGGCGATGTGGAGGCTGCTCGGCGAGGGGGCGAGGTCGCCAAGCGAGGTGGGGGTGGCGGAGGAGGGGTCGGGCGCTTGGGAGGTGGCGCTGGGCGATGGGAGGTTCAGGAGAGCTCTGGTGAGCGTTCTAGGCAGGAAAAGGAGGACGGTGGCGAGAAGGCTACGGGCAGGGAGGCGTGGTGATGGGAAAAATGGAGCGAGGAGAGGAGGGGTTTTATAGGCGGTCTCGGGAGGCGCTGCGATGGAAAGACGAGGAGATCGGGAAGGTGGAGTTTCTTGTCTCCATGGATATGGAAAGCTTCAGTAACGTGAGAGGAAACAGAGGAAGGAGATGATCTCTTGTTGGGCTAGAATAGGAAAGTGCTTAATGGGCCAGCAGGTTTTCCTAATAAAACGATTCCATTCCTATTTTTAAAATTAGGAAACTAAAACAATAAAAAGGAAATCAAATCAATTCGAATAAAGAGTTTTATATACTAAAATTATCAGAAAAATAAAATGTAGATGATGAGCATTATTCCACGGCCAAAATAAAAACTTTAAAAAATGTTTTCAGAAAATCCCTAAAGGCTTTATTTCTTTTTGCAAATAATTTTTAAATAAAAACTTTGGTTTTCTTGGCTCAAATATTTTCAAAATGCCCCTGATTTTGGAGGGTCATTTTCCTCCGCTCTTTCTTGCTTGCAAGAATTTATTTTCGGGTATTTCTCGGGAAGAAAAATAGAGAAGCAAGTGCAAATATTTGAAAGAATTAAATTGCAAAACTCCGTTCAAATTCTTTATAGTTGAAGAAGTCATGTCATCTTCTCTCATTGATTTTAATAGGATGAATTTGAATTTACGGAGAAGGGAAAGTCATTTTATTCCTCTCTTTCAAAAGTTTTTGAAAAGGTTCAAATTTCACTCAAGTTTAATTCACTCAAGCAAACAAACAAACAATTCAATTAATTATATTAACATTCCAAAATTTGGGATGTTACAATAGATCTTGCGTGAGCGTAGGAATTTTTTTGAAATTGCATGCTACGTTTCCCAACAGTGATATCAGAGCCAGGTCTATGCGTAGATGATATGCACGAGTAGAACACAAAGAGTTGTGGGCGGTGATCGTCATACTGCTTACCACCAATGTCTTATTTTGATTTAACGGTATTGTTGGATGAAGCGGCCCGGACCAACCTTACATGACCACGTTCATGAGACCGGTTCCACTGACAGACATGCAACTAGGTTTGCATAAAGGTGGCTGGCGGGTGTCTGTTTCTCCAACTTTAGTTGAATCGAATTTGACTGCGGCCGGTCCTTGTTGAAGGTTAAAACAACAAACTTGATAGATCACCGTTGTGGTTTTGATGCATAGGTAAGAACGGTTCTTGCTAGCGCCCGTAGCAGCCACGTAAAACTTGCAACAATAAAGTAGAGAACGTCTAGTTTGTTTTTGCAGGGCATGTTGTGATGTGATATGGTCAATACATGATGTGATATACATTGTTGTATGAGATGATCATGTTTTGTAAAAGTTATCGACAACTGGCAGGAGCCTTATGGTTGTCGCTTTATTGTATAAAATGCAAACGCCATGTAATTGCTTTACTTTATCACTATGCATTAGCGATAGTTGTAGAAGCAATAGTTAGCGAGACGACCACGATGCTACAATGGAGATCAAGGTGTCAAGCCAGTGACGATGGAGATCATGACGGTGCTTTGGAGATGGAGATCAAAGGCACAAGATGATGATGGCCATATCATGTCACATATTTTGATTGCATGTGATGTTTATCTTTTATGCATCTTATTTTGCTTAGTATGGTGGTAGAATTATAAGATGATCCCTTACTAAAATTTCAAGGTATAACTATTCTCCATGAGTATGCACCGTTGCGACAGTTCGTCATGCTGAGACACCACATGATGATCGGGTGTGATAAGCTCTACGTTCACATACAACGGGTGCAAGACAGTTTTGCACATGCAGAATACTCGGTTTAAACTTGATGAGCCTAGCATGTACAGACATGGCCTCGGAACACTGGAGACCGAAAGATCGAACGTGAATCATATAATAGATATGATCAACATAGATATGTTCAAAATTGAAGACTACTCCATCTCACGTGATGATCGGACATGGTTTAGTTGATTTGGATCATGTGGTCATTTAGATGACTCGAGGGATGTCTATCTAAGTGGGAATCTTAAGTAATATGATTAATTGAACTTAATTTATCATGAACTTAGTCCTGATAGTTTTTTGCATATCTATGTTGTAGATCAACGACCCGTGCTACCGTTCCCTTGAATTTTAATATGTTCCTAGAGAAAACTAAGTTGAAAGATGATAGTAGAAATGATGTGGACTGGGTCCATGATCTGAGGATTATCCTCATTGCTGCACAGAAGAATTATGTCCTTGATGCACCGCTAGGTGACAGACCTATTGCAGGAGCAGATGCAGATGCAGACGTTATGAACGTTTGGCAAGCTCGATACAACTACTTGATAGTTTAGTGTGCCATGCTTTATAGCTTAGAAACAGGACTTCAAAAACGTTTTGAACTCCATGGAGCATATGTTCCAAGAGTTGAAATTGGTAGTTCAGACTTAGACCCATGTCGAGAGGCATGAGACCTTTAACAAGTACTTTGCCTAAAATATGGAGGAGAATAGCTCAACAGTGAGCATGTGCTCAGAATGTCTGGGTACTACAATAGCTTGAATCAAGTGGGAGTTAATCTTCTAGATAAGATAGTGATTGACAGAGTTCTCTAGTCACTATCACCAAGCTACTAGAACTTCGTGATGAACTATAATATGCAAGGGATGACAAAAATGATTCCCGAGCTCTTCATGATGCTAAAATCAGCGAATGTAGAAATCAAGAAAGAGCATCAAGTGTTGATGGTTAACAAGACCACTAGTTTCAAGAAAAAGGGCAAAGGAAAGGAAATGGAACTTCAAGAAGAATGACAAGCAAGTTGCCACTCCCGTGAAGAAGCCCAAAGCCAGACCTAAGCCTGAAACTGAGTGCTTCTACTGCAAAGGGAATGGTCACTAGAAGTGGAACTACCCCAAATACTTGGCGGATAAGTAGGATGGCAAAGTGAACAAATGTATATTTGATATACATGTTATTGATGTGTACTTTACTAGTGTTCATAGTAACCCAGGGTATTTGATACCGGTTAGTTGCTAAGATTAGTAACTCGAAACAGGAGTTGCAAAATGAACAGGGACTAGTTAAGGGCGAGGTGACGATGTGTGTTGGAAGTAATTCCAAGGTTGATATGATCACCATCGCACACTCCCTCTACCTTCGGGATTATTATTGAACCTAAATAAATGTTATTTGGTGTTTGCGTTGAGCATTACTATGATTAGATCATGTTTATTGCAATACAGTTATTCATTTAAGTCAGAGAATGATAGTTGTTCTGTTTATATGAATAAAACCTTCTATGGTCATACACCCAATGTGAATGGTTTATTGAATCTCGATCGTAGTGATACACATATTCATAATATTGATGCCAAACGATGCAAAGTTGATAATGATAGTGCAACATATATGTGGCACTGCCGTTTAGGTCATATTGGTGTAAAGCGCATGAAGAAACTCCATGCAAATGGACTTTTGGAATCACTTGATTATGAATCATTTGATACTTTCGAACCATGCTTCATGGGCAAGATGACTAAAACTCCATTCTCCAGAACAATTGAGTTAGCTAATGACTTATTGGAAATAATACATACCGATGTATGTGGTCTGATGAGTGTTGAAGCTCGCGGCGGGTATCGTTATTTTCCGACCTTCACAAATGATTTGAGCAGATATGGGTATATCTACTTAATGAAACACAAGTCTGAAACATTTGAAAAGTTCAAAGAATTTCAAAGTGAAGTGGAGAATCTTCGTAACAAGAAAATAAGGTTTATATGATCTGATCACAGAGACAAATATTTGAGTTACGAGTTTGGCCTTCATTTTAAAACAATGTGGAATAGTTTCACAACTCACGCCACCTGGAACACCACAGCATAATGGTGGGTCTGAATGTCGTAACCGTACTTTATTAGATATGGTGCAATCTATGATGTCTGTTACCGATTTACCACTATCCTTTTGGGGTTATGCATTAGAGACAACTGCATTCACGTTAAATAGGGCACCGTCTAAATCCGTTGAGATGACACCGTATGAACTATGGTTTGGCAAGAAACCTAAGCTGCCATTTCATAAAGTTTGGGGTTGCGACACTTATGTCAAAAGGCTTCAGCCTGATAAGCTCGAACCCGAATTGAAGAAGTGTGTCTTCATAGGATACCCTAAGGAAACAATTGGGTACACCTTCTACCACAGATCCGAAGGCAAGATCTTTGTTGCCAAGAATGGAATCTTTCTAGAGAAGGAGTTTCTCTGGAAAGAAGTGAGTGGGAGGAAAGTAGAACTTGATGAGGTAATTGTACCTTCTCTCGAATTGGAAAGTAGCACATCAGAGAAATCCGCTCCCATGATGCCTACACCAACTAGAGAGGAAGCAAATGATAAAGATCATGAAACTTCAGATCAAGTTACTACTGGACCTCGTAGGTCGAACAGAGCATGTTTCACACCAAAGTGGTACTGTAATCCTGTTCTGGAAGTCATGTTACTAGACCATGACGAACCTACGAACTATGAACAAACTATGATGAGCCCAGATTCCAACAAATGGCTTGAGGCCATGAAATCTGAGATAGGATCCATATATAAGAACAAAGTGTGGACTTTGGTGGACTTGCCCGATGATCGGCAAGCTATTGATAATAAATGGATCTTTAAGAGGAAGGCGGACACTAATGGTAGTGTTACTATCTACAAAGCTCAAATTGTCGCAAAAGGTTTTTGACAAGTCCAAGGTGTTGACTATGATGAGATTTTCTCACTCGTATCGGCTTAAGTCTGTTCGAATCATGTTAGCAATTGCCACATTTTATGAAATCTGGCAAATGGATATCAAAACTGCATTCCTTAATGGATTTATTAAAGAAGAGTTGTATATGATACAACCCGAAGGTTTTGTCAATCCTAAAGGTGCTAACAAAATGTGCAAGCTCCAGCTATCCATCGGAAATGAAGTAGAATTTTCTAGAAAGCATAAATGAGTGTTTGAGAGGAGTTTTTCAAAGAAAGACCTCGGTGAAGCTACTTACATATTTGGCATCAAGATCTATAGAGATAGATCAAGACGCTTGATAAGACTTTTGATGAGTACATACCTTGATTTTGAAGGAGTTCAAAATGGACCAGTCAAAGAAGGAGTTCTTGCCTGAGTTGTAAGGTATGAAGTTTAGTAAGACTCAAAACCCGACCATGAAAAAAGATAGAGAGAATGAAAGTCATTCCCGATGCCTCAACCATAGGTTCTATAAAGTATGCCATGTTGTATACCAGACCTATTGTGTACCTTGCCATGAGTTTGGCAAGAGGGTACAATAGTGATCCAGGAGTAGATCACTGGACAGCGGTCAAAATTATCCTTTGGTACCTAAAATGGACTAAGGAAATGTTTCTTGGTTATGGAGGTGACAAAGAGTTCGTCGTAAAGGGTTACGTCGATGCAAGATTTGACACTGATCCAGATGACTCTGAGTCTCAATCTGGATACATATTGAAAGTGGGAGCAATTAGCTAGAGTAGCTCCATGCAGAGCATTGTAGACATATAAATTTGCAAAATACACACGGATTTGAATGTGGCAGAGCCGTTGACTAAACCTCTCTCACAAGCAAAACATGATCACACCTTAGTACTCTTTGGGTGTTAATCACATAGCAATGTGAACTAGATTATTTACTCTAGTAAACTCTTTGGGTATTGGTCACATGGCAATGTGAACTATGGGTGTTAATCACATAAAGATGTGAACTATTGGTGTTAAATCACATGGCAATGTGAACTAGATTATTGACTGTAGTGCAAGTGGGAGACTGAAGGAAATATGCCCTAGAGGCAATAATAAAGTTGTTATTTTATATTTCGTTATATCATGATAAATGTTTATTATTCATGCTAGAGCTGTATTAACCGGAAACTTGATACATGTGTGGATACATAGACAAAACACTGTGTCCCTAGTAAGCCTCTACTAGACTAGCTCGTTAATCAAAGATGGTTAAGTTTCCTAACCATAGACATGTGTTGTCATTTGATGAACGGGATCACATCATTAGGAGAATGATGTGATGGACAAGACCCATCTGTTAGCTTAGCCTATTGATCATTCAGTTTTACTGCTATAGCTTTCTTTGTGTCATGTACATATTCCTTTCACTATGAGATTATGCAACTCCCGAATACCGGAGGAATACCTTGTGTGCTATCAAATGTCACAACGTAATTGGGTGATTATAAAGATGCTCTATAGGTATCTCCGAAGGTGTTTATTGGGCTGGCATAGATCGAGATTAGGATTTGCCACTCCGAGTATCGGAGAGGTATCTCTAGGCCCTCTCGGTAATACACATCATAAGAAGCCTTGCAAGCAATGTGACTAATGATTTAGTTGCGGGATGATGTATTACGGAATGAGTAAAGAGACTTGCTGGTAACGAGATTGAACTAGGTATGAAGATATCGACGATCGAATCTTAGGCAAGTAACATACGGATGACAAAGGGAATAACGTATGTTGTCATTGCGGTACGACCAATAAAGATCTTCATAGAATATGTAGGAGCCAATACGAGCATCCAGGTTCCGCTTTTGGTTATTGACCTGAAAGGTATCTCGGTCATGTCTACATAGTTCTCAAACCAGTAGGGTCCGCATGCTTAATGTTTGATGATGATTTTGTATTATATGAGTTATGTGATTTGGTGACCGAATGTTGTTTGGAGTCTTGGATGAGATCATGGACATGACGGGGAGTCTCGAAATGGTCAAGAGGTAAAGATTGACATATAGTACGATGGTATTCGGACACCGGAAGTGTTCTGGGGGTACCGGGTACATATCGGGTCACCGGAAGGGGTTCCGGGCATCCCCCGGCAACTACATGGGCCTAATGGGCCAAGAGTGGGATAGACCAGCCCCTAATGGGCTGGTGCGCTCCATGTAGGCTGAAATAGGGGGGAGGAAGAGGAGAAGAGAGAAAGGAAGGGGAGGGATTCGGCCTCCCCCTTCCTTCTCTCCCCTCTCCTCCTTCCTTCCCCCTCCGTGAATTATGGTAAGGGGGGTTGATAGGTCTCCGTCGTATCTATAATTTTTGATTTTTTCATGCCAATATTATACAACTTTTATACACTTTTGGCAACTTTTTATATGATTTATTGGACTAACCTATTGATCCAGTGCCCAGTGCCAGTTCCTGTTTTTTGCATGTTTTTTGTGTCGTAGAATATCCATATCAAACGAAGTCCAAATGCAATAAAATTTTACGGAGAATTATTTTGGAATATATGTGATTTTTGGGAGTTGTAATCACCGTAAACGGAGGCCCACACAGGTCACAAGACACCAGCGCACAACCCCTGAGCCAGGCGCGTGGTGGTGGGTTGTGCTCACCTCGTACGTCGGTTGGAGCTCTACTTTGGGCGCAAGGAAGCTTATATCCGAAAAACAAATCGTGTTAAAATCTCAGTGCAATCGGAGTTACGAATCTCCGGGAATATAAGAAACAGTTTTCGGCTAGATCCGGGGAACGCGAAACAGAAGAGAACAGAGAGGGAGATCCAATCTCGGAGGGGTTCCCGCCCCTCGGCCGCCATGGAGACCAAGGAACAAAGGGGGAACTCTCCTCAAATCTAGGGGGTAGGCCAAGTAAGAAGAAGAAGGAGGGGGATCTCTCCCCCTCGCTTTTGGTGGCGCCGGAGTGCCGCTGGGGCAACGATCGGGACGACGATCTACATCAACAATCTTGCTACCGTCAACACCAACTCTCTCTCCCCCTCTATGCAGCGGTGTAACACCTCCCCGCTGTAATCTCTACTTAAACATGGTGCTCAACTCCATATATTATTTCCCAATGATCTATGGCTATCCTATGATGTTTGAGTAGATCCGTTTTGTCCTGTGGGTTAATCGTGATCTTGGTTGGTATGATTCTATATTTTATTTATGGGGCTGTCCTACGGTGCCCTCCATTCTCGCGCAAACGTGAGGGGCCCCCGCTGTAGGATGTTGCAATATGTTCATGGTTCGCTTATGGTGGGTTGCGAGAGTGACATAAGCTTAAACCCGAGTATGTGGGGTATGAAGTATGGGAGTAAAGAGGACTCGATACTTAATGCTATGGTTGGGTTTCACGACCTTAATGATCTTTATTAGTTGCGGGTGCTTGCTAGAGTTCCAATCATAAGTGCATATGATCCAAGTAGAGAAAGTATGTTAGCTCATGCCTCTCCCTCATATAAAATTGCAAGAATGATTACCGGTACTTGTAATCGATTGCCTAGGGATAAATGATTTTCTTGTTGATAAAAGCTCTCTACTAAACCTAACTTAGTTGTGTCTTTATCTAAACAGCCCCTAGATTTTATTTACGTGCTCTTTATTATCTTGCAAACCTATCCTATCACACCTACAAAGTACTTCTAGTTTCATACTTGTTCTAGGTAAAGCGAACGTCAAGCGTGCGTAGAGTTGTATCGGTGGTCGATAGAACTTGAGGGAATATCTGTTCTACCTTTAGCTCCTCGTTGGGTTCGACACTCTTATTTATCGAAGAAGGCTACAAACGAGCCCCTATACTTGTGGGTTATCAAGACCTTTTTATGGCGCCGTTGCCGAGGAGCAATAGCGTGGGGTGAATATTTTCGTGTGTGCTTGTTTGCTTCATCACTAAGTAGTTTTTATTTCTTGTTCTGAGTTCTTCTCTATCTTTAGTTATGGATATGGAACATGAAACACCAAAAAAAAATAGTGGTACCTACTACTCATGGAGATGGGGAACCTCCTAAAACCCTCGATGCTCGTTATGTGAAAAATGTTATGCACTACTTTGATAATCCTGAGAAAACCCCATTCAACATGATAATGGGAGTAACGTTGGATCAACGTGAATACTTTAGGGATTATCGGTTGACACAAAAAGGGGAACTTTTATGGGATCAAATTTATATGTTGCATTGGTATGCTCGGGATTTATGCTTGAGATATGATTTTACTTGTTGCTCTAGGGTGAATGCTCCACACCTTCCCTTTTCATGCAAATTTATTGATAATGAAACCTTAGCTTCTTATGCTAATGGTATATATGATTACTATGATGTGGAACGAATAGAAGAATTTGTTGCTTTTAAGGGTGCTTATGAAATTGAATCTTTGTTTGAAAAGTATGAAGCTTTTGATGATGATGTTTATAGACCTGAAAATTTTGCCATCCTTAAATATTGCTATGATAATTATAAATATAATTCCGATATTGATGAATTTTATTGAGAAAGTCTTCGCTGTCCAAGAAGAGACTAATATCTTGCAGGAGTCTATGGAAGAAGAAATTGATGAAACTGCGAGCTCATTGGATGAAAAAGATGAGGAGGAGAGTGAAGAACAAAAGGAGGAAGAGCGGATTAGCTACCCGTGCCCACTTTCTAATGAGAGTAACTCTTCAACTCATACATTATTTAATGCCCCTTCATTCTTACCGAAGGATGAATGCTATGATAATTGCTATGACCCCGTTGATTCTTTTGAAATATCCCTTTTTGATGAACTTGATGCTTGTTATGCTTGTGGCCAAGATGCCAATATGAATTATGCTTATGGAGATGAACTTGCTATAGTTCCTTATGTTAAGAATGAAATTGTTGCTATTGCACCCACACATGATAGTCCTATTATCTTTTTGAATTCTCCAAACTACACTATATCGGAGAAGTTTGCTCTTATTAAGGATTATGTTGATGGGTTGCATTTTGCTACTACACATGATGATTTTGATGAATATAATATGCATGTGCTTTCTGCTCCTACTTGCAACTATTATGAGAGAGGAACTACATCTCTGCCTCTTTATGTTTCCAACATGATAAAATTACAAGAAACTGCTTATGCTATGTATTGGCCTTTACTTGATGTGCATGAATTGTTATTGTATGACATGCCGATGCATAGGAAGAGAGTTAGACTTCGTCATTGCATGATAGATGCTGCTTTGTGCTCATTACTAAATGCTAAATCATTGTTAATTAAAATTGGCTTTGATATACCTTGGGATCCAGGTGGATTCATTACTTGAGCACTTTATGCCTAGCTTAATGGCTTTAAAGAAAGCGCTGCCAGGGAGACAACCCGGAAGTTTTAGAAAGTCATTCCTTTCAATTGAGTGCTTTTATAAAGTTTAAAAACAAAAAAAATTAGGGGAACTTAAAAAAAAATTCACAAAAGAGAAGCGATTGGAAGTTATGCATTGGAGAAGTGAGGGTCGACCTTGAACACTTGTGTTCATGCTCATGGAAACAATGTAGAATTTTTCATGAAAGTTCTCGCAAAAATAATTATCCCCTTGTACAAATCCATTGTACTATAACCATTTTGTGCCAAGGTTTGCCTTTAGGATGATTAGATTGCTTGTTGGTATGTGCGGTGCAGAAACAGAAACTTTGGTTGTAGCGCATGAATTTTCATTTTTTACTGGAACATCAAACGTTTCTGAAACTTTTTGCACAGTCTTGATATACAAATTGTTTACGTTGTCCTAATTTTTTCAGAATTTTTGGATTTACAGAAGTATGGTAGTGTTCAGATTACTACAGACTGTCCTGTTTAAGACAGATTCTGTTTTTGATACATTATGTTGCTTGTTTTGATGAAACTATCGATTCTATCGGTGGTATAAGCCACGGAAAAGTTATATTACAGTAGCTACAATGCAAAAACAAAATATGAATTGGTTTGCAACAATACTTATAGTAGTGATTTGCTTTATTATACTAACGGATCTTACCGAGCTTTTTGTTGAGTTTTGTGTGGATGAAGTGTTCGAAGATCGAGGAGGTCTCGATGTGAGGAGAAGGAGGAGAGGCAAGAGCTCAAGCTTGGGGATGCCTGCTACTTCTTGAGAATGCGTTGGTTTTTCCCTTGAAGAGGAAAGGGTGATGCAGCAAAGTAGAGTAAGTATTTCCCTCAGTTTTTGAGAACCAAGGTATCAATCCAGTAGGAGGCCACGCGCAAGTCCCTCGTACCTACACAAACAAATAAGAACCTTGCAACCAACGCGATAAAGGGGTTGTCAATCCCTTCACGGCCACTTGCAAAAGTGAGATCTGATAGAGATGATAAGATAATATTTTTGGTATTTTTATGATAAAGATTAAAAGTTAAGAAAGCAAAAATAAATGGCGATAGAAACAACTAGTTGACGGGAGATTAATATGATGGAAAATAGACCCGGGGTCCATAGGTTTCACTAGTGGCTTCTCTCAAGATAGCATAAGTATTACGGTGGGTGAACAATTTATTGTCGAGAAATTGACAGAAAAGTGCATAATTATGAGAATATCTAGGCATGATCATGTATATAGGCATCAAGTCCATGACAAATAGACCGACTCCTGCCTGCATCTACTACTATTACTCCACACATCGACCGCTATCCAGCATGCATCTAGAGTATTAAGTTCATAAGAACAGAGTAATGCATTAAGTAAGATGACATGATGTAGAGGGATAAACTCATGCAATATGATATAAACCCCATCTTTTTATCCTCGATGGCAACAATACAATATGTGTCGTTTCCCCTATTGTCACTAGGATCGAGCACCGCATGATTGAACCCAAAGCTAAGCACTTCTCCCATTGCAAGAAAAATCAATCTAGTAGGCCAAACCAAACTGATAATTCGAAGAGACTTGCAAAGATAACCAATCATACATAAAAGAATTCAGAGAAGATTCAAATATTGTTCATAGATAATCTTGATCATAAACCCAAAATTCATGGGATCTCGACAAACACACCGCAAAAAGAGTTACATCGAATAGATCTCTAAGAAGATCGAGGAGAACTTTTTATTGAGATCCAAAGAGAGAGAAGAAGCCATCTAGCCAATAACTATGGACCTGAAGGTCTATGATAAACTACTCACACATCATCGGAGAGGCTATGGTGTTGATGTAGAAGCCCTCCATGATCGATGCCCCCTCCGGCGGAGTGCCGGAAAAGGCCCCAAGATGGGATCTCACGGGTACAGAAGGTTGCGGCGGTGGAATTAGATTTTCGTGGTGCTCCTCGATGGTTTCGGGGTACGTAGGTATATATAGGAGAAAGAAGTAGGTCGGTGGAGCCATGAGAGGCCCACGAGGGTGGAGGGCGCGCCCAGGGGGTAGGCGTGCCCCCCTTCCTTGTGGCCTCCTCGTATGTTTCTTGACATCCACTCCAAGTCCTCTGGATCACGTTTGTTCCAAAAATCACGCTCTCGAAGGTTTCATTCTGTTTGGACTCCATTTGATATTCCTTTTCTGCGAAACACTGAAATAGGAAAAAAAACAACAATTTGCACTGGGCCTTGGTGAGGGAGTCCTGGATTAGGGGGTATCCGGACAGCCGGACTATGTACAACGTCCGGACTATTGAAGTGTGAAGATACAAGACTCAAGACTTCGGCCCGTGTCCCGATGGGACTTTCCTTGGCGTGGAAGGCAAGCTTGGCGATCTGGATATTATATTTCCTTCCTTGTAACCGACTCCATGTAAACCCTAGCCCTCTCCAGTGCCTATATAAACCGGAGAGGTTGGTCCTTAGCAGGCCGATCACAATTACAATCATACCATCATAGGCTAGCTCTTAGGGTTTAGCCTCTACGATCTCGTGGTAGATCTACTCTTGTACTACCCATATCATCAATATTAATCAAGAAGGAAGTAGGGTTTTACCTCCATTGAGAGGGCCCGAACCTGGGTAAACATCTGTGTCCCTTGCTTCTTGTTACCATCAGCCTTGACGCACAGATCGGGACCCCCTACCCGAGATCCGCCGGTTTTGACACCGACATTGGTGCTTTCATTGAGAGTTCCTCTGTGTCGTCGCTACCGGGCTCGATGGCTCCTTCAACCATCGTCAATAATACGATACCGTACAGTCATGACGAGCACGGCTTAGACCTGCTGTCGGACAAAGCTCGGGGTATCACCCCCGCATTAGCCTCGGACCTAAATCCGGAGCAGGCTGCGTTGCCTGAGGACGGAGGGCTGGACCCCGCCCCGCAGGTCGCGCACTCATCAACGTT
Organism: Aegilops longissima; assembly: GCA_021605205.1. Taxonomy (NCBI): domain Eukaryota; kingdom Viridiplantae; phylum Streptophyta; class Magnoliopsida; order Poales; family Poaceae; genus Aegilops; species Aegilops longissima. The sequence continues at coordinate 590,712,543 of CM038682.1, forward strand.
GGAGCCAAACACTCTGCGGTGGCCTATGACTCCGGACCCCCGGATTCGTATCCGGATGTTGAATCCGGTCCGCGCACTCCCGAACCGGTCGAGCCAGGATGGGCCCCGGTAATGGAGTTCACCGCTGCGGATATTTTTCGGTACTCGCCCTTTGGCGACATGCTGAACTCATTGAAAACTCTCTCTTTGACAGAAATTTCTGGGCCAAACTACGTCTGGTTCGAGTGGGAAGCAGGCGACGAATAAATTCGTTGCCCAGCCACCACCCACTTCATAGCCACGGTCGATGATTTAAGCGACGTGCCTGACTTTGACTCCGAAGACATCGACGGCATGGACGACGATGCAGGAGAAGATGCGGAATCTATGGGGCGCCGGACTTCCCCCTCGTCACACGACGTTTACATGGTGGATACGCCCAAAGAGGACAAAAGCGACAATCCGGACGATAAAACCCCCGGACAAAAGCAAAAGCGACGGCGCAGACGCTGTTCTAAGTCCAGCAACAGTAAAAATAGTGAAAAGAGAGCCAGAGGGATCGATACTACAATCAGCTCCGAAGGCAACAACGACCATACGGACCGAGTGATGGAGCAGGACGAACCAGGTCACCCTGAACACAGTTCGGAGCAGCCGCCCGAGGACAACGATCCCGACGGACGAGGTCATCAAACCCAACCAGCACAGGAAAACAGTCCGGATAATGATGCAATCCCGGAAAAACACGTGGAACGAGATAACCTCCACAGAAAGCTTATGGCCATCGCAAGAAGTCTAAAGAAGCAGAAGCAACGGCTCAAAGCCGCACAAGAAACGCTCAACCGTAGATGGAATAAAGTGCTGGACACTTAAGAAAGATACGGCGATGATCGCCATACAAAGAGCTATCCAAAACGCAAGCTACTGCCAGAATTCGACGACGAAGCTGCACCACTTCATAACCGCAACAAAGCGGCTACCGATCCACATGAACACCTGAACAAGAAAGTTGGCGCGGCCATGTCCAATTATGGACCCAAAGGACGCACCCCGGCGAAGGACTATGGTCGCCAAAATGATTATGCCAATCGAATACCAGTCCAGAATAAAGACCGGACACAACAACAGCCGACGACATGCCATAGCACGTCCAGATACAGAGGGGCTGCTCACCCCCTGTGCTTTACCGATGAAGTACTGGACCACGAATTCCCACAGGGCTTTAAACCTGTGAATATAGAGGCATACAACGGAACGATAGACCCAGGGGTCTGGATCGAGGACCTCATCCTGCACATACATATGGCTCGTGGGGATGATCTTCACGCCATCAAATACCTCCCCCTCAAACTGAAGGGACCAGCTCGGCACTGGTTGAAAGGCCTCCCCGAAGATTCAATTGGAAGCTGGGAGGAACTCGAGGACGCTTTCAGGGCCAACTTTCAAGGGACCTATGTCCGGCCTCCGGATGCTGACGACTTAAGTCACATAGTCCAACAACCCGGAGAGTCCACCCGCAAGTTTTGGAACAGATTCCTCACCAAGAAGAATCAAATTGTTGACTGTCCGGATGCCGAAGCCTTAGCAGCATTCAAACACAGCATCCATGATTTAATGGCTCGCCACACACCTCGCCAAGAAAAGCCAAGGACAATGGCAGCCCTAACAAGCCTTATGACACGCTTTTGCTGGAGAAGATAGCTAGCTAGCCCAAAGGCACCAGCGACCCCAAAGACATCCGAAATAAGGGATGGCAACGGAAGCCACAGCGTCATAAAAACAAACGCCAAAACAAGGAAGAAAGCCCGGATAACACGACGGTTAATGCCGGATTCAGGGGCTCTCGACCTAATCAGCAAAACAAGCCATCTAAAGGCAGCAAAGAGGGACTGTCCGGTCTGAACAGAGTCCTAGACAGACTATGCCAAATTCATGGCACCCTTGACAGACCTGCAAACCACACGCACAGAGAGTGCTGGGTCTTCAAGCAGCCGGCAAATTAAATGCCGAACACAAGGAAAGGGAAAAACCAAGTGAAGACGAGGATGAACCTCGCCGGCCGAACACTGAAGGACAGAAAAAATTCCCGACAGAGGTTAAAACAGTGAACATGATCCACACGACTCACACATCCATGAGGAGGCACGAACGTGCACATAGAGACGCGCTCGATATAGAGCCCATCGTACTCACGCCTAACCACTGGATGCCTTATCCAATCACTTCCGATAACTTGGATGACCGAACTAGTATTCGGCATGGAGGATCAAAGGCCTTGGTGCTCGACCCGATAATCGACGGATACCGTCTCACCCGCGTCCTTATGGACGGCGGCAGCAGTCTAAATCTAATATATGAGGACACTATCCGTGGGATGGGGATAGACCCATCCAGAATTAACCAAAGCAACACCACCTTTGAAGGGGTGATACCAGGCGTTGAAGCAAATAGCAGAGGCACCGTCGCACTGGAGGTAACATTTGGCTCTCCAGGCAACTCCAGAAGCGAAGAACTACTCTTCATCATCTCACCCTTCCAAAGCGACTATCACGCAGTGCTCGGAAGAACGGCCTTCGCCCGCTTCAACGCATTGCCGCACTATGGCTACCTTACACTTAAGATGCCCAGTCCACGTGGCATCATCACCGTTAGCGGACTAACAGAGCGCTCGTCACGCGCAGAGGAATACGCGATGGCCCTCGCGGCCGGACTATAAGCGGCCTCCAACATCAGAAAACATGACTGGTCCTTAAATACCACAGACTCGGCTAGACGAGTCCGGTCGCCCGGATAGAATTGAACCAGGGCACCGTACATGTAATCCCATAGTGGACACCAGGGGATATAAATACTTAACATAGTCCCACAGCTGGCTCAACCTTATGGGTAGGCCAACATCTTACACTTTTATTACCCATCGCATACTTACGTTGTACTCTTCTACGAATTTTCCCTTTATTAACAGACAACGCTCGCGCGATACCCTTCCAGGATACGGCACAACGGAGATAAAGGCGCAGACGTGTAGCAGGGCCCCGTTCAACAGGTTTATTTTTAGATTAAGCCCCTGTATAAACCTTTTTATTGCCTCTTGTTGTTAAACCATCCCATGGGTCTCATACCCACAGAGGATACTGCCGTTTGTGGCATCTCGCCACGGCAGATTAACGCACGTACCTGGAAAAATAGGGTTTATAACGAATGGGCATTCTTGAGCCCATCGACTATTATAAAGTCCGAATACCTTCGGGAGTGTTCGCGTCCACGAGTTTGGCCTTATATGCAGCAGCTCCGAATCATGTCTTTGGTCAAATGTTGGGTTTGCCCGCTCCCGGTTTGCCGCCTTACGTTCGCTACTATCGGCTAAGGTGGCTAAAGGAGAACTATGCGATCGTGCTGGTTATCCCGGACGAGCACCTCGAGAGAAAGCCGAAAACTGACTATCATGATATAGCGAGAGACTGTTCAACCACTCAAAGACTTATCGAAATCTTTAGGATCCCTTCATTAACGAAGGACCGCTTCCGTCATGTACACACGCTACCGTATTCGGATGCATGCGAAGGTACCGGGGCTACATAGTAGCCCCAACATTATCTCCCATGGCTAAGCGAAAGTGTTATAGCTATATAGTCTGGTTGCCTAGTTCGACGTGCGATCACCTCCTTCATGGACCAAGACGTTGGATCAAGTGCGATTAAGCATATTTTTTGCAAACACCCCGCATTGCTCGCATGGGGATGAAGCCAACGATCGCTATCTTTGGGTTAAACATTCATATATTTATATGTAAACGCCACACAGGGAAACAATAATACTTTCGGGAAAACGATAAATATAGCCTTATAACCAAACTAACATTGTTTTTACAATGATTCGACTCATCACTCAAGAAGACATTCTTGAGCATCGCGCTCTATTAGGCGGGCACCTTCGTGACTGCGCCAAGTAGTGCTCGGCGGATCTCGCCCCCGCCGGATCTTGGTTGCTATAATATTGGCCTCCATATCCGTCCCAATAGGCTTTAACGCTGGCAAGAGCCATTCGTGCACCCTCCATGCACGCCGACCTCCTCATGGCGTCGATCCGAGGCACGGCCCCAAGGAACTGCTGCACCAAGCCAAAGTAATCGTCCGGCTTAGGCCCTTCCGCCAAAGATGGTCTATCACAGACCTCATTGCAAGACCGACAACTGTGAAGCTCCGCTCAAAGCCATCTTGTCATTTAACGGCAGCGCGCGAGTGGGAGCATTGAATTGCGACGAATAGCTTCTCCCCTCCTTATCACCTGACCCTCGAAGAACTTGGCAGTTAGCGTACTCTTCGCCAAATCCGCATACACGTCCACGTGGCTCCAAATACCATCCGAGGAGCGCCGCGATCGAAAAACTTCGTCCGCAGCAAGTAGGAACCCCCAGCCACGATTTTACCGGCTTGTTGAAGCTCCTCCCGCGCAGCCCTGAGCTCGGTCCGTATTTCCTTGGTGGCATTGCGTGCCTTGTCTAGCTCGGCCAAGCTATCCTTATGCTCTTTTTTGAGGAGCTCATACCGGTCAGCGGCATTTTTCAACTCAACAGCCATTTCGGCTATCTTTTCCTCGCTTTGGCGATGAGCAGCCTGTTTGGCTCTCAATTCTTCGGCCGCCTTTAGGGCAGCCGCATTGCTAACCCGAGCTCGTTCCTTGGCTTGGACAAGTTCTGCCCTCAGGGCCTCCACGGCAGCAGCACCATCTGCAGTCCGAACATATCACATTAATATCATGCCGCCTCCATATTTTCCTATACAAAGGAAGGCAGAGCGCATACCTTGTGATTTGTCCAGCCGCTCGTTCACTAGCGTGATATCGGCATCAATTGAACGAATTCGCCTGGTCAGTTCGGAAACTTCGACGGACTGGTCGGCGGCCGGACTCACAGGTACCTGAAAGTGTTTGCAGCGCAGTCATTGATTTATGATCCCCCGTTTGCCGCCTAGGGCGGGCAACCAGAGTCTCAGGGGCTACTATCTATATGGAGCACACCTAACGCGTGCCTCACAGCCAAAAAACAGTGTATTTTTCACTACATACCTCAAAGCCTCTGAGTAGACTTGTAAATGTTTCGTCCAAACCTCTAGTAGCGGAGGAAATCTTCTCGAGCACCGCGCTCATTAATGAGCGGTGCTCCTCCGAGAGCGCAGCTCGCTCCAGTAGGCCCGTCAGTGCGTCTGGCCAGATATCGAACTGTGCCGGACCCTTCCCATCGCCCCTCGTTGGAGCCAAAGGATTCGGGCTCAGGGCGGCCGACGCATTGGCTTCCGGCTTTGGCAGAGCCGGACTCCTCCGTGACGACACCTCGGCGTCACCCGCTTCACGAGCCGGAGAGGTGGGTGGGGTTTCGCTCTCCATCATCTCCAGTGGAAGATCCCCCGAAGACGAACTCTATCGAGAAGGGCTGCTAGCCGAACTGCCGGAAGACGAATCCTAGTTATTGATCTAGGAGGAATGCCGTACCTTCGAATTTAAAAATTAACTTACAGCTCGGTGGAGGGCTGGCCCGTTGGTGGGCACGATGCGGTGAGGGTGCCCATTGGGGTAGAGCCCCCTGGTGTTATCTTTTTCCCAGGTTTGGGCATCTCCGTCTCCGCGTCTTCGGAGGCGGCCCTCTTCTTCCCGCGCAGGGAGGAGGCCTTAGCCTCCCCTTCCCGACTATCCTCCTTAGGGGAGGTAACAATTCCCCCGGTTCGGATGCGTAGCGTGTGGGGTTAGGATTCTTCGTCCTTCCCCTTGTCTTTCCCCGGGGGCATCCTGCTGAGTACTCGGTCAAGCATCTTGGCCATGGTAGGGCGGGCGAGCCTTCGGGAAGTGGCGTCGGACACCTAATTCTCTCCGCCTTGCTGAGCCATTTCTGGACGCGGATGATTTTCAGAATAAACAATCATAACAAATACAAAACACGGTGTCTGGTATCAAGTTTACTTACTTGGGTATCTAGGCGATTGCAGCTTAGGCCCGCATCCTCGGTGGTGTCCGGACACTTTACTTTTCGTCCGAAGAATAATTTGCACATCTCTTCGAGCTTCAGGCCGAAGAAGTGCTTGACGGTCCGTGGACCCTCCGGATTGAACTCCCACATCCGGAGAGGCCGGCGTTGGCATGGCAACATCCGCTGGATCAACATCACTTGCATTATGTTGACAAGATTAATGTCCCTTGCAAGAAGCTCCCGGATGCGATTCTGCAGTACGGATATATCACCAGCGGGTCCCCAATGCCGTCCTACGTCTGTCCAAGACGCCAACTGTGATGGAGGGCCCGAATTAAACTCGGGGGCAGCCGCCCACTTTGTGCCCCTGGGAGCCGTGACATAAAACCACCTCCGCTGCCACGCATCGGATACTTCTGGGAAAGAACCCTCTGGCCACGGAGCATCGGCGTTCCTGCTTATTACGGCACCTCCGCACTCCACATGTCGCCCCTCGATCATCTTCGGCGTCACATTGAAGGTCTTGAGCCATAAGCCGAAGTGTGGGGCAACATGGAGAAAAGACTCGCACACGATAATAAACGACGAGATATGGAGGATAGCGCCGGGAGCCAGATCGTGAAAATCCAACCCATAATAGAACATGAGCCCTCTCACGAAGGGATCGAGGGTGAAACCCAGACCGCGGAGGAAGCGAGGGACGAAAACGACACACTCGTTGGGCTCCGGCATAGGGATGACCTGCCCTGGAGCAGGGAGCCTGTGCCGGATATCTGCGGTCAAGTATCCGACCTCCCTAAGCTTTGCAATGTCCTTCTCTTCAATCGAGGAGGCCACCCACCGGCCTTGAGGGTCAGATCCGGACATATTGGAGGATTCCGGAGGGGTGGAGCTTAGGTTTTGGGTGTTAGAACTCGAGGTGCGAGAAGGCGCGATGAAGGTGAAAAAGGAGGCGTAGGTCTCGACCCCTTTATAAAGAGGGTGAATATCAAGAGTCCCCGGTGTGACCGTTTGGGGCTTATCTAAAAAACACGGGTTATACCAACGGCCGTCGTGGGGTCACGCGTGCTCATATTGATGGAAAATCCCGTAATAAGAGGAACACGATCTCTGCCTCGACGGGACGTGCCAATAAAACCGCCTCGCAACACGAGTCGTTGTGGGGCAGGAAACATTGGTTTGCGTTGGACCAAGCCCCGATGCAAGGGCATGATGCACGAAGATTGCCAGCAAATCAGATCTATACCGTACGAAGATCCTCTTGCTGATCCGGACACGGTCTACGTGTTATATAATTACCTTGGAGTATTCGGAGGAGGAACCCGCCCTGCAATGCCGAAGACAAGACTGCGCGCCGGACTCGTCGTCATTGAAGCCTGGTTCAGGGGCTACTGAGGGAGTCCTGGATTAGGGGGTATCCGGACAGCCGGACTGTGTACAACGTCCGGACTATTGAAGCGTGAAGATACAAGACTCAAGGCTTCGGCCCGTGTCCGGATGGGACTTTCCTTGGCGTGGAAGGCAAGCTTGGCGATCCGAATATTATATTTCCTTCCTTGTAACCGACTCCATGTAAACCCTAGCCCTCTCCGGTGCCTATATAAACCGGAGAGGTTGGTCCTTAGCAGGCCGATCACAATTACAATCATACCATCATAGGCTAGCTCTTAGGGTTTAGCCTCTACGATCTCGTGGTAGATCTACTCTTGTACTACCCATATCATCAATATTAATCAAGCAGGAAGTAGGGTTTTACCTCCATTGAGAGGGCCCAAACCTGGGTAAACATCTGTGTCCCTTGCTTCCTGTTACCATCAGCCTTAACGCACAGATCGGGACCCCCTACCCGAGATCCGCCGGTTTTGACACCGACACTTGGGTTAATAGGTTAGTCCCAAAAATAATATAAAAGTGTATAAAAAGCCCATTAAACATCCAAAACAGAATATATAATAGCATGGAGCAATTAAAAATTATAGATACGTTGGAGACGTATCAAGCATCCCCAAGCTTAATTCCTGCTCGTCCTCGAGTAGGTAAATGATAAAAACAGAATTTTTGATGTGGAATGCTACCTAGCATATTTCTCAATGTAATTTTATTTATTGTGGCATGAATGTTCAGATCCGGAAGATTCAAGATAAAAGTTTAATATTGACATAAAAATAATAATACTTCAAGCCTGCTAACCAAGCAATTATGTCTTCTCAAAATAACATAGCCAAAGAAAGCTTATCCCTACGAAATCATATAGTTTGGCTATGCTTCATTTTCGTCACACAAAATGCTCTCATCATGCACAACCCCGATGACAGGCCAAACAATTGTTTCATACTTAGCCTTTTCAAACTCTTTCAACTTTTACGCAATATATGAGCGTGAGCTATGGACATAGCACTATGGGTGGAATAGAATATAATTATTGAGGTTGTGTGAGAAGACAAAAAAGGACAAAGTCTCACATTGCCGCGACTAATCAACGGGCTATGGAGATGCCCATCAATTGATGTCAATGCAAGGAGTAGGGATTGCCATGCAACGGATGCACTAGAGCTATAAATATATGAAAGCTCAACAAAATAAATTAAGTGGGTGTGCATCCAACTTGCTTGCTCACTAAGACCTAGGGAATTTGAGGAAGCCCACTGTTGGAATATACAAGCCAAGTTCTATAATGTAAAATTCCCACTAGTATATGAAAGTGAAAAAATAGGAGACTCTCTTATCATGAAGACCATGGTGCTATTTTGAAGCACAAGTGTGGTAAAAGGATAGTAACATTGTCCCTTCTCTCTTTTTCTCTCATTTTTTTCTTTTTTTTATTTGGGCCTTCTTCTTTTTTCTTCTTCTTTTGGCCTCTTCTCTTCTTCTTTTTTCGTCCGGAGTCTCAGCCCGACTTGTGGGGGAATCATAGTCTCCATCATCCTTTCCTCACTTGGGACAATGCTCTAATAATGATGATCGTCACACTTTTATTTACTTACAACTCAAAGATTACAACTCAATACTTTAGAACAAAATATGACTCTATGTGAATGCCTCCGGCGGTGTACCGGGATATGCAATGAATCAAGAGTGGCATGTATGAAAGAATTATGAAGGTGGCTTTGCCACAAATACAGTGTCAACTACATGATCATGCAAAGCAATATGACAATGATGATGCGTGTCATAATAAACGGAATGGTGGAAAGTTGCATGGCAATATATCTCGGAATGGCTATGGAAATGCCATAATAGGTAGGTATGGTGGCTGTTTTGAGGAAGATATAAGGAGGTTTATGTGTGATAGGGCGTATCATATCACGGGGTTTGGGCGCACCGGCGAAGTTTGCACCAACTCTCAAGGTGAGAAAGGGCAATGCATGGTACCGAAGAGGCTAGCAATGATGGAAGGATGAGAGTGCGTATAATCCATGGACTCAACATTAGTCATAAAGAACTCACATACTTATTGCAAAAATATACAAGTCAGCAAAACCAAGCACTACACGCATGCTCCTAGGGGGATAGATTTGTAGGAAAAGACCATCGCTCGTCCCCAACCGCCACTCATAAGGAAAGCAATCAGAGAACACCTCATGCTTCAAATTTGTCACACAACGTTTACCATACGTGCATGCTACGGGACTTGCAAACTTCAATACAAGTATTTCTCAATTTCACAATTGCTCAACTGGCACACCTCTAATATTACCACCTTTATATCTCAAAACAACTATCAAGTATCAAACTTCTCTTACCATTCAATGCACTTTGTAAACTACCATGCTGTTCTAAAGGACTCTCAAAATAATATAAGTGAAGCATGAGAGATCAGTAATTTCTATAAAATATAACCACCACTGTGCTCTAAAAGATATAAGTGAAGCACTAGAGCAAAATTGTTTAGCTCAAAAGATATAAGTAAATCACATATAGTATTCTAATAAATTCCGATTAATGTGTGTCTCTCTCAAAAGGTGCGTACATCAAGGATGATTGTGGTGAACTAAAAAGCAAAGACTCAAATCATACAAGACGCTCCAAGCAAAACACATATCATGTGGTGAATAAAAATATAGCTCCAAGTAAAGTTACCGATGGATGAAGACAAAAGAGGGGATGCCTTCCGGGGCATCCCCGAGCTTAGGCTTTTTGGGTTGTCCTTAGATTTTACCTTGGGGTGACTTGGGCATCCCCAAGCTTAGGCTCGTGCCACTCCTTGTTCCATAATCCATCAAATCTTTATCCAAAACTTGAAAACTTCACAACACAAAACTTAACAGAAAATCTCGTGAGCTCCGTTAGCGAAAGAAAACAAAACACCACTTCAAGGTACTACAATGAACTAATTATTTATTTATATTGGTGTTAAACATACTGTATTCCAACTTTTCTATGGTTCATAAACTCCATTACTACCCATAGATTCATCAAAATAAGCAAACAACACACGAAAAACAGAATCTATAAAAAACAGAACAGTCTGTAGTAATCTGTAACTTACGCAAACTTCTGGAACTCCAAAAAATTCTAAAATAAGATTCTGGACGTGAGGAATTTTTCTATTAATCATCTGCAAAAAGAATCAACTAAATAGCACTCTCCAGTAAAAAGTTGTAGCTAATCTCGTGAGCGCTAAAGTTTCTGTTTTTTACAGCAAGATCGCGAAGACTTTCCCCAAGTCTTCCCAAAGGTTCTACTTGGCACAAACACTAATTAAAACACAAAACCACATCTAAGCAGAATCTAGATGGATTATTTATTGAATAACAGCAAGGAAAAATATTGGGTTGTCTCCCAACAAGCGCTTTTCTTTAAAGCCCTTTAGCTAGGCATTGATAATTTTAATGATGCTCACATGAAAGACAAGAATTGAAGCACCAAGAGAGCATCATAAAACATGTGACAAACACACTTAAGTCTAACATACTTCCTATGCATAGGTATTTTATAAGGAAACAAATTATCAAGGCGAACAAAAACTAGCATATGCAAGGAAGAAGAAAGGAACAATTGCAATCTCAACATAACGAGAGGTAATTTTGTAACATGAAAATTTCTACAACCATATTTTACTTTCTCATAATAATTACGTGTAGGATCATAATAAAATTCAACAATATAGCTATCACATACAATATTCTCAACATGATCCACATGTATGTAAAGTTGACACTCTTCCAAAATAGTGGGATTAACATTAACTAAAGTCATGACCTCTCCAAACCCACTTTTATCAAAAAATTCACAAGATTGAACATTCTCCAAATATGTGGGATCTAAAGTTGACACTCTTCCAAACACACTTTCAATATTATTGCAAACACTATTATCAATCTCATATCCATCATGGGGCTTAAATAAATTTTCAAGATCATAAGAAGAATCACCCCAATCATGATCATTGCAACAAGTAGTAGACATAGCAAAACTAGCATCCCCAAGCTTAGGGTTTTGCATATTATAAGAACAATTGATATTAATAGAATTTATACTATCATCATTGCAATCATGCTTTTTATTCAAAGATCCATCGTGAATCACTCCATACAGTACTTCATCACAATTTTCAGATTCACGAATTTCAAGCAAAACTTCATAAAGACAATCTAGTGCACAAAACTCACTAGCAATTGGTTCATAAAAAATGGATCTCTTGAAAAGATTAGCAAGCGGATGAGGATCCATAGATCTTAGGTTCTCTGTTTAGTAATAAATAAACAACTATTCCAACCAAACGAGCAAACGAGCCAAGTAAGACATCAAAGCAAATGAAAAAGATGAACAGAAGAAGGGTGAATAAAACGGCAAGGGTGAAGTGGGGGAGAGGAAAACGAGAGGAAAATGGCAAATAATGTAATGCAAGGGATAAGCGTTTGTGATGGGTACTTGGTATGTCTTGACTTGTGCGTAGACTCCCCGGCAACGACGCCAGAAATGGCTCGTTGTCGGGAGATCAAATCTTGACTTGACTTGGTGCACACCTCCCCGGCAACGGCGCCAGAAATCCTTCTTGCTACCTCTTGAGCATGTGTTGGTTTTTCCCTTGAAGAGGAAAGGGTGATGCAGCAAAGTAGCGTAAGTATTTCCCTCAGTTTTTGAGAACCAAGGTATCAATCCAGTAGGAGGCCACACGCAATCCCTCGCACATACACAAACAAATAAGAACCTTGCAACCAACGCGATAAAGGGGTTGTCAACCCCTTCACGGCCACTTGCAAAAGTGAGGTCTGATAGAGATGATAAGATAATATTTTTGGTATTTTTATGATAAAGATTAAAAGTAAAGAAAGCAAAAATAAACGGTGATATATTTTTGGTATTGCGTGAGAGTTGAAAAAGCTGAAGCGCGTTAAAAAGTATGAACCAATTGCTCGGCTTGTCATCGGGGTTGTGCATGATAAATACTTTGTGTTAAGAAGACAGAGCATGACAAGCACTACAAAAAAATACACTTCCGTGATGATACATGTTTGTCACAGTAGGTCGCGTTTTCTGTCATGCATGTACATCCATGACAAATTTATGACAGAATCAAGATAGTCATACCGTCTTTGTCGAGAAGTGTTCCATGACATTGCCAAAATTATCATCACGGAAGTGTCCACTTCCATGACGATAAATCGCATGTCACAGAAGTGCTTTCGTCAAGGGTGACCGACACGTGGCATCCACCGTAACGGAACGCCGTTAAGCTATCGGGTCGGATTTTGGATCCGATAACCCTTTAACAGCCACGACCAATGCCAATTTTCCACGTGTAAAATTCTCATTGGCTGACGGATCCACGCGTCAGCTCCGCGTTGGCACAGGTGTCACTCATCCAACGGTCGAGATGGGCCTATGATATGTTGACACGTGGACCGGCCCAAAAGTGGCCCACAAACCCAACCGAAGGCCCATAAGATTTAGCGGACCATAATGGGCCGGCCCAGCTAAAGGCCCACAAAATTTAGCGGACCATAATGGGCCGGCCCAGCTAAAGGCCCACACGATTTTGCAGACCATAATGGGCCGGCCCAGCTGAAGGCCCACAAGATTTTGTGGACCACAATGGGCCGGCCCAGCTAAAGGCCCACAAGATTCTGCAGACCATAATGGGCCGGCCTAGCTAAAGGCCCAACATTCTCTGTCAAATCGGCCCGTCAACGGCCTGTCCTAAACTTGTCATCAACGCGGCCCATGGTCACTTTTGGCCCGTTAACAGTCCGCTAAGTAATTGGGCCAAATTACGGCCCAGTGTATTTCCGGCCTGTTAAAGGTCCGGCTTCATTTGGGCCCATTTACAGGCCATCAAAACTTTCGTCCCATAAACGACCGTGAAGGATTTGGGTCATATTCGGCCATGTCTGACATTCGGCCTGTTAGAGGCCCACTATAGCCTTGGGCCACTTTCGGCCTGTTAACGCCGGACGTAAACCATGGGCCATATGTGGCCAACGTCATATCGGGCCCATTAACGGCCCATATAAAAATGACGATAATCTAGCCCGACCGAAGTTCTGGCCTGTTAAAGGCCCGTGTATTAGGTCGGCGCATTTACGGCCCGTCAAAGATCCACATCGTAAATGGGCCATCATTTCGGCCTGCTAAGTCCAGTGGGTTATTTGGCACAATCAGGGCCCAATCTCACTTTCGGTCTATTAAAGGCCCATGTTTTTTATGGGCTCGAGATATTTACACCTGTATACGACCTATTTTTACTGAGGGCCCAAATTATGTTTAGGCCTGTTAAAGGCCCACTATGGGCACAGGCCTACCAGAAAAATATGAAAGCTTATGCTGATTTAGGCCCAGATATTTTAATGGGCTACATGCCAATTTCGGCCCGCAATCGTTTTTAGCCCAATTGGAATGGGCCCGACGAATGTTGGCATGTTGGGCTCCTACCAAGCTTTCGGCCGAATACATTACTAAGATAAACCTATACTATACAAAAATAGCGTCATAATTACTGCAGCCTGAGGCAGCATCATAAATGTTGTATCACAACAAAATAAATTCCAACCATACAACAAAAGGCCCGTTGGCATAAAGTTTACAGTCCTTCCAGATAAAAGCACCATCAGATGTATAGAAGCACATATCATTTGACCTGAGTGCTAATGTTTGTTGTAGAATCGATGGAGCAACACGATCTCCACCTTTTTCCGCCATTGCTCTTGAACAACGGCGAATGTCCGATAGTCGGTTTCAAAACCATCCATATCTTGACGACATTTCTCAACCACTATTCTTGTTTCCAAACAACGTCCATTAGGGATTGGGCTTGTGTGCGAGCACAGATATATCACTGCATCTAGCAGGAATATTTTGTTCAAGAGGCGATTTGGACGAGGTTACCTTGACAACCAACCCGAATTACGCAGAAGGTGCTTTTGCAATCGTTAGTGGAGAGATACTGACGCATTGCAGCAAGAGGTGACATTGTGCCTGTAGTAGCCTCGTCACCTTTAGGTGGTTGTGGTTGTTCAATCATTTGTTCCATAGCTTCCTGAAAGTTTGAACTTGTAGATTAGTGTACCAGATAAGTTACTAATGAGACAAAAACAAACAAAGTAGGTTAAACGTTTATACATAACTTATTTTGGTGAACTATTGTAATACATTAGCATGTATTGTAGTGCCAACTACATAATAAAATCACTTTCGGAACATATGTCCATGTAGCATGCCTACTGTATTGTCTATTTCCTCACATTCGTTGACATCTAAGGATAAAGAGACATGGTTTAAAGTAGGATGAACATAGTATGACATCATTCATATCATGGGCAAACAGATATAAAACAAACATGCTATTTTATCATTGTGTGCGCACGTGAACATAACAACTAGATTACAGATCAAGACCAAAAGAATATCCTTCATATCTTTTAAACCATGTAAGGTGAAATGATACGTTAAGACAACTGTGAATAAAAGTGAACCGAGTAACTGACATTGGCTGCAAACCAAGTAGTTAAATGAACACATCATAGTACCAATCAGTTCAAGGCAGGAGGAGTAAGGACTTACAACAGCGGCTGGAACCGGTGTGCTCATGCACTTCATCTTGCTGGTGTGGCAATCCTTGAAGATTTGCACTGCATTCGGTTCAGGTTCTTTTTGGTCCGCACGGGATTTCCTCTGTATTTGGAACAAGTCAATATAGATATGATAATATGGCACAAAAAAAAGAAGGAAGTAGCAGCTATTTACAAGAGCCTCGCAGTGTGCAATATAGCTACGAGATCCTGTTGTCTATTGGAATTTCACTTTAGAACGGTTGGTTTTGTTCTTCAAACAGTTAGCCTAGAAGAAGATACACTTGTAAGGCACATACATAAATACAAGTTCAATATGTGGTCGATCAAATACATATAGCCTACGATACTTTGGATCATACCAAGGTTTAACGAGGGCTGTCCATCTTCATCGTAATATATTCCACTAGAGATGTTTGGGCGATTTCATTGTTAGCCTTGCCTTCAAAGTGAGATTTTCTAAGGTGGTACCGATCTCGTCGCAGAGCGGTCGAAAAACATGAGTGCATGCTTGTTTAGTTGCATCATCTTTCGGATCCAACTTGAACCTCATCTGTTGAAAAAGAATGTGAGTCTTATTAGGAGGAAGCTAGAAAGTATGGAATGAGCAAGACAATATTACTAATTGCGATGAATAACATTACTTACGGATAAATGGTCAAGGAAGGTGTTAAGCGGGTATTGTCTTTCTCATTCTGTCTCGGATCCATGTTGGGAGGATACGTGCATGACACCTAACGGCAACGGTTGCCTCGATACTAACTTGGTTGACTCAGTAGCATCACGTGGCCTTTTTAAACCTGCCTCAAAATGGATCTCCATTCTTCCTCCTTTAGATTTTGTTAATCATCAAGCATTATCCACGATGTCTGTTTCGCTTGCGCCGTGGTGCTAGTTCAACAACGAATATGGAAAGTGTTAGTGTACATCAAACCGTGAGAGTACATATAAAGGAGCATGCAATCGCAACTTGACTCGCCAGTACCGCCTTGGTGTTGATGCTCATGAGGTTCATCTGATCTTGCCAAGTCCTGTTGTGTCACCAATGCTTGAAGTAGTGTTAGGTGTGAAGGCAGCTTGGGAACCGCCGCCCGAGCAAACGAACGAGTAACTGGTTGAGATGTTTGAAATGCAGTTGAAGCGGATGCTGCAGCTGGTGGAGCAGTGATACTGTGTTTGTAGATTTAGTCGGTGGACTTGGACCTTCTACTGCACTATAAGTACTAGCAGAATCTTGACGGCAGAACCTTTCCGTTTCACCCGACGAGTGACAGCACTCCCTACTATATTATTTTCCTTGCTCTTTTTTGACTTTGCCATGTCAAGCTGTACCCACAACACAAAAGAATAAAATCGCTCTTCAGAACTCATTGATGCATGATATAGACAAGCAATACTTTGATATAAGACAACCTTATGAGGATGGAATATGTAAGAAAAACAGGACGGCATGACATATTCACAGCTACGATGTGCAAACTAAGCAGAAGGATTTTCAAGAAAATAGAAGTAATGCAAGCTAGACACCATATGAAAGATGCAACCAATATTACTCTGCCAAGTTAAAAGTGTCTTGTCATAAGTGGCAATTCGAAAAATTAGAAGCAGTACAACGTAGAAATCAATGCAAGATGCAACCACTATCAAATTGCCATGTTAAAAGCGTCCAATCATGAGTGACTGATGCGGGATACACAACAACAGTACTTTGATGTAAGAACATGGTATGATAGATAGATGCAGTGTATTCTAGACACAGAAAGCCATGTCATATGCACATGTATAACGTATAAACTCAGCAGGTGCAATTTAATCAAAATAGAAGAAATACAGGCTAGACAACATATGCAACATGAAACCAATTATCACATTTCAACTTAGAGCAAGCACTGCGATGGTGGAGTACGGAGATGAACTCATCATGTAGACTTGGGACTTCAACTTCATTAGCGATAGCGCAGTGGCAAATCTAGAGAGTCTCTGCTTGCGTCGGTGCGGAGGACCACCAACATCCCCTAACTTACTCTTTTCCTTCCTATTTTCTCGATATTGCCTTATGAAGTCAAAACCACAAGAAGATGAATAAAATTAGCTCTGCATAACTGGTTGATGCATGATATGATTTAACACTACTTTGATGTAAGGCAAGCGCAGGATAGGAGGATGGAATATATACAAAAAAACAGCGTTTCATATTCACACGTCATAGGAGGATGGAATATGCATGAAAAAATAGTAAGCGGAAGGCATTTCAACAAAATTAGAAGAAATGAAAGCTAGGCACCATATGAACATGCAACCAATATCACTCTATCAGGTAAAAAGTGTCTCATCGTAAGTGCCATTTCAAGAAATTAGAAGCAGTACAAGCTAGAAGACAATGCAAGATGCAACCTACATCACAGTCCCAAGTTAAATGTGTCTTATGGGTAAGTGATCGTTGCAGGTATAAGTTGTAAGCTACGCAGATGCAATTCAACATAATCAGAAGCAATACAAACTAGACATCATACGAAAAACGCAACCACGTATAACAGTTCCAAGTAAGAGCAAGCACATGTGATGGTGGAGTAGGGGAGATGTGCTCATCATGTACACGTATGTTCTAGAAACAGGAACACGTGTGATATTCACAGGCATATGTGTAAAGCAGATGCAATTCAAGTTAGAAGCAATACAAGCTAGACATCATACTCAACATGCAACCACATATAATAGTGTCAAGTTAGAGCAAACACCTGTGATGGTGGAGTAGGGGAAATGTGCTCATCATCTACACAGCTACGGTGACTGTCCAACCTTGTGTTGTCTTGTGAATCTTGTTGAGAGGATGGCGGAGTAGAATCTATAGAGACCCCCTATTTGAGTTGCTCCGAAGGACCACCATCATCCACTGCCGGACTAATTTCCTTCAGCTGTAATGATTTTGCATTGTGAAGTCAAACCGATAAGAAAAAGGAATAAAATTCGCTCTTCAGAACTCATTCATGCATGATACTGACGAACACTACTCGGATGAAAGGCAAACACATGATGCGAGGATGGAATATGTATGAAAAATAGGATTGTGTGACATATTCACACCTATGATATGGTAACTAAGCAGAAGGCATTTCAACAAATTAGAAGCACTTCAAGCTAGACACCATATGAAAGATGCAACCAATATCACTCTGCCAAGTTCAAACTGTATGTCGGTTCAACAAATTAGAAGTAGTACATGCTAGAAATCATATGCAAGACACAACCAATATCACAGTGGCGACTTAAAGGTGCCTTATCATAAGTGACTGATGCGGGATATGCAAGAATAGTAGTCTAATGTAGAAACAGGAACACATGTCATATTCACAGGCATTATGTGTAAAGTAAGCAGATGCAATTCAACAAAGTTAGAAGCAATACAAGCTAGACATCATACGCAACATGCAACCACATATAATAGTGCCAAGTTAGAGCAAGCACCTGTGATGGTGGAGTAGGGGAGATGTGCTCATCATCTACACAGCTAAGTTGACTGCCTAGCCTTGCATTGTCTTGCTAATCTTGTTGGGAGGATGGCGGAGTAGAATCAGAGAGAACCTCCGTTTCAGCTTGCTCGGAAGGACCACCATCATCCAATGCCTTGCCAATTTCCTTCAGCTTTATTGATTTTGCATTATGAGGTCATACCGACAAGAAAAAGGAATATCATTCGCTCTTGAGTAACTCATTCATGCAAGATACTGATGAACACTACTCTGATGAAAGGCAAAGTCATGATACGAGGATGGAATATGTACGAAAAAATGGACGGCTTGACATATTCACACCTATGATGTGGCAACTAAGCAGAAGGCACTTCAACAAATTAGAAACACTGCAAGACACCATATGGAAGGTGCAATCAATATCACTCTGCCAAGTTAAAACTGTCTCGTCATAGGTGGCGTTCATCAAACTAGAAGCAATACATGCTAGAAATCATATTCAAGACGCAAACCAATATCACACTGCCAACTTAAAGGTGTCCCATCATAAGTGACTGATGCAGGTACACAAGAAGAGTAGTTTCATGTAAGAACATGGTATGATAGACAGATATAGTATGTACCAAAAACAGGAAAGCGTGTCATATTCACATGTATCATGTGTAAGCTAAGCAGATGCAGTTTACACTAATTAGGAGCAACACGAGCTAGAAACCATATGCAACATGCAACCATATATCACACTACCAAGTTAGAGCAAGCACCTTGGATGGTGGAGTAGGGGAGCGGAGACTTGGACCTTGTAATGCACTATCAGTACAAGGAGAATCGGTACAGATGCTCCATTTATGTTGCTTCAGAGGATCACCATCATCGCCTTCCTTACTCTTTTCCTTCCTCTTTCTTGATTTTGCCTTGTCAAGTCAAACCCACAACAAATTAGGAGCATTGATGAGGGATACACAAGAAAAGTAGTTTGATGTAAGAACATGGTTAATAGAAAGACGTAGTATGTACCAAAAACAGGAAGGCATGTCATATTCACAGGTATAATGTGTTAACTAAGCAGATGCAATCTACCCTAATTAGAAGCATTACAAGGTAGACACCATATGCAACATGCAACCACATATCACACTGCCAAGTAAGAGCAAGCACCTGCGATGGTGGTGTGGGGGAATTGCGGTGATCAACTAGAGAGCTACGTTGACTATCTTCATTTAGCCTTGCTGTTTCTTGAGAATCATGTGGGGAGGATGACACTGCACTCTTTAAACGAGTATGACGTCTCACACTAACCCACCCGGGTGACTGTCTCATCATAAGTGATTGACGAGGGATACAAAAGAGCATTAGTTTGATGTACGAACATGGTTAATAGACATATGTAGTATGTATCAAAAACAGGAAGGCATGTCATTATCAAAGGTATAATGTGTAAAGTAAGCAGATGCAATTTAACCAAATTGGAAGCAATACAAGCTAGACACCATATGCAACATGCAACCACATTTGACAGCGTGAAGTTAAAGCAAGCACCTGGGATGGTTGTGTGTGGCAATTGAGATCATCAACTGCAGAGCTACGCCATCGTCTCCAACTAACGACATGCACCCATTAGAGCGCTGAATGCTTAGTGCTTATCTTCAATTACACCGAGCGACTTCGCTCTTTTCTTTTCTGCATTCATCAACACTGCGTCGAGTCTGAAATACCCATGCATAAAAAACAATAGTGTGAGTATGGGTGAAGTGTGTGCACAATTAGTACAAAGTAAAGGTAGCATATAGCAGGTCGGTGAGAAATAAATGACGGAGACATATGATAGCTCTACAACATGCATGGCACACTAAATTACTACAGATTCTATGAAAATAACAATGATCGAAAGCAAATAGGTCAGTCCATTTTTTCTGCACCGTCCGATGTACAAAGAACGGCAGATCGCCTTCATCTACCTCCAGCCACCAAGTGTTGACGATCTTCCTCAAACGCCAAGACCACCGCCCAAGATTCCTCCCCGCCGCACCTCCCTCGACCTCACCGCACCACCGTGCTTGGCACCGCCCCCGGCCATCCATTCAAGCCCCGCCGACCTCCAGATCAGGCGCAAGCAGCTCATGCGCCCCACACCCCTATGATAGACACCGATCGCCGCTTCCACGGGGACAAAGCGGACTAGGTGCTCAGCGCCTAAGCGGGTGCTGCTTCTTTAATTGTGGTTCGATGACCTGAATTGAAATCCAGGCGGCTACCGACCTCTTGCAAAGGTGAAATAGTAAAAGGAGGAAACCTTGTGCATTTAGTATCACGAAGAAGATGCAGATGAAGCGCCAACTAGTTTCTTTCATGGGATGAATACGGTGTGAGCGGAGACGTAAGATTTGCGAATAAGGGAAGATGAGTACCTCTTTCTCGCTGGCAAGTCTTGTGTCCTCCTTCTGCTTTTTCCGACGATCTTCTTGTTGTTCGCCGGAAACCGAAGTTGTGGAGGACGATGCAGCCTTGGACGAACCCATGGCCAAGTTGTTGAGTGTGGTGCGGTGGCCGTCTATCAGCGGCGGGGAAGCAGATCCGAGGCGGCGAACGACGGCGTAGTGGGAACAGCTCCGGTGCGGTGGACGGTTGCGACAGTGGAGCCGCAGCAGTGAGGCGCAGGACGGCGTGGTCGGAGTGGTTCTGGTACGGCGCATGTCGGTGTCGGTGTCATGGAGGCAGCTCTGCCTCGGCTTTAGCTGCTAAGTCCTTGAGGGCGTTGCGGTTGCGTTTGCGTTGGACGACGACGTCGGGGTACCGGCTCCGACGTGATGGAGGAGGGCGGCGGTGGATTGGCCGCTATGGGGTGGAGGATGGAGGAGGCTGGGGTTTCGCGGCTGGTGGAGAGGGCGTTTTCGTGCCCATGGAGTATGAATGGGGAAACGGAGGGAGGCAGGGAACTAAGGGGGAACAATGTTTCGGTTTGAGACGCGCTTGTTTGAAATTTGGGGAAAGTTACAAACTTTGCCCCCATCTAAAATTTCGGACATATTGCGGGTTGGGGGTAGGACAGTCATGTCAGGTGTCCCAAATGTGGGCGGGATAGATTTCGGCCGAGCGCATGGGTAGGCGCCCACAGCGTATAATTGCTTCTCTGGCATCTTGGTGAAGTTACAAACCTACCCTGGTTTAGACCTTTGGACATCGGGCCGATAGGCTACACGGGCAGAGTCAGGACAGTAATTTCCTACCACCAAAACATTAGTCTTGCGCGGTTTTGGGTGACCAGAGGCCTATTTGGCGCTTCGTTCAATATTTGGGAGCAGAAGCATTAACGTTTTCGGTTCTCTTGAATTGAACTTTCAGGATTTGTCAAACTTCACAAATCTTTACTCTTGAAAATCCTAAAGCTACGATTATTTTGGAATGGAGGGGGTACATTTCAATATACATTGTACACGAGTATATATTAAAAAATATGCAACTTACCTCAGTTCATGCATGGTTCCAGATATAATCTCCTTGGTTGCAAAAAAAAGTTAGATATGCGTATGAATATATATAGCATGTTCAAACTCACAATAAAGATTGATGCCCCCTTTTACATCTGATTTACAAATGCTATTATCTCGGGTTCAAATAGATGAATGCACTTCCTATGAATTCGAATCTTTGAAACCCCCTTTATGTTGAATTCGACATGTATTCTATTTCGTAGCTAGCAATTTGGAATGTATCCATGCAAGTAACAAATGTATAAAGTGCTTCACACTAACAACATGGAGTGCACTAATTAATGTTTATATATGAATTGCAAAAGCATCCATTGCCTGTATTTCAAACCGTTCTCACTCTATGGATCGATAATATGAAATAAACACATGCACATGCTAGAATTCAATAGAGTATGGGTGTCTGATAGACCAATTTTCGTCCATGCGCAATTTGCAAAATTCATGATCTCATCCAAAAATAATAATGCCATTTATATTTTAATTTAATGCGTAGAACCGCCTTTTACACGTAGATGCACTATGCTCGCCCCGTTCTCACAAACGCGTTATATATCTCTCTATCTAACGCATAAGTGCACACACTTTATATGCATCGGCATTTCTCTTTCACACATGCTCACAATCTTTCTCTGGGTGTCGGGGTGTCTCACGCACATGCTCTCTCTGTTTCTCTCTATCTCTTTCTGACTACTATGTACCACTCCTTTCACTAATCTCAGTTGGAAAACACTATTTCTCTCACATGCATATATACACATGCACGGTATCTACTAGCTCAGATATCGCACATATATGTGCCTACGTGTCTCTCGTGATGCACATTATCTTTAGGCCTCTCTACACATTGCCCCCCCACACACCTCTCTTAGTAGTTGGCGATATGATTTCATCATATCATTCGTAGGATATCCCCGGCTGTTAGGCTGGATGGTAATACGAGGCAAAGTTTTACCCTAGTCCGGATCGGACCCTTGCGCTTGAAGAAAGAGCCTACTCCTGCATCAGATATTAGTGATAGGGTGTGTACAAAGTACACGTGAATACCGAGCATTGTGCGTGTGTGTATACTATCGATTTAACTAGCCCCAAGCTTGTATAACATACTAAGGGCCTAGGGTTACAAATCATATAGTCGGCTTAAAACCAGTGGGGAGAGAGTCCTCCGCGACTCTGGTAGGTTCGTGTTGTACGCCGAGTCCTCCACATGGGTCTTCGTATAACACGTCTCTGTAGCGACCCGACCTCAGACGGTCAAGCCTTCGTGTTCTTGTGCCATCCTCGATCAAGATATCTTTGGCACACACAAGACATCAATGTATATATCAAAGTGCAATCACATGTATAAATAACGTAAAATGATATATACCTCATAATACTCAGCGGAAACAATCAAACGGGTGTGGAGTCCCATCAACGCCATCGGCAGGTTGAGTGTAGACCGTAACCTCAGATCGTAACTCTTACTCGTCGAGGAAAATATCTGCAACATGATACGTTGCAGCCGTGTAGGTCAAGACATTGAATGTACCGCAAAATCACAACATGAATAAACATATGATAAACTATACTATATGCAAGATGGCTCGTGGCTTTGTATCTGAGTTTTGTTTGCATAAAAGCTGATTTTAATTTCCCTACATCAAAGGAATAAATGAAGTCTGTACTATGGAGTTTTCTATCATGACATGGTTCCGCCAACCGATGTCTCATAGCCCAAAATCAACATAAGTTGCCCACAATTAAGTTATCAATCCGTGTTGAGAGTTCCGAGATAGATCCAAGTCCAGCTGCTCAAATTGTCCGTAATCGGGGACATGGCTAATCGATTAGGTTTTAACCTCTCTGCAGAGGTTTGTACACTTTACCCGCAAGATTCGATCCTCTCTTTACGCTCTCGCACTTCAGAGTGTTTGAGAACAAGATGACCAAAACATGGTCTTCCAAAGAGTTCCTCCGACCACCGTCCGTACTCAACCCATCCTACCGTAGTTCTACATCTGCTAGTACCGCCCCAGCCAGAGTCACAACTAAGGTCAACCAAGCCAGAGCCCATAATGACTTGCGGTTGCACAGTAAGCTTCCGGCATGAAGTATTCTTCCGTCTCTTTGAGTCTGGGTGAAGCTTTCCGCAAGATGTCATGGCGCTTCTCCATGCATCCCGCCAACCACCGGTTTCTCCAGGTGCCCACAACCGCCCTTCACCCAAAGAGTGTGTATTGAATTCTTGTCTCGAGTCTTGAAGTCTTGAGGCCTTGAAGATGCAGTCCTTGCAGATTCCATCATGGAGTTGTCGCCATAGACGAGATCCTCCATTCTCACACCACTCCGAAGCACTCATACCAACCCCGCCTACTATAGCGTAGCATTAAAATAAATAACGCCCCGGCTTGGTAACAGGGTGATGGGTTCCTACCTCATGCATACTACTCAACTACAAGGATTCAATATCACTACTGGAGGGATTGTTGCGAAGATGACACTAGATGCAATAAAACACATAGGTATGAAAAACATGGTCAAAGTGAACTTGCCTGGTGATGTTGACGAAGAAGAATTATCGTTCTCAAGAAATAACTTGATAGACTACTCGTCACTCTCTGATGAAATCTATATAACAAACATATCATTCACATAAGCACTCACACTAACAATCAAAACAAAAGAGAGAGCGAATAAGAATCCGAAGGAACTTCAAATAAAACTAGGGAGTCTTCTTCTACAACATTCACAAAAATAGTTTTGTCTAACGGAAAATAAAACACTAAAATAACAGAGAATAAAATATAAATTTAGTTAAGACAAAAAAAAAGTATTTTTTTCATAAAGCTATTTTGAAAGTATTTTCAATTGGGAGTTAAAACAGAGAGAAATCCATTGCAAGTTATTAGCTAACTTGAATTGATTTCACGATAACAAAATATAAAAACTTGTTGAACACCTACTGTTTAACTAATAGAAACCAAACATAAAATTTCTGAAATATAAAATAAAATAATTTAAAAACAACTATAGAAAAGAAGTAGCTATAATTCAATAGAACTAAAATAGAATTTGTTTTACATGAAATAATAAGCTAAAATACTCAAACAATTTTGAAATTTTTACCACTGGTAAATATGATCACTAGTGATCAGTAGAAAAAGAATCAAATAAAAATCTATTTTAAACTCCCGAATAAGCAAAACAAGCTTTAATTCAAATCTGATCTAACTCAATTTTTATAAATCCAAACATAGACAAATTATATATTTTGGAAACTAAAAGAAAATTGTGATCTAACGCAAAAGAATCAGCATCATTGGACTTCTAGATCAAAAGTTATAAGCTAAACAAGAACGGAACTAAATCTGTTACGGAAATAAATCTGAAAACGAAAACGCGACGTGGCGAGATTTGATTGGTTGTCGGTGTGCTGCGTTTTAGGCTATCTAGAGGACGGCCGCACATTTGAAGAAAACTGTTTGGCTATTAAGGATCTATTTGGGGCCTTGGGATCAAGATCTAACGGTGGTACGGGAATAGACAAAAGAAAGAGAAAAAACAACAAGGAGTTACCAGACGTGAGGCAGAGATGGCAGGAAGGAGACGGCGATGTGGAGGGCTGCTCGGCGAGGGGCGAGGTCGCCGAGGAGGGGGGGGTGGTGGAGGAGGGGTCGGCGCTTGGGAGGTTCCAGGAGAGCTCCCGGTGAGCGTTCTAGGCAGGAAAAGGAGGACGGTGGCGAGAAGGCTACAGGGTGGAGGGGGCGAGGATGGGAAAAATGGAACGAGGAGAGGAGGGGTTTTATAGGCGGTCTCGGGAGGCGCTGGGATGGAAAGACGAGGGAGATCGAAGGTGGAGTTTCTGCTCCATGGATATGGAAAGCTTCAGAACGTGAGAGGAAACAGAGGAAGGAGATGATCTCTTGTTGGGCTAGAATAGGAAAGTGCTTAATGGGCCAGGTTTTTCCTAATAAAAACGATTCCATTCCTATTTTTAAAATTAGGAAACTAAAACAATAAAAGGGAAATCAAATCAATTCAGAATAAAGAGTTTTATATACTAAAATTATCGAAAAATAAAATGTAGATGATGAGCATTATTCCACGGCCAAAATAAAACTAAAAAAATGTTTTTTCAGAAAATCCTAAAGGCTTTATTTCTTTTTGCAAATAATTTTTAAATAAAAACTTTGGTTTTTCTTGGCTCAATATTTTCAAAATGCCCTGATTTTGAGGGTCATTTTCTCCGCTCTTTCTTGCTTGCAAGAATTTATTTTTCGGGTATTTCTCGGGAAGAAAAATAGAGAAGCAAGTGCAAATATTTGAAAGAATTAAATTGCAAAACTCCGTTCAAATTCTTTATAGTTGAAGAAGTCATGTCATCTTCTCTCATTGATTTTAATAGGATGAATTTGAATTTACCGGAGAAGGGGAAAGTCATTTTATTCCCTCTCTTTCAAAAGTTTTTGAAAAGGTTCAAATTTCACTCAAGTTTAATTCACTCAAGCAAACAAACAAACAATTCAATTAATTATATTAACATTCCAAAATTTGGGATGTTACAATAGATCTTGCGTGAGCGTAGGAATTTTTTGAAATTGCATGCTACGCTTCCCAACAAAGGATATCGAGCCGTGTCTATGCGTAGATGATATGCACGAGTAGAACACAAAGAGTTGTGGGTGGTGATCGTCATACTGCTTACCACCAATGTCTTATTTTGATTTAACGGTATTGTTGGATGAAGCGGCCCGGACCAACCTTACATGACCACGCTCATGAGACCGGTTCCATCGATGCACATGCAACTAGGTTTGCATAAAGGTGGCTGGCGGTGTCTGCTTTCTCCAACTTTAGTTGAATCGAATTTGATCATGGCGGTCCTTGTTGAAGGTTAAAACAACAAACTTGATAGATCACCGCTGTGGTTTTGATGCATAGGTAAGAACGGTTCTTGCTAGCGCCCGTAGCAGCCACGTAAAACTTGCAACAATAAAGTAGAGAACGTCTAGTTTGTTTTTGCAGGGCATGTTGTGATGTGATATGGTCAATACATGATGTGATATACATTGTTGTATGAGATGATCATGTTTTGTAAAAGTTATCGACAAATGGCAGGAGCCTTATGGTTGTCGCTTTATTGTACAAAATGCAAACGCCATGTAATTGCTTTACTTTATCACTATGCATTAGCGATAGTTGTAGAAGCAATAGTTAGCGAGACGACCACGATGCTACAATGGAGATCAAGGTGTCAAGCCAGTGACGATGGAGATCATGACGGTGCTTTGGAGATGGAGATCAAAGGCACAAGATGATGATGGCCATATCATGTCACATATTTTGATTGCATGTGATGTTTATCTTTTATGCATCTTATTTTGCTTAGTATGGTGGTAGAATTATAAGATGATCCCTTACTAAAATTTCAAGGTATAACTATTCTCCATGAGTATGCACCGTTGCGACAGTTCGTCATGCTGAGACACCACATGATGATCGGGTGTGATAAGCTCTACGTTCACATACAACGGGTGCAAGACAGTTTTGCACATGCGGAATACTCGGTTTAAACTTGATGAGCCTAGCATGTACAGACATGGCCTCGGAACACTGGAGACCGAAAGATCGAACGTGAATCATATAATAGATATGATCAACATAGATATGTTCAAAATTGAAGACTACTCCATCTCACGTGATGATCGGACATGGTTTAGTTGATTTGGATCATGTGGTCATTTAGATGACTCGAGGGTCACGTTCTACAGCCAACATGTGCTCTGATACCATCTCTGTAGCGACCCGACCTCGAGACGGTCAAGCCTTCGTATTATCCGTGCCATCCTCGATCAAGATGTCGGCACACACAAGACATCAATGTATATATCAAAGTGCAATCACATGTATAAATAACGAAAAATGATATATACCTCATAATACTCAGCGGAAACAATCAAACGGGTGTGGAGTCCCATCAACGCCATCGGCAGGTTGAGTGTAGACCGTAACCTCAGATCGTAACTCTTACTGTCGAGGAAAATATCTGCAACATGATACGCTGCAGCCGTGTAGGTCAAGACATTGAATGTACCGCAAAATCACAACATGAATAAACATATGATAAACTATACTATATGCAGATGGCTCGTGGCTTTGTATCTGAGTTTTGTTTGCATAAAAGCTGATTTTAATTTCCTACATCAAAGGAATAAATGAAGTCTGTACTATGGAGTTTTCTATCATGACATGGTTCCGCCAACCGATGTCTCATAGCCCAAAATCAACATAAGTTGCCCACAATTAAGTTATCAATCCGTGTTGAGAGTTCCAGATAGATCCAAGTCCAGCTGCTCAAATTGTCCGTGAATCGGGACACGGCTAATCGATTAGGTTTTAACCCTCTGCAGAGGTTTGTACACTTTACCCGCAAGATTCGATCCTCTCTTTACGCTCTCGCACTTCAGAGTGTTTGAGAACAAGATGACCAAAACATGGTCTTCCAAAGAGTTCCTCCGACCACCGTCCGTACTCAACCCATCCTACCGTAGTTCTACATCTGCTAGTACCGCCCCAGCCAGAGTCACAACTAAGGTCAACCAAGCCA
Organism: Aegilops longissima; assembly: GCA_021605205.1. Lineage (NCBI taxonomy): Eukaryota > Viridiplantae > Streptophyta > Magnoliopsida > Poales > Poaceae > Aegilops > Aegilops longissima. Next base: position 590,741,042 of record CM038682.1, read on the forward strand.
GAGCCCATAATGACTTGCGGTTGCACGTAAGCTTCCGGCATGAAGTATTCTTCCGCCTCTTTGAGTCTGGGTGAAGCTCGCAAGATGTCATGGCGCTTCTCCATGCATCCCGCCAACCACCGGTTTCTCCAGGTGCCCACAACCGCCCTTCACCCAAGAGTGTGTATTGAATTCTTTCTCGAGTCTTGAAGTCTTGAGGCCTTGAAGATGCAGTCCTTGCAGATTCCATCATGGAGTTGTCGCCATAGACGAGATCCTCCATTCTCACACCACTCCCGAAGCACTCATACCAACCCCGCCTCTACTATAGCGTAGCATTAAAATAAATTAACGCCCGGCTTGGTAACAGGGTGATGGGTTCCTACCTCATGCATACTACTCAACTACAAGGATTCAATATCACTACTTTGGAGGGATTGTTGCGAAGATGACACTAGATGCAATAAAACACATAGGTATGAAAACATGGTCAAAGTGAACTTGCCTTGTGATGTTGACGAAGAAGAATTATCGTTCTCAAGAAATAACTTGATAGACTACTCGTCACTCTCGATGAAATCTATATAACAAACATATCATTCACATAAGCACTCACACTAACAATCAAAACAAAAGAGAGAGCTTAATAAGAATCGAAGGAACTTCAAATAAAACTAGGAGTCTTCTTCTACAACATTCACAAAAATAGTTTTGTCTAACGGAAAATAAAACACTAAAATAACAGAAAATAAAATATAAATTTAGTTAAGACAAAAAAGTATTTTTTCATAAAGCTATTTTGAAAGTATTTTCAATTGGGAGTTAAAACAGAGAGAAATCCATTGTAAGTTATTAGCTTAACTTGAATTGATTTCACGATAACAAAATATAAAAACTTGTTGAACACCTACTGTTTAACTAATAGAAACCAAACATAAACTTTCTGAAATATAAAATAAAATAATTTAAAAACAACTATAGAAAAAGAAGTAGCTATAATTCAATAGAACTAAAACAGAATTTGTTTTACATGAAATAATAAGCTAAAATACTCAAACAATTTTGAAATTTTTACCACTGGTAAATATGATCACTAGTGATCAGTAGAAAAATAATCGAATAAAAATCTATTTTTAAACTCCCGAATAAGCAAAACAAGCTTTAATTCAAATCTGATCTAACTCAATTTTATAAATCCAAACATAGACAAATTATATATTTTTGAAACTACAAGAAAATTGTGATCTAACGCAAAAGAATCAGCATCATTGGACTTCTAGATCAAAAGTTATAAGCTAAACAAGAACGGAACTAAATCTGTTACGGAAATAAATCTGAAAACGAAAACGCGACGTGGCGAGATTTGATTGGTTGTCGGTGTGCGCGTTTTAGGCTATCTAGAGGACGGCCGCACATTTGAAGAAAACGGTTTGGCTATTAAGGATCTATTTGGGGCCTTGGGATCAAGATCTAACGGTGGTACGGAATAGACAAAAGAAAGAGAAAAAACAACAAGGGAGTTACATGACGTGAGGCAGAGATGGCAGGAAGGAGACGGCGATGTGGAGGGCTGCTCCGGCGAGGGGGCGAGGTCGCCAAGAGGGTGGGGTGGCGGAGGAGGGGGTCGGTGCTTGGGGAGGTTCCAGGAGAGCTCCTGGTGAGCGTTTCTAGGCAGGAAAAGGAGGACGGTGGCGAGAAGGCTACGGGCAGGGAGGGGGCGTGGTGATGGGAAAAATGGAACGAGGAGAGGAGGGGTTTTATAGGCGGTCTCGGGAGGCGCTGGGATGGAAAGACGAGGGAGATCGGGAAGGTGGAGTTTCTGTCTTCATGGATATGGAAAGCTTCAGAACGTGAGAGGAAACAGAGGAAGGAGATGATCTCTTGTTGGGCTAGAATAGGAAAGTGCTTAATGGGCCAGGTTTTTCCTAATAAAAACGATTCCATTCCTATTTTTAAAATTAGGAAACTAAAACAATAAAAAGGGAAATCAAATCTATTCGGAATAAAGAGTTTTTATATACTAAAATTATCAGAAAAATGAAATGTAGATGATGAGCATTATTCCACGGCCAAAATAAAACTAAAAAATTTTTTTTCCAGAAAATCCCTAAAGGCTTTATTTCTTTTTGCAAATAATTTTAAATAAAAACTTTGGTTTTTCTTGGCTCAATATTTTCAAAATGCCCTGATTTTGGAGGGTCATTTTCCTCCGCTCTTTCTTGCTTGCAAGAATTTATTTTTCGGGTATTTCTCGGGAAGAAAAATAGAGAAGCAAGTGCAAATATTTGAAAGAATTAAATTGCAAAACTCCGTTCAAATTCTTTATAGTTGAAGAAGTCATGTCATCTTCTCTCATTGATTTTAATAGGATGAATTTGAATTTACCGGAGAAGGGGAAAGTCATTTTATTCCCTCTCTTTCAAAAGTTTTTGAAAAGGTTCAAATTTCACTCAAGTTTAATTCACTCAAGCAAACAAACAAACAATTCAATTAATTATATTAACATTCCAAAATTTGGGATGTTACAGTCTCGGTCCAACCTATATGTGGCACAGGATGGAACCGACCCATGAGTCTTCATGTTGACCCACCACAACTAGAAATGATGTGCCCACCACACCACACACGCAATCGGCCACTAAGAAAATAAGCATATACAAGAGTACAACGATATCTAGCTCACGATACGTCTCCATATTTTGTTGATGACACTGACAGACTTTGCATTTGATGCGTGCTCCGTATTTTGTTGACGACACTTACGGTCATTGTATTTGAAGCGAAAGCACGATATGGTCACTGGACTTCAGAATAAGCTTATCATGGTCACCACATACATTTTGTCGTGCTAACCAACATGTGGTCGGATGGTTGGAGGACAGTGGTTTCTCGAGCCCACCAAGGTTAAAGTCCCGGTGCTCGCATTTATCTTGTGTTAATTCCAGTATTTTCCGCGATGTACGCTCAGGGGAGGAGACGTTCCACTCGACTACGAGGCACCTATGGTGACTTCAGTAAAATCTCAAGATCATATATGCTGGCCCACTCTCTCAAGGTGCTCATAGGGGTAGGGTTCATGTGTGTGCGCTTATAGCGTGAGTGCTTGCGCGTATATATGAGCCCTTGCGTCATGCACTGTGTTAAACAAATACATATCATGATTATACGGTCACCGCTCACCCGCATAACTCTGTATTTTGTTGATGACACAATCAATTGACTACCAACGTTCCACGCGGTGCAACTAGTGTTGCACCATCGGGCCCAGAACCATGGGGCCCACCACAGCCCGTATATGAAAGAAAGAAATGGTAGTTTGAGTCTGTACTATCTTAATAAAATAGGAGTACATTTTAGGGTGATCATACGGTCACCGGCTCACCATACAGCTCCGTAATTTGTTGATAACACGATCAATCGACCACCAAACGGTCCACATTCAGCAGCGCACATTACCATAGGGCCCACCGTCGGCAGCGTATATGAAGGATGAAATGGTAATAAATTAATGGTCGGTGCGTATTCAAGTCTTGAGACCTCTGGTTGGCAGTCACCGACGGTTGGGGGCGTTCATTGGGCGGTGGGGTGGGGATCCCGAGAAAAGCTCGGCGGGGGGCTAGAGGATGGCGGTCGGGCGCGGACCGGCGGTGGGGAGTGGTTTCGGGAGGGCGGGCGGCCGCGGCGGCGGGGCTGGAGGTTCGCCGGTGGTGGTCAAGGCTCACGGGGTGGAGTTTGATGATAAACTGGAGGCCGTTGATTTCAGATCCAATGGCTGGAAAATCTAATGACGAGATGAAAAAGTCACCGACCGACGTAGCCTCACCTCACCCGCATACATGCACGCACGCAAGACACACATGCATGTAGGCGTGCATCACTCACACGTACACACGCACGCATGCTGGCGTGCAACACTGACACGTACACATGCACTCACGAACACACGCACGTACGTACCCTTGCACGCACGCAACACTCGCGCCGCATGCACACAAAGACACGCACGCAAGACACACGCCAACCTATACGCATGCACCCTTTGTTAAGGACATGGATTGTCACGGGTATTAATCAATCTTATCTGTGATAAGCAGAACATTGATGCTTGCAGCGGTCTTTATGAATCACAACGTATCGAACAGGCTATCAACATAGTAGGCTTATCTACATTAAAAAACATGACGTCACACTCAATGAACAATCATCAGTTTATGAAATGCCCACTTCTGACCGCCCTGGCCAACCAAAGGTTCCTCTGCTGTGCGCTGCATGCGTTGGGTCACTGACATGCAGGCCATGCACCCAAAGAGCCCACACGTCAGTGGAAGAACGGCGCGGTGTCCTAGGTCAAAGTTGAGGGCACCACTCGCAGCACGCCCGGCTGAACACGCCTCCGTGCCGCATTCAAACGCCTCCATGAAACCCGCCCGTGTGGAAGCCGAGAAACCCACTCGACACACATCCGCTCATGACCGGGCGGCGTTAAGCATACGCCGCCGAGCTCCTCCCGTCCGCCGTCTATTTAATATCCTATTTAAACGAGGCCAACGCCGGCCAAGAATCGCACACCTCCTCCGCTCCCATATCTTCTCCACCATTTTGTCCACTCTTACAATGGCTTACGAAGAGTAGTTATTTCGCATCCAAGCCGACTGGGTAGCCCGACGGAGCCAGTTGCCGCCGCAAGCCGGCGCGCGGTTCAGCAACTCGCCGCTCCAGGCCAGCTCGACGAGGAGCAGCGCCGCGAGCGCCGTTATCGCCATCCATGCCACCGCCTCGTACCGCATCTCCCGCTTACGTGGCGAGACTCCCATGCCGCGGCCGCGCCATGCAAGCAAAGGATGAAGCGGGTGAGCGGAGAGCGACGAGTCGGTGGCCAGCGCCTCGCGTCGCCCGCCATCATCGAGGAGAAGTAGAACACGGAGGCCGCCGCCGCTTGGGTCCCATGAAGGCCACCGCGAGGCGACGCCGGCGTACACAGCAGTGCCTTGCCGGATTCTTTTGTTGCGAGGACCTTCGTCGACCCGCATGGGCTCCACGAAAAGAGGGAATGTTAGGATGAACTCGAGCCGTGCCGCCATGGCGAAGTAGTGGCCGTGATGAACTCGAACGGTGCCGCCACCATCATCTTCGCACCAGCCAATGATATCAGTTGGGCAGTGGGGAAGCGAGCCGTCCTTGCGCCAAGCATATACCTCCGGGGCTCCGGCAGTCCGTGATCGTGCTGCCGGACATGAGGAACACAAATCGATCGGCGGGCGACCATTTAGGCCAGGTATTATATACCGTGTTGTCCGTAACTAGCACCGCATAGTTCATTTGAATGTAATGAAATCCGCTATGTTTGTATGAAAATCCGTATTTTATATGATTTCCGCCGTTGTTTATATGAAATATCAGTTTGTCACGTGTTTGCGTGAATTTTCGTCCGGTTGGTTGAGTTTCTATCATAATGTCGCTGCTACGGTTGGATGGCGAATTTGCGAGTCGCCGGTCGGTCTGCGGGCGGCTCGGGCGGCGTTAGGGACAAAAACATAGCTCGTGCGAGCTCGTCTCCAACGTCTTGCGCTACCGGAGGATGCATGACATCATGAGCACCCGAGCCATTCCTCGTTCATCGGTGGCAAAGGCACCGGTGGACAAAAGGGTCGCCAATGCTACCCCGGGAAAGATCCAAACAACCCCTCCCAACAGATTCAAATCCCTCGTTCGCCGTGGAATTTTGCCATGTGTTGTTTTCATGGACTAGCAAGATGCCCGTGCATTACACGGAACATCAAGATGCATTTTTTTACAATCTCCCGCATGCATGCAAGGGATAATTAATGTCCTCCTTTGCTAGCCACGAGACAAACACCATTAATATTGCATCAATTAGTGTTAGTGGCCTTGTATATCTGCAAATTGTAATTTTGATAGTGGCCCCTTGTATATAAAAATGGAGGGAGAAAGATGAGAGATAAGGTGAGAAGGAGGGGCGTGGTGGTGACTGGTGGTCGGATCAAGGAGGCATGGGGATGGACGGCGATTATGTCTAGGTTTGTATCTCTCACACACACCCACGTGGGTGGGGGACGTGCACGAAGAGAAGAGGTGCACGCATGGCGCACGTACTCCGCCTCTTTCCCAACCACACCCGCTGGTACACGGTGGAGCCTATTTCATCTGAAAAAGGCAGCCCACGTGGTAATTTGGCACGGTATGGTTGTCCACTTGGTGGAGGGAGGATCGTCTACCACGGGTGAACAAACAAATTGCGACTGGACGCGTTATGTTAAATTAAAAAAAGAGAGGCAAAAACCATGTGGGGCCTACCTTAGAGGCAAGGCTCTATACACTGGAGTACTTTTGATGTGTCTCGTCAACTCGCAGAACAAGGAGAAGCTTGCTTAGTATGCCATCTCTCCCACCCACAGGCGCGGTGGCTTGCAGGATGAGGTGAAGCTTGCTTATGAGTAGTAGTAGTACTACTACTACTACTGTACGCCTTTACGCCCGCTCCCTCACCCACGAGCGCGGTGGCTCGCAGCACGAGGAGAAAATTTTACTACTCCCTCCGTTTACTCCTCGTCCCTACTACGTACTTTGGTTAGTACTCCCTCCATTTACTTATACAAGGCCACTATAAAAAATACATTTTGCATCTATACAAGGCCACAAATAGTAATCGAGACAAAAGTTACTACTCCCTCCTTTCCAGCTTTATGGCTCGGTTTCAAAATCTCTCCAACCAAGGTAGACGGTGAGTGGTCGAATTAATTTCATAGTTTGCACAAGTAATTAGTACGCTTGTTTTCTCAAGAAGTTATGTTTACCGAGGCATTAATTAGAACGTAATGCATGAATGACCACTAAATTTCCATGAACTTGTACATGCATTGGTTAGTTTCTCTTGACATCGCTATGCGTCGGGTGATCTAACGCACCTCAAATCCAACATGTAATGGTACTACTACTAGTATAGTAGAATTGAGACTTATCAAACGGAAAACGAATGTTTTTAGATGAGCCCTATAAACCCTAGTGGGTACGCAGACTCTGTAAAACAGATTTTTCCAAAACTAAGTCGCCCCTTTCATGAATTATGTAGTATACCTCCGCCGATGCTCCCTTTCATGAATTCCGTACTTTTTGTCGCTGACATGTGGGACATATAGCAACCGGGTCGACGTGTCAAGCACCAAATAACAGTGCAAAACAGCAAAGGTCGGATTTTGGGTTCCGGACCCTTGAGGTTCAACACCGGGTGCGCGTGGAGATCTTTCCCTACCAGCTCATGCGTGCAAGGATTGCGAGGATCTAAACTACTAACGATGAACAACACGAGACACGAGGTTTATACTGGTTCGGGCCACCGTTGTGGTGTAATACCCTACTCCAGTGTGTGGTGTGGTGGATTGCCTCAGGGGCTGATGATGAACAATACAAAGGGAGAACAGCCTCGCGAGGTGCTGTTCTTGAGCTGGTGCGACGAACTGCTTGGGTGAGTTCAGTCGCCTCTCTCTCTCTGCTAGGGCTCTGTCTATGCATTTCTCCCAGATTCTAGATGCCTCTACTCTGTGGTGGCTAGTCCTATTTATAGAGGGAGGCCCTGGGCCTCTTCCCAAATAATGAGCGGGAAGGGCGCCAACAATTGGCCATTTTGAAGGGGAACATCTAGTACGCTTATCCTGACTAAAGTTGGTCTTCGGCTGCCAAAAGACTCTAACGGTGACGGCGTCCTGGGCTCCACGATGACCTCCATCCTGCCGTTCTGCTGGTCTTGGTTTTTTTGCACCGAAGCGGCAACCTTTGCCTGATGCCTTGGCATGTGCTTGCCCCCTTTGCACCAAAGGGGAAATGAGAACACTGCGCGGGCTGGCGCCCGCCTAGCGCCCGCCTGGCCTTGATCGTCATGGCTTGCGTCACGGGGCACCCTCGCGAGGTACCCTGCCTTGATCTCTCCGCCTCCTCGTGAGCCTGCCTGACGAGACTGCTCCTGAAGTAGGTTCCTGTTGTCCGCCCCACGAGGCTTGGCCCCTCGCGAGGGTCTTGAGTTTGAGCTGATGAAGCTGGGCCGTGCTGGGCCCCCACTTGAGCCACGCCGTAGGCCGCAGGCAGGCAAGTCTGGGGACCCCAGTTCCCTGAACACCGACAGAGCCCCTGGCCCAAGGCGCGCCCGACTTGGCTTATCGAGAAGCTGGCAGCAAGTCGGCGCCAGGCCCCAACAGCCTGCGGCCTTGGGCGCCGCGTGGCGCTTGATTGGTCACGGGCGTCTCCACTTCCCCATGATGCCTTATTACGCGCCCGGCTAAGCGGACCGGGGTTGCACACAGCCATTCCCCATTCGTCATCCGCGCACTCCCGATCCTTCCTTCTTCCTCTGGCTCCAACTTCCGCCCTCAATCCAACTCGGACTCTCACCCTTCCTGTCGTCATGGCGCCAATGAAGAAGGAAAAGGGGAAGAAGCCCGCGTCTTTGTCCCGCTCGCCTCCGGCGGTGGCTCCCGCCATCGATCGATCTATCATACTCAACCCCGAGGCCTTTGGGCAAGCTCTGCTCTGCTTTTGCCACCATCTTCAACGAGTGCGGCAGGACCACGGCATGGCTTGCATCCCATGCCTCCCCCGACAGGATTGTCACGGAGGTCCAGTTTTTCGCTGATGCCTTGTGGGCGGGTCTGGTTCCCCCCTTTTCCACTTTCTTCAATGTGGTGCTCTCCCACTATCAGATCCACATGATGCATCTCGGGCCGGAGTCCATTACCCTCATGGCTGTCTTCGCCTTCGTTTGCGAGGAAATGGTGGGCATCCCTCCTTCCGTTGCTCTGCTGCGTCACTTCTTCTCCTTGCACCTGAGTGATCCCACTCAATGCTCGGGGTGTGTGAGCTTCCTTGCGGTGCCAGGGACGGCTACTTCAGGGATCGATTTCGGACTCCCTCCCTCTGAGGCCAAGTTCAGAGAGCGATGGTTGTACGTGGATGTTGGGGTGTTCAGCCCCTTGCTCTCGCATCCTACTTCGCCTGCTGTTCCCAATTCCGGCTGGGGTCATGAGACGCTCGCGGACAGCCGACTTGCATTCGTCTGGCGCCGCTTCAAGAGCTTGAGGGCGCTCAACGTGACGGCGCCCAAGGTGGTGAAGGAGTTCCTCCAATGTCGCATTGCTCCTCTCCAGCGCCACTCTCACCGGATGTGGGACTTTGCGGGGCACAAAGACTGCATGCGGCTTCAGGAGGAGGACTTGGCGCCTGAGGTGCTGAAGACGGTGCTCAGGGTCTTGGTTGGCGACCCTTCCCCAGGCAGCCTTCGTCGTGATGGTGCCCTCTTGTATCTCTGTTCGGGAAGGGCCGATTTCGTGAGGCAGATGCCCAGCTTTGACGAGTGGGGGCTGTGCCCGGTTGGCCTCAGGGGACCTCGAGAGAACCCAGTTGCTGTGGCAGCTCTTGCAGTCGCCCAACGTGGCTCTGCCTCAGGTGATGAAGCAGGGAGACGAGAGCCATCGGGAGTTGAAGGAGATGACGTTGAGGTGGTGACACCGCGCGGAGCCCCGGGGGCGGCGTCTCTCGGAGCTCGTTCCGGAATGGTGACAGGCGAGGGGTCGCGGCCTCCGGCTCCAAAGGCTGGGGCTCCCGAGGCTGAGGCTCCCGAGGCCCCGGTCGTTCCTCATGGGGTGGCGCCCGGGGGCGTCCCCCAGGCTGGTCCCGCCGGTGCTGATCATCTTGCTGCCTCCTCCATGCCATGAACCGAACCCTACGGTGAGCGCTTAGGTCGATTCCGGGTAGACTTCGCGGCCCTCCGCAAGAGGAAGGAGGCCCCGGGCGGTGACGATCGCCCTTGCTGCTTGCTGAAGTGCAGGAAGTACTTCGCCACGGACGAGTAAGTCCTCTTCTCTCCCTGCTCCTATGCTTCTTGGTTCTTGCAGCTGATCGTGACCTTTTAGGGCCCTTCCTGCCGAATTCGTGGAGACGGCCAAGGAGCCATCTCCCCAGGCTTCGCCCTCGTTGCTGGTCCTTGGTGCGTCGGGCCCAAGCAGCGCCCTCGTCGCTCAGCCGGTCGGGGAGGTGATCCGTTCAGCTGAGCGTCCCGAGCCTGTGCGCCTGCTATCTTCCCTTCACGAGTTCCTCCGGGGCACAACCAGTTTGCCCCGTGCTGCTTCCTTGATCATGGACGGCGATTGGTTGAGGTCGATCTTGAGCCCTTCTTCCAGGGACGGACCGGCGCCGGACCCTGCTCCTGGCGTGGCCCGTCCGGCGATTGTTGGGGCGCCAGCCCCTGCCCTGCGGGAGGAGGCGCGTCACCTTCGGGTTCTCCGCTTTCACCAGCAACAGAGGGTGACGAGGGAGACGTGCTCAGGCGTGCTCGCGAACGCCGTGCCTTTCGTCGAGAGCTTCTCCAAGGGGCGACGGCCGCGGTGAACCGGCTCGGGGCGGAGCTCGCCGGTGAAGATGCGCGTCTTGAGGCGGATTGTTTGCGCCTTGCTGAGGAGAGGCGCAAGCTGAAGGTGGCCGTTGCCCTTGCGCGTCACCAGAGTTACCTTGACAATAAGAAGGCTGAGGCGTCGTTGGTGGCCTCGCGAGAGGCTTGTTCCCGAGCGGTCGAGGAGGCCCTGGAGGAAGATCGGCGACGCAGGGACACGGAGGAGCGTGCGTGGGAGCTCCGAGCCTGGAGCAACTCTCTGGAGAAGCAGGTGGAATTGCGCCAGGCTGCACTTGTGTCGTTGAAGGGGGCTTCCGTCGACCAGGCGGAGCTTCAGAAGCGCGAGGAAGCGCTGTTGCTGGAGGCTACCGACCGCAACCTCGACCTTGAGCGGTTGGAGACGAGGGAGCGCTTGGTGGCTCGGGCGGAGGACAAAGTCACTAATGTCTACTACACAACCTTCTTCTTGTAGACGTTGTTGGGCCTGCAAGTGCACAGGTTTGTAGGACAGTAGAAAATTTCCCTCAAGTGGATGACCTAAGGTTTATCAATTCGTGGGAGGCATAGGATGAAGATGGTCTCTCTCAAACAACCCTGCAACCAAATAACAAAGAGTCTCTTGGGTCCCCAACACACCCAATACAATGGTAAATTGTATGGGTGCACTAGTTCGGCGAAGAGATGGTGATACAAGTGTAATATGGATGGTAGATATAGGTTTTTGTAATGTGAAATAATAAATACAGCAAGGTAACTAATGATTAAAGTGAGCGTAAACGGTATTGCAATGCTAGGAAACAAGGCCTAGGGTTCATACTTTCACTAGTGCAAGTTCTCTCAACAATAATAGCATAATTGGATCATATAACAAGCCCTCAACATGCAACAAAGAGTCACTCCAAAGTCACTAATAGCGAAGAACAAACGTGGAGATTATAGTAGGGTACGAAACCACCTCAAAGTTATTCTTTCCAATCAATCCGGTGGGCTATTCCTATAAGTGTCACAAACAGCCCTAGAGTTCGTACTAGAATAACACCTTAAGATACAAATCAACCAAAACCCTAGTGTCACCTAGATACTCCATTGTCACCTCAAGTATCCGTGGGCATGATTATACGATATGCATCACACAATCTCAGATTCATCCAACCAACATAAAAGTACTTCAAAGAGTGCCCCAAAGTTTCTACCGGAGAATCAAGAAAACGTGTGCCAACCCCTATGCATAGGTTCATGGGTGGAACCCACAAGTTGGTCACCAAAACATACATCAAGTGGCACATGATATCCCATTGTCACCACGGATAAGCACGACAAGACATACATCAAGTGTTCTCATAAAAGACTCAATCCGATAAGATAACTTCAAAGGGGAAACTCAATTCATCACAAGAGAGTAGAGGGGGAGAAACATCATAAGATCCAACTACAATAGCAAAGCTCGGGATACATCAAGATCGTGCCATAGAGGGAACACGAGAGAGAACACGAGAGAGAGAGATCAAACACATAGCTACTGGTACATACCCTCAGCCCCGAGGGTGAACTACTCCCTCTGTAACACCCCCAGTGTCATTCTACAGTAATCTCCTGTTAATGGTGCCATGTCATCATGTTACTGTTGCTAATCTTCACTTGATCCAAATCACAATTCAAATTCAAATCCAATCTAAAGTCAAAATTCATATTTGTCAGACATGAAATCTAAAATGTTCATCATGTGGCAGTTATTCTTTTGATAATATTGGCAGTGAACTAACTTTTTTCCAAAATGTCTAAGTGCCCTAAACTAGTTAAAACAGTGGCTAAAACATTTAAATTAAATGCTTTTTAAGTTAAAAAAAATGCTAAGCTAATGAATTATAATGTTAAGCTTAATGTGGTAGTAGCCTAAGTTATACTCTTATGCTAAGTGTAAGTTTTATAAATTATAAAACTGTTTTGCTTTTTGAAAATAAAAGAAAGCAGAGAAGTTTTAAAAGAAAGCCAGAAACAAAAAAAATGTGTGAAAAGGCCCACTGCCCCTGGGCCTAGATCACCCCCCGGCCCAGTCGGCCAGCCCATCCCGGCCGGCCCACCTCTCCCCGCTTAACCCCCCCACGCCTCCTCGAACCCTAGCCCGATCCACCACCACACCACCCACTTCCCCCCATGATCCCTCGCTCCTCTCCCCCCACCCCACGACCTGATCTGGATCGGGGGCGCTTGCCCTCGACCTCGGTGACTGTCTCCCTGCAAGGCCGACCCCGCCACCGAATCGCCGAAGGCCGCCCTCCCGGCCTCCTCCCGCAGCCCGTCTCCTCTCCCTCGTGGCTCAGAGCCTGCTCCGTCTCGCCGCCAGACAGCGCCCCGACCCTAGCTGAATCGGGGCTCGACCTCATGGCGCCCCAAGCTCGGCGCTGCGCCGCTCGCTCCCGCCACCTCGTCTCCGTCGCGGACCTCGCCATCATCGCGCCACCACGCCATGGAACCGCCCGACGCTGCTGCTCGTCGCCTCCCGACGCCATGACGCCACCCGCTGCCCTCGCTCCTCCTCGCCGGCGCTCCCGTCCCGCCGCTCGTCCCGTCCTCCTCCTCACGGACTCCGTCGAGCCACGCCGCCTATTCATCTACAAACGGGTGAGCCTCGTCCGCCTCTCTCTCCCATCACGGATCAGGCCGCGCCTCCTTGCTTGCAAGCTTCGCCACGCCGCCGTGTCGTTCTGCCGCCCGCCTTGCCCTTCCGCCTGCTTCTCCTCCGTGCCATCGCCACGGCCACCACAGCCACCCCAGCGCTGCAGGCGTGGCAGCGTCACGCCGGAGGACGCGCCCGCCTTCCTACTCTCCGGCCGCTGATGGATGGCCTCGGCTCGCCGCCCTCGGCTAGCCCTACCGCTAGTCCGCCCGGCCACAGGTGGCTGCCGGGCGCCTTGTGCCCACATGAGCCCAGCCATGGCGGCCACCAGCCTCTCTGCCGGGCGGGCGCCTCGGGAGCTCAGACACCAAACGGGCGCCACGCCCGGCCCTGCAGAATCGCAATCACTGTGCCAAGACCGCCTCCCAAGGCCACTACCAAAGGGGCCCCACCCCCTGTGTTAAAAAATAAATAATAAAAAAATAAATATATGTATTAAAAATGATTAATTAATTGGTTAATTAATTAATTAACTTAATTAACTTTGTTTAGTTAACCTAATGAACAATTTAGTCTAATTAAGCCTGTTTAATTAAACTGTGCCAATGACAGCGGGACCCACCTGTAAGTTTGACTCAGTCAACTGCACTGTTGACTGCTGATGTCGTGATGATGTCATGCTGATGCAATAACTCCTTTTAGGTTTATTAATAACTTTAGAAAATCTTTTAAAATTTTGAAAATTAATATAAAATAAACCGTAACTCGGATGAAAATGTTTTCTACATGAAAGTTGCTCAGAACGACGAGACGAATCTGAATACGCTCTCTGTTCGTCTATCACACGTCCCTAGCATAACAAACGTTGAACCTTTTTCCCTCCGGTTCATTTGTCTGACAGACGTCCGGAACCGGGAAAACTTTCCCGGATGTTATCCTCCTTCGCTAGTATCGCCTAGCGCTGCGTTAGAACACCTCTAACACCACTTATTGTCTTGTTATAGCTTATGTTTGCGTGTATTTACTGTTTCTCCCCCCTCTTCTTCTCCGGTAGACCTCGAGACCGCTGCTGATGCCCCTGTGATTTACTACGCCGACGCATTTACCCCTCCTTCTTGTCTCGAGCAACCAGGCAAGCCCCCCCCTTGATCATCCCGATATCGCCCATTCCATTCTCTCATGCTTGCATTAGATTTTGCTATCATATTGTTTGCACCTATTCGATGCATAGCCTGCTTTTGTACCTCTTGTTGTACCTTATCTGCTTATCCTAAACTGCTTAGTATAGGTTGGTTGAGACCCATCGGGACCCCCACTTGACTCGATCGCCCGCTGATTATCAAGACCCGATCAACGGGATCAAGATCGTGACCCGACACCTCACGCCACATCACGCCCTTCGTTGCTTCGACTCTGCGGTGTTATTATTGAGTGCCGAGGGTGAGACCTCTACAAGACTTCGATGTTAACCTATAGTGTAGCTATTCGGTCGTGGTCATCGAGGGTGATTTCCTCCTTAACCACTTCCGACACGGCTCGTTGCAACCCCTCAAGTGTGAACCTCGAGGGTGGATCCTCTTACGCTCACCTTGATGATTACATCGAGTGGAATTCACCGGGGTGATTCCTCGGGTTTTCCTTAATGTTTGGACACACGGATACTTGGACTTTACCACTCATTACTCGGAAGACGGGTCGACCACGAGTGGTACCAGCGAGCTTAATTGCAGTGATGTGGAGTCGGGTTGACCGGAGGGTGCCCGTGAGATAATTACGAGGCGTGGCGGGCATTCCTAGCCCTTGCCGCAAGTCCTCGAGACGGGACAACGGGTCACATCTTTCGTGAGTCTCGCTTGTTACCGCTGCCCCTAATCCACTACGATTTGGATATTTGATCCGAGGGCCTCGCCCGATAGCACTAACCATCACGTGGGCATAGTATGGGCGTTCAAGGTCAGATACATCAGCGAAGCTTAATAGAAGTCAACGATCGAGCGGAGCGTGCCGGGTTGGACTGCGTAAGCGCTGCCTTGTTGAAGGAGGTAGCTAGGTCTGCTCACCGCCGCCCTCGAACGTCAGGAGTTCCCGGGAGATGGCCCATGACCCACAGGGCATAGGTTTAGTCCGGCGTCTGGCCTCTCTATTAAGCCTAGGTCGGGTTGCGGCGTATTGTTTGGCCGAGGTCGGGCATGACCACGAAAGTGTGTCCGCCGAGTTAAGCGGCGTGGTGGGTAAGTTGGTGCACCCATGCAGGGAAGAAAACATCTATCGATAGCCTGTCCTACGGTAACGGACACTTGGAGTTGTATCCCAATCGATACAACTAGAACTGGATACTTGAGATGAGACATGGATATGAGCAATGGATTGCGATGAGAATTGGATTGTGATGATAACTGGATAGTGTGGCTCTGGGATTTCTTTCTCGCAGGGAGTCGAGAAAGGATCTCCGGCCGAGGTTGATAACACTACTTCTACCTTACTATGCGCTACTCTATTTCCTCCTATTTGCTGCAAGATGGTGGTTTCTAGAAGATGCTAGTCTTCGATAGGACTAGGCCTTCTCTCTATTCTGGCATTTCGCAGCCCCACCCACATATACTGACCTTCCTTTGATAATGTTGCATATGTAGTGTAGATCCTTGCTTGCGAGTACTTTGGATGAGTACTCACGGTTGCTTTGCTCCCCCTTTTCCCCCTTTCTTCTTCTTTCCGGTTGATGCAACCAGATGTTGGAGCCCAGAAGTCAGATGCCACCGCCGATGCTTACTACTACGTGGAGACCGTCGACGACCAGGAGTAGTTAGGAGGCTCCCAGGCAGGAGGCCTTGCCTTTTCGATCGTAGTTGCTTTTGTGCTAGCCTTCTTAAGGCAAACTTGTCTAACTCATGTCTCAGATCAGATATTGTTGCTTCCACGACTCTTGTGTATTCGAGCTTATGTATTCGAGCCCTCGAGGCCCCTGGCTTGTAACATAAAGCTTGTATTATTTTAATTTGTGTCTAGAGTTGTGTTGTGATATCTTCCCGTGAGTCCTTGATCTTGATCGTACACATTTGCGTGTATGATTAGTGTACGATTGAATCGAGGGCGTCACAAGTTGGTATCAGAGCCAACTGCCTGTAGGTAGCCCCCTTTCCAACTCCTTGGCCGAAGTTGAGTCTAGTCACCAAAAACTTTTACTAACATTGGTCTGTGTGGCTTATCGCCCACGCCGCCAATTGGGTGGTATTAGGATCTTTTATTCCTCGTCTATATTCTCGATTCTCGATCTCTCTTCCATTCGGGTTAAACAATTTTGCTAACTCTGACATTAGGTTCTCGTACCCACTTCCTCCCGGAGAGCCCCGACATTACCGATGATCGCCTGCTTCACCATAAGACTTCGAAGTTACTCTCCGATGTTCTCTCGAGACTTGTACCATCGCTTTTTGAAATTCCCTTCCATCGATAAATCACTAGGGATAGCTACATACACCCGTCGTTAATACATCATTTTTTCCAGTTGCTCTTGTTATTACAAGATGCATCGAAATACACTCTGATGTTTCGAGAATCCATTGTGCCTGCTGCCTTGCAGCTCCTTTTCCTTATGAATACATCTAAGGATAATTCCTCACACTTATCGAGGATTTGTTCATTCCTAGTTGATCAAGTGATTCACAAGATACTTTGAAATACTATCCGATCTTCCAAGAATCCTCTTCAAACTATTGCTCCGCAAATACTTGCCTGCTTGCATTATGGATGCTTTCCATATGTGTAGCAATATTCATTAGTATCCTTTGACACCATCATTTTGATCCCATCGATTCAACATGTGTGTGAAAGCACGCAATCATCACTTGATCCTTCTAAATTATCTTTCTGGCTCAGACGTCATTTCGAAAATGAGCTGGTTCTTGACCAATCTATCTGTCGTCAATTGTGCCCCTGGGTCTATTCTACTTATCCATCCTTGATCAGATCGTCTGCTTCTGATCCTTCATTTTGGAAATCATAATTCCTTTGTTATCTAAGCATCGAATTATTCAGATGTTCTATAACCCGATGCCTTTGCATTCTTTCTTCCTTTGATTGAGTACCGATACTCACATCAGCTCCATTTTGGAACGGCTGGTCCATTGTCGGGTTATTATCCGATAGTATCCTTCACATTCAAAATTCTTGTGAGTTATTCCCATGATACATAATGTCTTTGACAATTTGTACCCTCTGCTTTTGTCAACCATGCTCGCTTGAACATGTGTTAATTGATCCTAAAGTTCATGGTATATGTCCTAAGATGCCCGACGGGTTGAACTTATGCCTTCCATAATCCGTGTGAACCCAAAAGTTCTCACGAGCCTTACTCTTCGTACATCGCCAGATAATTTTTTCTGCGCTACAATTTCATCGAAAGCAAGAAGTGAATGGAAGGTTATGCATTGAAGAAGTGGAGTCGACCTTGAACTTTGTGTTCATGCCCATAGACACGATGTAGATCTTATCATGGAAGCTTCTCGTGAAAATAATTACCCCTTGGTATAAGTTCATCTTATATCCGAGGTTTGGTTTTCGTAATCGTGGTTCCGCCATATTGATATTCTTTGATTCCTTTTCTCGGACAAGTTAAAGCACTTGTCTTCTGCAGACCAATGCATCTCCGCAACCTCTATTTTGATCTACCTCGAGTATCGCCCCCTGTTTTATCGATGATATTGTGTCATTGCACTACCTCTTATGAATTCTCATTGGAATGATACTCCATCACTTCATTCATAGCCTGATCGGCTATATCATTATCGAGCTATTTTTAACTGTGCTACCCGGTCCTTCTTCCCGGAGCACAACTCCTGATGACGAGCTAAGCTTGCGTCGATCTTCCGCATCCTATCATTTCATCTCGAACAACAAGATTGATTTCGAGCTTGTGTCGAATCCGTGGTTCTCATAGCCTTTTACTTCATCCTTCCTTTTGCTTAATGTCGTCGCTGCTCGATGGCATCTTCATAGAGTCTCTCAACAAAATTTGTCATGATCACCGTCAACATTTTGACTTCTTCCAGGATATCAATCGAATTCATGGTGATAAATACCATCCTTGCCCCTCGATTATTTGAATTATCATCGACAACATTCTTGCCTTCCGCAACACAAACTTGTTCATATAATTTTGGAAATACATCCTTTTTGACATGCCGATGGACTGTTGCTGAGCCCGTCGGCCACACCCTCATCTCTTCCTTGCTGAAATTGTATGACTTATTTTCTAAGTTGTTTCGATGGATCCTTTGTGTATCCAAGTCCGACATTTCCACGATGACCATGTCAACACTATCCCAAGCATGTGTGGTACTCGAATATCAACAAGAATATTGAAGCACATTGCTGGATGTTTCATGATCTATTATCCAAACACCGCTGTATGGGTAATATCATGATTCTTCCCTCGCCCCCTTTATCTAAATGCTTTTGAACTTGCTGTCATATCATGTATATCCTGCTCCGCTTCCCTTTGGGAAGGATATACTCCCAATTCTTGTGTAAACACATTTTCCGTTCCAATGATCTGATTAATTTAATGATCGTCTTTTCCTTCCCATTCCTTTGTTTAACCTTTCTTATGGTCTATATGATCTAAGCAGTAATATTCTTCTGCTTAAATAAACATATTGGTGTACAACTCTTACAGTAAAACCCTGTTACTATTGTTGTTGACATTCCGGTAGCCACCGATGGATGAGAACTTTGCCTATTGGTCCGCCTCGCTCAACGAAAGCAGAAAATGGTTCTCTTCGTCCCTCGCCTTGGTACCGATCTTGTTGCCGACATAATTGACCGCTATCCTCCCACCTGCCTTGCCATCATGACCGTGCAAAATGTTAGCGCCTTCCTGCTTTTAACCCACATGGTGGGCCCATAACCCACCGTACCACAGGATCGAAACCTAACTCTCCTGTATATCTTTGATTCCAAAATATTCTTGCATTTGGCTTCGTATCATGTCACGAGCCACCTTCCGAGAGATGATCTATTCCCGATGCTCTGAACCCCTTTCTCACACTCTGTTCAGGTATCAATCGTTTGTCCATTCGGTTGAAAACTTCCTATTGTGCATTCATACTTTGCTCTCGATGTTTTATTAAGTTTCAACTCGAGAGATATTTCTACCTCATTCCCTGAATTGTTCACCAGATAATCAACCCTATAAGGGCCAGTTCTCCCGAAGTTGCTCTTTACTTCCCCACTTAAATCTCGGGACGAGATTTCTTGTAGTGGAGGAGATTTGTAACACCCCCAGTGTCATGCTACAGTAATCTCCTGTTAATGGTGCCATGTCATCATGTTACTGTTGCTAATCTTCACTTGATCCAAATCACAATTCAAATTCAAATCCAATCTAAAGTCAAAATTCATATTTGTCAGACATGAAATCTAAAATGTTCATCATGTGGCAATTATTCTTTTGATAATATTGGCAGTGAACTAACTTTTTCCAAAATGTCTAAGTGCCCTAAACTAGTTAAAACAGTGGCTAAAACATTTAAATTAAATGCTTTTAAGTTAAAAAATGTTAAGCTAATGTATTATAATGTTAAGCTTAATGTGGCAAGAGCCTAAGTTATACTCTTATGCTAAGTGTAAGTTTTATAAATTATAAAACTGTTTTGCTTTTGAAAATAAAAGAAAGCGAGAAGTTTTAAAAGAAAGCCGTAAACAAAAAAAAAATGTGTGAAAAGGCCCACCGCCTCGGGCCTAGATCACCCCGCCCACCGGCCAGCCCATCCCATGCCGCCCACCTCTCCCGCTTAACCCCCACGCCTCGAACGCTAGCCCGATCCACCACCACACCCCCACTTCCTCCCACGATCCTCGCCTCCCCCCCCCACGACCCGATCTGGATCGGGCGCTCGCCCGACCACAGTGACGCGTCTCCCCGCGCCGACCCGCCACCGAATCGCCGAGCGCCGCCCCTCCCGGCCTCCTCCCCGCAGCCCCGTCTCCTCTCCCTCGTGGCCCGTAGCCTGCTCCGTCTACTTTGCCAGACAGCGCCCCCTCGACCGAGCTGAATCGGGGCTCGACCTCATGGCGCCCTAAGCTCGGCGCTGTCGTTGCCGCTCCTCGCCACCTTGTCTCCGTCGCCGACTCGCCGTCATCGCGCCACCACGCCTCGAACCGCCTCGACGCTGTTGCTGCCGCCTCCCGACGCCGTGACGCCACCCCATCGCCCTCGCTCTCCTCCTCGCCGGCGCTCCCGTCCCGTCGCTCGTCCCGTCCTCCTCCTCACGGACTCCGTCGAGCCACGCCGCCCCGTTCATCAACAAACAGGTGAGCCTCGTCCCCCTCTCTCTCTCCCATCACGGATCGGGCCGCGCCTCCGCCTCAAGCGCCAAGCGCCCGCGCCGCCACGTCGCCGTGTCGTTCCGTCGCCCTCCTTGCCCTCGCCCCGCTTCTCCTCCAGGTGCCATCGCCGCCGCCACCACAGCCACCCCAAGGCTGCAGACGTGGCAGCGTCGCACGGGAGGTCAGCGACCGCCCTCCTACTCGGCCGGCGGCGATGGCTATGGCTCGCCCTCGCCGCCTCGGCTAGCCCTACCGCTAGTCCGGCCGGCCAGCGCCAGATGCTGGGCGCCAGTGCCCACGCGAGCCCAGCCGGCGGCCACCGCCTCGCCAGGCTGCCGTGGGGCGCTCAGACACCAAACGGGCGCCACGCCTGGCCGCCCCGAATCGCAATCGCTGGCGGCCAAGACCGCCTCTCCTGTACACGCCAAAGGGCCCCACCTCGTGTTAAAAAAAAATAAAAAAATATATGTATTAAAAATGATTAATTAATTGGTTAATTAATTAATTAACTTAATTAACTTTGCTTAGTTAACCTAATGAACAATTTAGTCTAATTAAGCCTGTTTAATTAAACTGTGCCAATGACAGCGGGACCCACTTGTAAGTTTGACTCAGTCAAATGCACTGTTGACTGCTGACGTCGTGATGATGTCATGCTGATGCAATAACTCCTTTTAGGTTTATTAATAACTTTAGAAAATCTTTTAAAATTTTGAAAATTAATATAAAATAAACCATAACTCGGATGAAAATGTTTTCTACATGAAAGTTGCTCAGAACGACGAGACGAATCTGAATACGCTCTCTATTCGTCTATCACAAGTTCCTAGCATAACAAACGTTGAACCTTTTTCCCTCCGGTTCATCTGTCTGACAGACGTCCGGAACTGGGAAAACTTTCCCGGATGTTATCCTCCTTCGCTAGTATCGCCTAGCGCTGCGTTAGAACACCTCTAGCACCGCTTATTGTCGTGTTATGCTTATGTTTGCGTGTATTTACTGTTTCTCCCCTCTTCTTCTCCGGTAGACCTCGAGACCGCTGGCCGATGCCCTGTGATCGACTACGCCGACGACGACCCCTCCTTCTTGTCTGAGCAACCAGGCAAGCCCCCCCCCCTTTGATCATCCCGATATCGCCATTCCATTCTCTCATGCTTGCATTAGATTTTGCTACTGTTATTGTGTGACGCCCCAAGACCGGAGCTTCAATTGCCTTCCAGGGTTTCCGAGTTTTGTCGTGTGATTTGTTTTGTTTGTGCATTCATCATGTCATCTCTTGCATTGCATCATCTCATCATGCCATCATATCATTAATTTTAAAACTCAACTAAATAAATCGTATGGATCTTCAGTCCATTTAAATCGAGGGAATTCACTTGTGACTTCTCTTTATAACATACCCTCCCAATATTATTAGGGAGCTATAATAAATATTCCATTGTTTTGGAATCACCATAACACACTTGCAAAATAAATCCCATGCATTTTCTGCTCCGAGTTGACCTCAAAACCTTGCCAATATTATTTCATCATTTTCCGGAGTTCCACCAAAAATCCTTGGGCCATTTTTGTTAAATTCTTCATATTTTTGTGGGCCCAGGAAAATTGTCCTCGTTCCCAAATTCTTTCCCTAACCCTCTCTTTCTTTTTGTCTCTATTTAGTGGTTTTTCTGCTAAGTAATATAAGTGAGGGAGAGAGAGTGCCTAGCCGGCCTCTTAGGCCCAGCCGGCCCCTGGCCATTCTCCTCCACCAGGCCGGCCTAGCCTCCCGAGGCCCAAGGCCCACCAACCTCTAACCCTAGCCCGCAGCCCTCCTCCTCGACTCCCTCCAGGCCACGCCACTCCGACCCCGCTCATCTCCTCTCGATCCCTTTCTCTCCCTCATCGCCTGATCCCCATCCCTCGATCCTTCTCCTCCTCTCCTCGATCCCGCGTCGCGCCTGATCTCCCATCTCTCCGATCCCCTCATCTCCCTCGATCCCACAGGCGCCACCGCCACGCCAGCCATCGCCAGGAGAGCCCGCTCCTCCCGATCCCCTCGGCCTCCTTCCTCTCCTCCATGGCGCCTCCTCGCCGCCCGAGCGCCTTCTCCCCTCGGCCTCCTCCTCGAGCGCCTCCTCCACTCCGCCTCCCATGCCCCCTCGCCCTTCCACCTCCTCGCCGGCGGCCCCAGTGCGCCCGCGCCCTCAACTCTCCTCCTCGCCGCCCGCCCGCAGCAGCAGCTGCTGCACCCTCTCGCCGCCGCCTCTCCTTCTCCTCTCCTCCATGACGCCCCCCGGAGCCCCGCAGAGGTCCGCGGCGTCGCCTCCCCATGGCGCCAAGCCTGCCTCCTCCTCCCGCCTCGGCTCCTCCGCTTGGTCCCGCCTGCTTTCCGCCGCCGCCAGCAGCAGCTCCGTCGAGCCACGTCCGATGCGCCAAAGTCCTGCGGCCGCCGCCCCGCATCTGCGCCCGGCGCCCAGCGGCTCGAGCGGTCCCCGTGACCTCCCGAGGTGGAGCCTTGCAAGCTCCTCGATGCCCTTTCAGATTTGTCCAGACCGCAAGTTCGACCTCGGCGCCAAGTTCGCTTTCAGATCGGTTCGACTACCTCCGATGTGGTTTTCGCAAGTACATGGAGGCCACAGTAACGCCAAGTACCACGACATCCATGTTCGTCTACGGAACGTGTACATCTACACCGCCAAGACCGGACACCCGTGGATTTCAACAAGTACCCCGATGACACGTGTACCACTACCGTTGACCCTTGAAGGCCCCGTGGACCCCGAACATCCACGGGACATGAACGTCTACTTCCCCTACGCCGTGTACGACTACTTCCCTCTACGAAACGCGAACCGTCCCGTTTGAACGATTCGAAGGTATAACCCGAGACGACCGCGATGAGATGCACGATATGTTTGCACCGTGTCCGAATTGTCCTTGCGATGCCCCTCGTTTGTCATGCCACCGTTCCGTGGGAACCCGGTAACCGGGAACACTCCACCATCCTTGCATGACACGCTCACGCCCACTTCTTTTGCCCCGGTATCTCCGTGAGTTATCGGAACCGATATGTTGCCGTGGCATCATTTCCGGATTCGTTGCCGTGGCACCCCTTTTCGATCCGCCATGGTGACCAAATGCTTCATAACATGCTCATGTCAACTTTTATTAAAATTGCATAAAACTTGCACATGTCATCCACATCATGATAACAACAATTTAAATGTTTATAATTGTTGTTTGCTTTAATTTGCTTAAATGCCATGCTAAAATGATTTATTTCTTAACTAAATAACCGTAACTCGGTTTTAAATAAATTATATATGTAAATGGGGTAGAAAATGCATAGATTAACATGGTAGCATTACTTTGCATGTTTAACAACTCTAAAATATGCTTTAGGTCAGATCAGTACCGAATCCATAATTTGCATATGGGGATTTTCCGAATTTGTTGATTCGTTGTTTCGGCCTCATTTAAACTTGCCTAGATAGGTAGTTTCATTACGCTTCGCCTCTTGCCATGTTTAATAACATTTAATATTGTTGAGTACCTAATCGGGAGAGAACTAAATAAGTGTTGTGGTGTTCCGTCAATATGCAACTCGTTGCATATTGGGCTCCATTTAACTTGTAGTTTTGTTTGTGCTTATTGCCATGCCATGCTATTTAAACCGGTCATGCATCATACTTGATTGTGCATCATGACATGTTTATGATTGTGTGTTTACTATGTTGTTTGTTTGTTTCCGGTTTGCTTTTCTCGTTAGCTTCGGTTCCGTTCCGGAGTTGTGAGGATTCATTCGACCTCGTCCGCTTGTCTTCTTCATGGATTCGTTCTTCTTCCTTGCGGGATTTCGGCAAGATGACCATACCTCGAAATCACTACTATCTTTGCTTGCTAGCTGCTCGCTCTTTTGCTATGCCTATGCTACGATGCCTATCACTTGCTTATCATGCCTTCCCATATTGCCATGTCAAGCCCCTAACCATCCTTTCCTAGCAAACCGTTGTTTGGCTATGTTACCGCTTTACTCAGCCCTCTTATAGCGTTGTTAGTTGCGGTGAAGATGAAGTTTGTTCCTTGTTGAACATGGAGATGTTGTTCCTTGTTGGAACATGTTTACTTGTTGGGATATCACAATATATCTTATATTATTAATGCATCTATATACTTGGTAAAGGGTGGAAGGCTCGGCCTTATGCCCGGTGTTTTGTTCCACTCTTGCCGCCCTAGTTTCCGTCATACCGGTGTTATGTTCCCGGATTTTGCGTCCCTAACGCAATGGGTGATTTATGGGACCCCTTGACAGTTCGCTTTGAATAAGACTTTTCCAGAAGGCCCAACATTGGTTTTACCATTTGCCTCACCTATGCCCTTTTTCCCTTGGGTTTCGGAGCCCGAGGGTCATCTTTATTTTAACCCCGGACCAGTGCTCCTTCGAGTGCTGGCCCAAACCGAGCGATGTCCGGCGCCCGGGCAATCAGGGTCTATGCCAACCCGACGTCTGCTCATCCGGTGTGCCCTGAGACCGAGATATGTGCAGCTCCTATCAGATTTGTCGGCACATCCGGCGGCTTTGCTGGTCTTGTTTTATTGCTGTCGAAATGTCTTGTAGCCGGATTCCAGACTGATCGGGTCTTCCGGGAGAAGGAATATCCTTCGTTGATCGCGAGAGCTTATCATGGGCTAAGTTGGGACACCCTGCAGGGTTTGAACTTTTGAAAGCCGTGCCATGCGGTTATGTGGCAGATGGGAATTTGTTAATGTCCGTTGTAGAAAACCCGGTTGATCTTAATTAAAATACACCAACCGCGTGTGTAACTGATGGTCTCTTCTCGTGGAGTCCGGAAGTGAACACGGTGTTGGAGTTATGCTTGACGTAGGTTGTTCTAGGATCACTTCTTGATCATAGTTGTTCGACCGTGCTTTTGCCTTCTCGTCTCGCTCTTATTTGCGTATGTTAGCCACCTTATATGCTAGTCGCTTGCTGCAGCTCCACCTCCCTACCCTGTCTTACCTTTAAGCTTAAATAGTCTTGATCTCGCGGGTGTGAGATTGCTGAGTCCCCGTGACTCACAGATACTTCCAAAACCAGTTTGCAGGTGCCGATGAAACCGTGCAGGTGATGCACCTGAGCTCAAGGAGGAGCTCGATGAAGATCTTGTTCTTTGTGTTGTTTCGCTTCAATCGATCAAGAGTGGAGCCAGCTTGGGACGATCGGGATCTGTGTAGCTTTTGGGGTAGTCTTCTTTTATTTTGGTTCCGTAGTCGGACCTTGATTGTACCTGTATGATGTAATGTTTTACTCATGTATTGTGTGAAGTGGCGATTGTAAGCCAACTATGTATCTCTTTCCCTTATGTATTACATGGGTTGTGTGAAGATTACCTCACTTGCGACATTGCTTTCAATGCGGTTATGCCTCTAAGTCGTGCTTCGACACGTGGGAGATATAGCCGCATCGAGGGCGTTATAAGTTGGTAATCAGAGCCTTCCCCGACTTAGGAGCCCCCTACTTGATTGTTTGCTGACGTTGTTGAGTCTAGAACGGAAAATGTTTTGAGTCTTAGGATTATATATATCGGAGAGTAGGATTCTTTTTACTCCTTAGTCCCTTCGTCGCTCTGGTGAGGTATCCTGACGTAGATGTTTTGACTTTTCTCTCCTCAAATTTCACGAAATTTTTTTTTAGGATCACGCGGGTATCTTGGAATCGTTCCGATGATTTTGTGACGAGAACATTGTTCTTGGTGCCTCCTGACATTTAGGGGTTGTGGCAGTGTCCCGGGGAGTTGAGCTCTGAGGTGTTGTCATCACAATTTTATCGTTGCAGTTCGAATACCGAGTTTTGCCGACATCGAAAATCTCTTTTGTGCAGTTGTTGGTGAGATAACCCCGATAGCCCAAAGATCTTGTGGCGAAAAGGGAGTATTGCCATGACTTGTATAACGGATGTTTTTCAAGGTCGAGGTAAACGATTTCGAAGGTTTCTTGGTTATGTGTTGAAGGATGGATACAATTGGATCTAGGTATTGTTAGTTTGGGTGATATATTTTGTGTCCCTGTATCCCCAACACCAGATTGCATAACCGAAAGTTTCGGAGTTTATAGGTGGGAATTCAAGTAGCTCCTAGAATATCTTTCCGATGATGCATGATATGGGATTGGGTAAATCTCTATCATATGTATTTGTTCCGGCTTATTCTGCAAGCCAAATCCTTTGTTTTTGTTCCGTTTTGTGGTATTCAAGTTGCTTCAATGCCAAGTGTTGATTCCATACCTTTCCTAAATGGTGTTCTCATATTGATATGTGAATACTAATCCTTCTTGATCACTGAGCTTGTCATGTCAATTCTTTTCTCAACCGGTGTGCTTCTCTTCAAGTGGATCCGACTATTTCAACGTTTGCAAGATCAATTCTAAGTTTTCTCAACGGTGTTTGTTTCATCCGTCCCAAGTTGCCTTTGTTTTTCCCGCCCTCCCACCCTTTTTCTTTAAGGACTCAGATTTCTTAATCAAGTATCCATTTTTATTGAGTGAAGTTTCTTCATTCTTTTCCTTTAATGTTTTATCCGGTGATTTCTCATGAAGACGCTAAGGAAGCTTTAACCTTATCATTGTTCCATTCTAATTTTCTTCTCCGGTGGATTTAGTTCAAGATTTCGGTGTTGATCTTATCCCTTTTCCTCTTTTCACAAAGCTTTCTCATGCCGGTGTATCTCCTAATCATTCACTTCTCGCTATTCATTTGGTTGGGAGTGATGAAGATATCTCAGAGGATTCAAGTTTCCATTCTCAATTCACTTAAGTTCTTTTGAGGATGCTATCTCATTCAGGCAATTTAATTCTACCGGTGCAATATCTATTTCAAACAATTGTTCAACGGTGGTTCTTTTGAGTGGGCCCTAACCCACAGGTCTTTTCCCAGGATCTTACCTGACTCTTCTAATTTTCCCAGAGCTTCTAAAATTCTTTTCTAAATTTGACGTAAGAATGAATTATCATCAGTCATATGGCTTTCTCCAAGAATTTTTCAAATTCTTTTCATCTTGTGGTTCAACCTTTCTAATTTTCATTCCGGAGTGCTTCAAAAATTCATGGTGATGTTTCTCGTCGTCATTCTCGAATTTTGAAGACCGAAGAAGAGTTTCTCTTAAATCTTGCTCCATTCTCTTCAAGATTCATGGTTCTAGCTTCGTGCCATCCTCATATTTGTTTTAGATTGTGAGAATTCTTTAACCCACCCGGAGCATTTCAGAGTCTTTTCAGTTTGATTCTCGGAGCCCATCATCTCGAATTATCCATTCCAGCGTGCTCAGCTCTTGTTCTCCAAATCGACCGTGCATCATTCAAGTATTCACTAATCAGTTCATGATTTCTCCGTTCTCATGTATCTAAATTCTCTCAAGTATCTTCGTTCATTTCTAATTCCTTACGGCGATTCGTTCTTTTTCTTCGTTCTTTTTCAATTCTTACGGCGGTTTGTTCAAGATTTCACTTCCTTTGTTATCACATCAATTCATTCGTTCTTCCGAATCCTACCGGTGAATTGTTGAAGACCTTCCCAAGTTTGCGCCATATCTATCTTAATCCTTTCTACGGGAATAAGTAGTATGACAAATCCATTGCTTGGCATCAATCTAATTTGAGGAAGGATAAGCATACAATAAATCTTATTCTTATTTCCTCGAGTTGATTAATTCTTTTCTTCCGGAGATTGTTCATGATGAAGTAATTCTAGTCAAGTGTTTTCATCTTTTCTTTTCCGGAGTTCCAAGTCCTCTCGGTTATATAATCGCGAAGCTTCATCTTACCACTGCAAGGCTTCACCTTGTGTTTTCAACTTCTCTTTCTTTCTATCATCCTTTTATTACCGGAGTTCTTCATGGAGGCTCTACATGGTGCTTCCTCAAGGATTATTTTCATTCTTCAATTGTTCATCAAGATTTCTCGCGGAGTTAAGATCCGTCAAGCCATACTTCAAAATAAACATGGTTCCAACACATGTTTTGTTTTGAGGCGTTCAAGCATTCTTCATCTTGCATTCCAAAGTGTAATTCTCTCTATCTTATCTTTTGAGATGGTGTTATGTCATTGTTGATAATTATCCTTCGCGTTTCATGATTCACAGATTTTCAAGAGTGACATATTTAAATCCATCATTTTATCTTTGTTCATGAGATATTTAAGTCCATCAATCTCTTCATTGGAGTTATCTTGGGTTATATTTCACCTAAAGCCTTCCCTAAGGAATGTTGCTATTATGGTGCTTATCAATGATCCAAGTTTTCCTCCTATCCTCTCAATGAAAGAAGTTTTCATCTCCGTGTTGCTATCAATCCAATCGTTTGTTTCCGTTGGTGGCAGAAGCTCACCTCGTAATGTTGAGATGTTTCCATAAGTCCACTACAAGGTTATTCTTTTCGTTGTTGGTTTTCCAACAACTCCGTTCTATCCTTCTTTTAAGGGTGCTTTCCAAACTCATTTGTGGTAGAAGTTCTCATTTTTCTTCTCCATTCCTTTATTCCTATGATCTATCTTCTATTATTTCTTCTGGAGGCATTGTGATGTTGCTCTCTTCGACCCATCATCTTGTTTTGTCTAGATCATGTTCTTTTCTTGCATTATCCATTTAACCGGAGTGTCATGTTTTCATTCGAGTTCTCTCATCTTATCAAGTTTTGCCTGCTTCCTCAACCGGAGAGCTATCTGAAATCTTTCTTACCCCTTGTGCCATTCTTTCAATAGTTCCGGAGGCAGTGTGTTGTTGATTTCATCAACTATCATCCCATCTTCTCAAGTTCATGATTCTAATTCCTTCCATTTTCAGTCGGAGTGCTGCCCAAATTTTATCAATCTTATTCCTAGTCTATCTAGTTTTAACCGGAGTGGTTTCAATATCTATCTTATCACTAAACCTCTTGGTTTTCGTCGTATCCCTTGTTCCTCTTTTCTAACAGAGTGTTTTCAACTTTCTTCATCTTCATTGTTTTCTTTCTTTCATTTTGTTCAACCTCTCAAGGTTCTTTGGTTTCACTCGTCCGTCGGAGAAGCAACTTTGTTTTACCTCTTCCTCTTCCGTTTTTCTCCGGTGCCATCCTAGATCTCGGGACGAGATCCTCTCGTAGTGGTGGAGTGTTGTGACGCCCCAAGACCGGAGCTTCAGGTTGCCTTCCGGGGTTTCGAGTTTTGTCGTGTGATTTGTTTTGTTTGTGCATTCATCATGTCATCTCTTGCATTGCATCATCTCATCATGCCATCATATCATTAATTTTAAAACTCAACTAAATAAATCGTATGGATCTTCGGTCCATTTAAATCGAGGGAATTCACTTGTGACTTCTCTTTATAACATACCCTCCCAATATTATTAGGGAGCTATAATAAATATTCCATTGTTTTGGAATCACCATAACACACTTGCAAAATAAATCCCATGCATTTTCTGCTCCGAGTTGACCTCAAAACCTTGCCAATATTATTTCATCATTTTCCGGAGTTCCACCAAAAATCCTTGGGCCATTTTTGTTAAATTCTTCATATTTTTGTGAGCCCAGGAAAATTGTCCTCGTTCCCAAATTCTTTCCCTAACCTCTCTTTCTTTTTGTCTCTCTTTAGTGGTTTTTCTGCTAAGTAATATAAGTGAGGGAGAGAGAGTGCCTAGCCGGCCTCTTAGGCCCAGCCGGCCCCTCGCCATTCTCCTCCACCAGCTGGCCTAGCCTCCCGAGGCCCAAGGCCCACCAACCTCTAACCCTAGCCCGCAGCCCTCCTCCTCGACGCCTCCAGGCCCGCCCGCCGACCCGCTCATCTCCCTCTCGATCCCTTTCTCTCCCTCATCGCCCGATCCCCATCCCCTCGATCCTTCTCCTCCTCTCCTCGATCCCGCGTCGCACCCGATCTCCCCATCTCTCCCGATCCCCTCATCTCCCTCGATCCCTCAGGCGCCACCGCCACGCTCAGCCATCGCCAGGGAGAGCCTGCTCCTCCCGATCCCCTCGGCCTCCTTCCTCTCCTCCATGGCGCCTCCTCGCCGCCCGAGCGCCTTCTCCCCTCGGCCTCCTCCTCGAGCGCCTCCTCCACTCCGCCTCCCATGCCCCCTCGCCCTTCCACCTCCTCGCCGGCGGCCCCAGTGCGCCAGCGCCTCAACTCTCCTCCTCTCCTGCCAGCAGCAGCAGCAGCCTGCTGCACCCTCTCGCCGCCCGCCCGCCTCGCTTCTCCTCTCCTCCATGACGCTCCTTGAGCCTCCGAGGTCCGCGTCGTCGCCTCCCCATGGCGCCAGCGCCCGGCCTCCTGCGTCCGCCTCGGCTCCTCCGCCTTGGTCCCGCCTCTGCTTCCGGCCGCCGCCCAGCAGCTCCGTCGAGCCACGTCCGATGCGCCAAGTCCTGCGGCCGCCGCCCCTGCATCCTGCGCCAGCGCCCAGCGGCTCGAGCGGTCCCCGGTGACCTCCCGAGGTGGAGCCTTGCAAGATCCTCGATGCCCTTTCAGATTTGTCCAGACCGGCAAGTTCGACCTCGGCGCCAAGTTCGTTTTCAGATCGGTTCGACTACCTCCGATGTGGTTTTCGGCAAGTACCTGGAGGCCACAGTAACGCCAAGTACCACGACATCCATGTTCGTCTACGGAACGTGTACATCTACACCGCCAAGACCGGACACCCGTGGATTTCAACAAGTACCCCGATGACACGTGTACCACTACCGTTGACCCTTGAAGGCCCCGTGGACCCCGAACATCCACGGGACATGAACGTCTACTTCCCCTACGCCGTGTACGACTACTTCCCTCTACGAAACGCGAACCGTCCCGTTTGAACGATTCGAAGGTATAACCCGAGACGACCGCGATGAGATGCACGATATGTTTGCACCGTGTCCGAATTGTCCTTGCGATGCCCCTCGTTTGTCATGCCACCGCCTGGAACCCGGTAACCGGGAACACTCCACCATCCTTGCATGACATGCTCACGCCCACTTCTTTTGCCCCGGTATCTCCGTGAGTTATCGGAACCGATATGTTGCCGTGGCATCATTTCCGGATTCGTTGCCGTGGCACCCCTTTTCGATCCGCCATGGTGACCAAATGCTTCATAACATGCTCATGTCAACTTTTATTAAAATTGCATAAAACTTGCACATGTCATCCACATCATGATAACAACAATTTAAATGTTTATAATTGTTGTTTGCTTTAATTTGCTTAAATGCCATGCTAAAATGATTTATTTCTTAACTAAATAACCGTAACTCGGTTTTAAATAAATTATATATGTAAATGGGGTAGAAAAATGCATAGATTAACATGATAGCATTACTTTGCATGTTTAACAACTCTAAAATATGCTTTAGGTCAGATCAGTACCGAATCCATAATTTGCATATGGGGATTTTCCGGAATTTGTTGATTCGTTGTTTCCGGCCTCATTTAAACTTGCCTAGATAGGTAGTTTCATTACGCTTCGCCTCTTGCCATGTTTAATAACATTTAATATTGTTGAGTACCTAATCGGAGAGAACTAAATAAGTGTTGTGGTGTTCGTCAATATGCAACTCGTTGCATATTGGGCTCCATTTAACTTGTAGTTTTGTTTGTGCTTATTGCCATGCCATGCTATTTAAACCGGTCATGCATCATACTGGATTGTGCATCATGCCATGTTTATGATTGTGTGTTTACTATGTTGTTTGTTTGTTTCCGGTTTGCTTTTCTCGTTAGCTTCGGTTCCGTTCCGGAGTTGTGAGGATTCATTCGACCTCGTCCGCTTGTCTTCTTCATGGATTCGTTCTTCTTCCTTGCGGGATTTCGTGCAAGATGACCATACCCTCGAAATCACTACTATCTTTGCTTGCTAGCTGCTCGCTTCTTTTGCTATGCCTATGCTACGATGCCTATCACTTG
The DNA here is from genome assembly GCA_021605205.1 of Aegilops longissima. Classification (NCBI taxonomy): domain Eukaryota; kingdom Viridiplantae; phylum Streptophyta; class Magnoliopsida; order Poales; family Poaceae; genus Aegilops; species Aegilops longissima. The sequence goes on from CM038682.1 coordinate 590,773,240, forward strand.
CTTATCATGCCTTCCCATATTGCCATGTCAAGCCCCTAACCATCCTTTCCTAGCAAACCGTTGTTTGGCTATGTTACCGCTTTGCTCAGCCCTCTTATAGCATTGTTAGTTGCGGTGAAGATGAAGTTTGTTCCTTGTTGGAACATGGAGATGTTGTTCCTTGTTGGAACATGTTTACTTGTTGGGATATCACAATATATCTTATATTATTAATGCATCTATATACTTGGTAAAGGGTGGAAGGCTCGGCCTTATGCCTGGTGTTTTGTTCCACTCTTGCCGCCCTAGTTTCCGTCATACCGGTGTTATGTTCCCGGATTTTGCGTCCCTAACGCGGTCGGGTGATTTATGGGACCCCCTTGACAGTTCGCTTTGAATAAGACTTTTCTAGCAAGGCCCAACATTGGTTTTACCATTTGCCTCACCTATGCCCTTTTCCCTTGGGTTTCCGGAGCCCGAGGGTCATCTTTATTTTAACCCCCGGACCAGTGCTCCTTCGAGTGCTGGCCCAAACCGAGCGATGTCCGGCGCCCCCTGGGCAATCAGGGTCTATGCCAACCCGACGTCTGGCTCATCCGGTGTGCCCTGAGACCGAGATATGTGCAGCTCCTATCAGGATTTGTCGGCACATCCGGGCGGCTTTGCTGGTCTTGTTTTATTGCTGTCGAAATGTCTTGTAGCCGGGATTCCGAGACTGATCGGGTCTTCCCGGGGAGAAGGAATATCCTTCGTTGATCGCGAGAGCTTATCATGGGCTAAGTTGGGACACCCCTACAGGGTTTGAACTTTCGAAAGCCGTGCCCGCGGTTATGTGGCAGATGGGAATTTGTTAATGTCCGGTTGTAGAAAACCCGAAGTTGATCTTAATTAAAATACACCAACCGCGTGTGTAACCGTGATGGTCTCTTCTCGTGGAGTCCGGGAAGTGAACACGATGTTGGAGTTATGCTTGACGTAGGTTGTTCTAGGATCACTTCTTGATCATAGTTGTTCGACCGTGCTTTTGCCTTCTCGCCTCGCTCTTATTTGCGTATGTTAGCCACCTTATATGCTAGTCGCTTGCTGCAGCTCCACCTCCCTACCCTGTCTTACCTTTAAGCTTAAATAGTCTTGATCTCGCGGTGTGAGATTGCTGAGTCCCGTGACTCACAGATACTTCCAAAACCAGTTTGCGGTGCCGATGAAACCGTGCAGGTGATGCACTGAGCTCAAGGAGGAGCTCGATGAAGATCTTGTTCTTTGTGTTGTTTCGTTTGATCGATCAAGAGTGGAGCCAGTTGGGACGATCGGGGATCTGTGTAGCTTTGGGGTAGTCTTCTTTTATTTTGGTTCCGTAGTCGGACCTTGATTGTACCTGTATGATGTAATGTTTTACTCATGTATTGTGTGAAGTGGCGATTGTAAGCCAACTATGTATCTCTTTCCCTTATGTATTACATGGGTTGTGTGAAGATTACCTCACTTGCGACATTGCTTTCAATGCGGTTATGCCTCTAAGTCGTGCTTCGACACGTGGGAGATATAGCCGCATCGAGGGCGTTATATATTGTTTGCACCTATTCTGATGCATAGCCTGCTTTTGTACCTACTGTTGTACCTTACCTGCTTATCCTAAACTGCTTAGTATAGGTTGGTTAGAGACCCATCAGTGACCCCCCCCCCCCACTTTCCTCGACTGCCCCACTGGATTATCAGAAGACCCGATCAACGGGATCGAAGACCAGGACCCGACACCTCACGTCACATCACGCCCCTTCGTTGCTCGACTCTGCAGTGTTACTATTGAGTGCCGAGGGTGAGACCTCTACAACACTTCGATGTTAACTCAGAGTGTAGCTATTCGGTCGTGGTCATCGAGGGTGATTTCCTCCTTAACCACTTCCGATACGGCTCTGTCGTGCAACCCCTCAAGTGTGAACCTCGAGGGTGGATCCTCTTACGTTCACCTTGATGATTACATCGAGTGGAATTCACCGGGGGTGATTCCTCGGGTTTTCCCCTTAATGTTTGGACACACGGATACTTGGACTTTACCACTGTTACTTGGAAAGACGGGTCGACCCTGAGGGGTACCCGCGCGAGCTTAATTGCGAGTGATGTGGAGTCGGGTTGACCTGGAGGGTGCCCGCGAGATAATTACGAGGCGTGGCCGGGCATTCCTAGCCCTTGCCGCAAGTCCTCGAGACGGGGCAACGGGGTCACATCTTTCGTGAGTCTCTGCTTGTTACCGCGCGTTCCTAATCCACTACGATTTGGATATTTGATCCGAGGGGCCTCTGGCCTGATAGCACTAACCATCACGTGGGCATAGTATGGGCGTTCTGCGTCATATACATCAGCCGAAGCTTAATAGACGTCAGGGACTGAGCTGCGCGCGCCGGGTTGGACTGCGTAAGCGCCTGCCTTGTTGAAGGAGGTAGCTAGGCCTGCTCACCGGCTGCCCTCGCAACATGCAGGAGTTCCCCGGGAGATGGCCCATGACCCCTGGGGGCATAGGTTTAGTCCGTCGTGCTGGCCTCTCTATTAAGCCTAGGTCGGGTTGCGGCGTATTGTTTGGCCGAGGCCGGGCATGACCCTGGAAAGTGTGTCTGGCCGGAGTTAAGCGAGCGTGGTGGGTAAGTTGGTGCACCCCTGCAGGGAAGAAAACATCTATCGATAGCCTGTCCTACGGTAACGGACACTTGGAGTTGTATCCCGATCGATACAACTAGAACTGGATACTTGAGATGAGACATGGATATGAGCAATGGATTGCGATGAGAATTGGATTGTGATGATAACTGGATAGTATGGCTCTGGGATTTCTTTCTCGCAGGAGTCGAGAAAGGATCTCCGACGAGGTTGATAACACTACTTCTACCTTACTATGCGCTACTCTATTTCCTCCTATTTGCTGCAAGATGGTGGTTTCCAGAAGATGCTAGTCTTCGATAGGACTAGGCCTTCTCTCTATTCTAGCATTTCTGCAGCCCAGTCCACATATACAACCTTCCTTTGATAATGTTGCATATGTAGTGTAGATCCTTGCTTGCAGTACTTTGGATCAAGACTCACGGTTGCTTTGCTCCCCTTTTCCCCTTTCTTTTCTTTCCGCTTGATGCAACCAGATGTTGGAGCCTGAGTCGATGCCACCGCTGATGCTTACTACTACGTGGAGACCGTCGACGACCGTGGAGTAGTTAGGAGGCTCCAGCAGGAGGCCTTGCCGCTTCGATCGTAGTTGCTTTTGTGCTAGCCTTCTTAAGGCAAACTTGTCTAACTCATGTCTCAGACTCAGATATTGTTGCTTCCACGACTCTTGTGTATTCGAGCTTATGTATTCGAGCCCTCGAGGCCCCGGCTTGTAACATAAAGCTTGTATTATTTTAATTTGTGTCTAGAGTTGTGTTGTGATATCTTCCGTGAGTCCTTGATCTTGATCGTACACATTTGCGTGTATGATTAGTGTACGATTGAATCGAGGGCGCCACACCTCCTCGTCATGGAGAGCGCCAGATGATGAAGATGGCCACGGTGAGGATCCCCCTCGGCAGGATGCGAGCACAGGGTCCCGATTGGTTTTGGTGGCTACAGAGGCTTGCGGGCGGAACTCCCGATCTATCTTCTGTTACGGAAGTTTTAGGGCACGCAGTATATATGGGTGAAAGGAGTACGTCGGTGGAGCTACGGGGCCCCACGAGGCGGCGCGCCACATGGGTGGCGCCCCCACCTCGTGAGCACCTCCGTATCTTCCGACGTGGGGTCCAAGTCCATCGGTGGGTTTCCTTCCAAAATAACTTCTCCAGTTGATTTCGTTCCGTTTTGACTCCGTATGATATTCCTTTTCCTCGAAACACTGAAATAGGCATAAAACAACAAATATGGGCTGGGCCTCCGGTTAATAGGTTAGTCCCAAAAGTAATATAAAAGTGGATAATAAAGCCCAATATTGCCTAAAACAGTAGATAATATAGCATGGAGCAATCAAAAATTATAGATACGTTGGAGACGTATCAAGCATCCCCAAGCTTAATTCCTGCTCGTCATCGAGTTGGTAAATGATAAAAAAGAATAATTTTTGATGCAGAGTGCTACTTTGGCATAATTTCAACATAAATATTCTTACTTGTGATATGAATACTCAGATCCGAAAGATTTAAGACAAAATTTCATATTGACATAAAGATAATAATACTTCAAGCATACTAATCAAAGCAACCATGTCTTCTCAAAATAACATGGCAAAAGAAAGTTCATCCCTACAAAATCATATAGTTAGGCTATGCTTCATTTTCGTCACACAAAGATGTTCCCTACTTCTATACCGCCGATGACAAGCCAAGCAATTGTTTCATACTAAAATAATCTCAAACTCTTTCAACCTTTACGCAATACATGAGCCTGAGCCATGGGTATAGCACTATGGGTGGAATAGAATATGATGATGGGATTGTGTGGAGAAGACAAAAAAAGGAGAAAGTCTCATATCGACGAGGATAATCAACGGGCTATGGAGATGCCCATCAATTGATGTCAACATGAGGAGTAGGGATTGTCATGCAACGGATGCACTAGAGCTATAAGTATATGAAAGCTCTACAAAAGAAACTAAGTGGGTGTGCATCCAACTTGCTTGCTCACGAAGACCTAGGGAACTTTGAGGAAGCCCATCATTGGAATATACAAGCCAAGTTCTATAATGAAAAATTCCCACTAGTATATGAAAGTGACAAAATGAGAGACTCTCTATCATGAAGATCTTAGTGCTACTTTGAAGCACAATATATGAGACTCACTACATGAAGAACAAGGTGCTACTTTGAAGCACAAGTGTGGTAAAAGGATAGTAGCATTGTCCCTTCCCTCTTTTTCTCTCATTTTTTTGGGCCTTCCTTTTTTTTGGCCTTGCTCTCTTTTTTTTCGTCCGGAGTCTCATCCCGACTTATTGGGGAATCATAGTCTCCATCATCCTTTCCTCACTTGGGACAATGCTCTAATAATGATGATCATCACACTTTTATTTCTCTTAAAACTCTACAATTACAACTCGAAACTTAGAACAAAATATGACTCTGTATGAATGCCTCCGGCGGTGTACCGGGATGGTGCAATAATCAAGAGTGACATGTATGGAAAATAATGCATGGTGGCTTTGCCACAAATACTATGTCAACTCAATGATCACGCAATGGCAATATGACAAAAGTAATGTATGTCATAATGATGATGATGAAAGTTGCATGGCAATATATCTCGGAATGGCTATGGAAATGCCATGATAGGTAGGTATGGGTGGCTGTTTTGAGGAAGATATAAGGAGGTTTATGTGTGATAGAGCGATCGTATCACGGGTTTTGATGCACCGCTAAGTTTGCACCAACTCTCAAGGTGAGAAAGGGCAATGCACTGCATCAAGAGGCTAGCAAATGCGGAAAGGTAAAAGTGCGTATAACCCATGGACTCAACATTAGTCAAAAGAACTCATATACTTATTGCAAAAATTTAGAAGCCATCAAAAATCAAGTACTACGCGCAATGCTCATAGGGGGATAGATTGGTAGAAAAAGACCATCGCTCGTCCCCGACCGCCACTCATAAGGATGCACAAGCCAGGTACACTTCATGTTTCAAATTTGTTACACAACTTTAACCATACGTGCATGCTACGAGACTTGCAAACTTCAACACAAGTATTTCTCAAATACACAATTATCAACTAGCACGACTTTGATATTATTACCTCCATATCTCAAAAACAATTATCAAGCATTAAATTTATCTTAGTATTCAATTCACTCAAAAGAAACTTTCACATATCTTGAATACCAAGTATATTAACATTAAGCAAATTACCATGCTATTAACGACTCTCAAAATAATCTAAGTAAACATGAGAGTTCATATATTTCTTCAAAATAAAACTACCACCATGCTCTAACAGATATAAGTGAAGTACTAGAGCAAATGACAAACTACTCCAAAAGATATAAGTGAAGATCAATGAGTAGTCGAATAATTGTACAACTATGTGAAGAATCTCCCATTTAAGAATTTCAGATCTTGGTATTGTATTCAAACAGCAAGCAAAGCTAAATAAAACTACATTTCAAGCATAGCACAACTCATGTGAAGAAGCAAAAAACTTAGGCTCAACCGACACTAACCGATAGTTGTTGGAGAAGAAAGGTGGGATGCCAACGGGGGCATCCCCAAGCTTAGATGCATGAGAATTCTTGAAATAATATCTTGGGGTGCCTTGGGCATCCCCAAGATTGAGCTTTTGTGTCTCCTTAATTCCTCTCATATCATGGTTTCTCTTTTTATCAAAAGCTTCATACACACCAAACTCAACAAGAACTCGTGAGATAGGTTAGTATAAACCAATGCAAAACCTTATCATTTTCTACTGTAAAAAATTAATAACATTATTATTCAACATTGCATACTAAATTCCTCTGCATATTTAATACTCCTATCCTCAAATAGAATCATTAAACATGCAAACATATGCAAACAATGCAAACATAACAGCAATCTGTCAAAACAGTATAGTCTGTAAAGAATGCAAGATTCATCATACTTACCTAACTCCAAAAATTATGAACTAAAATTACCACTGTAATAAATTTATCAGATCTCATTATCCAAAAAGATTCAACATTATACCACTCTCTGACTTTTCTAAGGAATTTTTGCAACAGAGGTAAACTTTCTGTTTTCAAACAGCAACATGTATAGTAGCAAAATAAGCATGGCAAAGGCTATCCTTGACTTTTTTATTGAAACTAAAGATGCAAAACACTAATATAAATAACAGCAAGCAAATACTAACAAAATAAAATGACGCTCCAAGCAAAACACATATCATGTGGTGAATAAAAATATAGCTCCAAGTAAAGTTACCGATGAACGAAGACGAAAGAGGGGATGTCATCCGGGGCATCCTCAAGCTTAGACGCTTGGTTATACTTGAATATTACCTTGGGGTGCCTTGGGCATCCCCAAGCTTAGTCTCTTGCCACTCCTTATTCCATAGTCCATTGAATCTTTACCCAAAACTTGAAAACTTCACAACACAAAACTTAACAGAAAACTCATGAGCTCCGTTAGCGAAAGAAAACAAAACACCAGTTCAAGGTACTGTAATGAACTCAATCTTTATTTATATTGGTGTTAAACCTAATGTATTCCAACTTCTCTATGGTTTATAAACTATTTTACTAGCCATAGATTCATCAAAATAAGCAAACAACACAATGAAAACAGAATCTGTCAAAAACAGAACAGTCTGTAGTAATCGGTAACTAACGCAAACTTATGGAACTCCAAAAATTATAAAATAAATTGTTGGACCTGAGGAATTTTTCTATTAATCATCTTAAAAAAGAATCAACTAAATATCACTTTCCAGTAAAAAGTTGAAGCTAATCTCGTGAGCACTAAAGTTTCTGTTTTTTACAACATGATCATAAAGACTTCACCGAAGTCTTCCCAAAGGTTCTACTTGGCACAAACACTAATTAAAACCTAAAACCACATCTTAAAAGAAGCTAGATGGATTATTTATTCCTAAACAGAACCAAAAAGCAAGAAACTAAAATAAAATTGGGTTGCCTCCCAACAAGCGCTATCGTTTAACGCCCCTAGCTAGGCATGATGATTTCAATGATGCTCACATAAAAGGTAAGAATTGAAACATAAAGAGAGCATCAAGAAGAATATGACTAGCACATTTAAGTCTAGCCCACTTCCTATGCATAGGGATTTTGTGATCAAACAACTTATGGGAACAAGAATCAACTTGCATAGGAAGGTAAAACAAGCATAACTTCAAAACTTTGAGCACATAGAGAGGAAACTTGATATTATTGCAATTCCTACAAGCATATATTCCTCCCTCATAATAATTTTCAGTAGCATCATGAATGAATTCAACAATATAACCAGCACCTAAATCATTCTTCTCATGATCTACAAGCATAGAATTTTTATTACTCTCCACATAAGCAAAATTCTTCTCATCAATAGTAGTGGGAGGAAACTCAACAAAATAACTATCACATGATTGAAAATTAAGATCAAGATGACAAGTTTCATGGTTATCATTATTCTTTAAAGCATACGTGTCATCACAATAATCATCATAGATAGGAAGCATGCTTTCATCATAGTAATTTTGCTCATCAAAGCTTGGGGGACAAAAAATATCATACTCATCAAAAATAGCTTCCCCAAGCTTGTGGCTTTGCATATCATTAGCATCATGGATATTCAAGGAATTCATACTAACAACATTGCAATCATGCTCATCATTCACATATTTAGTGCAAAATATTTTAATGCATTCTTCTTCTAATACTTTGGCACAATTTTCTTTTCCATCATACTCACGAAAGATATTAAAAAGGTGAAGCGTATGAGACAAACTCAATTCCATTTTTTCGTAATTTTATTTTATAAACTAGACTAGTGCTAAAACAAGAAACAAAAAGATTCGATTGCAAGATCTAAAGATATACCTTCAAGCACTCACCTCCCCGGCAACGGCTCCAGAAAAGAGCTTGATGTCTACTACACAACCTTCTTCTTGTAGACGTTGTTGGGCCTGCAAGTGCACAGGTTTGTAGGACAGTAGCAAATTTCCCTCAAGTGTATGACCTAAGGTTTATCAATCCGTGGGAGGCATAGGATGAAGATGGTCTCTCTCAAACAACCCTGCAACCAAGTAACAAAGAGTCTCTTGTGTCCCCAACACACCCAATACAATGGTAAATTGTATAGGTGCACTAGTTCGGCGAAGAGATGGTGATACAAGTGCAATATGGATGGTAGATATAGGTTTTTGTAATCTGAAATAATAAAACAGCAAGGTAACTAATGATAAAAGTGAGCGTAAACGGTATTGCAATGATAGGAAACAAGGCCTAGGGTTCATGCTTTCACTAGTGCAAGTTCTCTCAACAATAATAACATAGATAGGTCATATAACGAGCCCTCAACATGCAACAAAGAGTCACTCCAAAGCCACTAATAGCGGAGAACAAACGTAGAGATTATGGTAGGGCACGAAACCACCTCAAAGTTATTCTTTCCAATCAATCCGGTGGGCTATTCCTATAAGTGTCACAAACAACCCTAGAGTTCGTACTAGAATAACACCTTAAGATACAAATCAACCAAAACCCTAATGTCACCTAGATACTCCATTGTCACCTCAAGTATCCGTGGGCATGATTATATGATATGCATCACACAATCTCAGATTCATCCAACCAACATAAAAGTACTTCAAAGAGTGCCCCAAAGTTTCTACCGGAGAATCAAGAAAACGTGTGCCAACCCCTATGCATAGGTTCATCGGCGGAACCCGCAAGTTGGTCACCAAAACATACATCAAGTGGCACATGATATCCCATTGTCACCACGGATAAGCACGGCAAGACATACTTCAAGTGTTCTCATAAAAGACTCAATCCGATAAGATAACTTCAAAGGGGAAACTCAATTCATCACAAGAGAGTAGAGGGGGAGAAACATCATAAGATCCAACTACAATAGCAAAGCTCGGGATACATCAAGATCGTGCCATAGAGGGAACACAAGAGAGAACACGAGAGAGAGATTAAACACATAGCTACTGGTACATACCTTCAGCCCCGAGGGTGAACTACTCCCTCCTCATCATGGAGAGCGCCAGGATGATGAAGATGGCCACCGGTGAGGGATCCCCCTCCGGCAGGGTGCCAGAACAGGGTCCCGATTGGTTTTTGGTGGCTACAGAGGCTTGCGGGGCGGAACTCCCGATCTATCTTCTGTTCTGGAAGTTTTAGGGTACGCAGGTATATATGGGTGAAAGGAGTATGTCGGTGGAGCTACGGGGGCCCCACGAGGCAGGGGGGAGCACCTCCCGTATCTTCTAACGTGGGGTCCAAGTCCATCAGGTGGGTTTCCTTCCAAAAATAACTTCTCCAGCTTGATTTCGTTCGTTTGACTTCGTCGATATTCCTTTTCCTCAAACACCGAAATAGGCATAAAACAAAAATATGGGCTGGGCCTCCTGTTAATAGGTTAGTCCCAAAATAATATAAAAGTGGATAATAAAGCCCAATATTGCCTAAAACAGTAGATAATATAGCATGGAGCAATCAAAATTATAGATACATTGAGACGATCAAGCATCCCCAAGCTTAATTCCCCTCGTCATCGAGTTGGTAAATGATAAAAAGAATAATTTTGATGCGGAGTGCTACTTTGGCATAATTTCAACATAAATCTTCTTACTTGTGATATGAATACTCAGATCCGAAAGATTTAAGACAAAAGTTCATATTGACATAAAGATAATAATACTTCAAGCATACTAATCAAAGCAATCATGTCTTCTCAAAATAACATGGCAAAAGAAAGTTCATCCCTACAAAATCATATAGTTAGGCTATGCTTCATTTTCGTCACACAAAGATGTTCCCTACTTCTATACCGCCGATGACAAGCCAAGCAATTGTTTCATACTCAAATAATCTCAAACTCTTTCAACCTTTACACAATACATGAGCGTGAGCCATGGGTATAGCACTATGGGTGGAATAGAATATGATGATGGGATTGTGTGGAGAAGACAAAAAAAGGAGAAAGTCTCATATTGACGAGGATAATCAACGGGCTATGGAGATGCCCATCAATTGATGTCAACATGAGGAGTAGGGATTGTCATGCAACGGATGCACTAGAGCTATAAGTATATGAAAGCTCTACAAAAGAAACTAAGTGGGTGTGCATCCAACTTGCTTGCTCACGAAGACCTAGGGAACTTTGAGGAAGCCCATCATTGGAATATACAAGCCAAGTTCTATAATGAAAAATTCCCACTAGTATATGAAAGTGACAAAATGAGAGACTCTCTATCATGAAGATCTTAGTGCTACTTTGAAGCACAATATCTGAGACTCACTACATGAAGAACAAGGTGCTACTTTGAAGCACAAGTGTGGTAAAAGGATAGTAGCATTGTCCCTTCCCTCTTTTTCTCTCATTTTTTTGGGCCTTCCTTTTTTTCGGCCTTGCTCTCTTTTTTTCGTCCGGAGTCTCATCCCGACTTATGGGGGAATCATAGTCTCCATCATCCTTTCCTCACTTGGGACAATGCTCTAATAATGATGATCATCACACTTTTATTTCTCTTACAACTCAACAATTACAACTCGAAACTTACAACAAAATATGACTCTATATGAATGCCTCCGGCGGTGTACCGGGATGGTGCAATAATCAAGAGTAACATGTATGGAAATTAATGCATGGTGGCTTTGCCACAAATACTATGTCAACTCAATGATCATGCAATGGCAATATGACAAAAGTAATGTATGTCATAATGATGATGATGAAAGTTGCATGGCAATATATCTCGGAATGGCTATGGAAATGCCATGATAGGTAGGTATGGTGGCTGTTTTGAGGAAGATATAAGGAGGTTTATGTGTGATAGAGCGTATCGTATCACGGGGTTTTGATGCACCGGCGAAGTTTGCACCAACTCTCAAGGTGAGAAAGGGCAATGCACGGTACCGAAGAGGCGAGCAAATGCGGAAAGGTAAAAGTGTGTATAACTCATGGACTCAACATTAGTCAAAAGAACTCATATACTTATTGCAAAAATTTAGAAGCCATCAAAAATCAAGTACTACGCGCAATGCTCATAGGGGGATGTATTGGTAGGAAAAGACCATCGCTCGTCCCCGACCGCCACTCATAAGGATGCACAAGCCAGGTACACTTCATGTTTCAAATTTGTTACAGAACTTTAACCATACGTGCATGCTACGAGACTTGCAAACTTTAACACAAGTATTTCTCAAATACACAATTATCAACTAGCACGACTTTGATATTATTACCTCCATATCTCAAAAACAATTATCAAGCATTAAATTTATCTTAGTATTCAATTCACTCAAAAGAAAGTTTCACATATCTTGAATACCAAGTATATTAACATTAAGCAAATTACCATGCTATTAACGACTCTCAAAATAATGTAAGTAAAGCATGCGAGTTCATATATTTCTTCAAAATAAAACTACCATCGTGCTCTAAAAGATATAAGTGAAGTACTAGAGCAAATGACAAACTACTCCAAAAGATATAAGTGAAGATCAATGAGTAGTCGAATAATTGTGCAACTATGTGAAGAATCTCCCATTTAAGAATTTAAGATCTTGGTATTGTATTCAAACAGCAAGCAAAGCTAAATAAAACTACATTTCAAGGATAGCACAACTCATGTGAAGAAGCAAAAAACTTAGGCTCAACCGATACTAACCGATAGTTGTTGGAGAAGAAAGGTGGGATGCCAACGGGGGCATCCCCAAGCTTAGATGCATGAGACTTCTTGAAATAATATCTTGGGGTGCCTTGGGCATCCCCAAGCTTGAGCTTTTGTGTCTCCTTAATTCCTCTCATATCATGGTTTCTCTTTTTATCAAAAGCTTCATACACACCAAACTCAACAAGAACTCGTGAGATAGGTTAGTATAAACCAATGCAAAACCTTATCATTTTCTACTGTAAAAAAATACTAACATTATTATTCAACATTGCATACTAAATGCCTCTGCATATTTAATACTCCTATCCTCAAATAGAATCATTAAACAAGCAAACATATGCAAACAATGCAAACATAACAGCAATCTGTCGAAACAGTATAGTATGTAAAGAATGCAAGACTCATCATACTTCCCTAACTCCAAAAATTATGAACTAAAATTACCACTGTAATAAATTTATCAGATCTCATTATGCAAAAATATTCAACATTATACCAATCTCTAACTTTTCTAGGGAATTTTTGCAACCGAGGTAAACTTTCTGTTTTCAAACAGCAACATGTATAGTAGCAAAATAAGCATGGCAAAGGCTATCCTTGACTTTTTTTATTGAAACTAAAGATGAAAAACACTAATTTAAATAACATCAAGCAAATACTAACAAAATAAAATGACGCTCCAAGCAAAACACATATCATGTGGTGAATAAAAATATAGCTCCAAGTAAAGTTACCGATGAACGAAGACGAAAGAGGGGATGCCATCCGGGGCATCCCCAAGCTTAGACGCTTGGTTATACTTGAATATTACCTTGGGGTTCCTTGGGCATCCCCAAGCTTAGGCTCTTGCCACTCCTTATTCCATAGTCCATTGAATCTTTACCCAAAACTTGAAAACTTCACAACACAAAACTTAACAGAAAACTCATGAGCTCCGTTAGCGAAAGAAAACAAAACACCACTTTAAGGTACTGTAATGAACTCAATATTTATTTATATTGGTGTTAAACCTACTGTATTCCAACTTCTCTATGGTTTATAAACTATTTTACTAGCCATAGATTCATCAAAATAAGCAAACAACACAATGAAAACAGAATCTGTCAAAAACAGAACAGTCTGTAGTAATCTGTAACTAACGCAAACTTATGGAACTCCAAAAATTATAAAATAAATTGTTGGACCTGAGGAATTTTTCTAGTAATCATCTTCAAAAAGAATCAACTAAATATCACTTTCCAGTAAAAAGTTGAAGCTAATCTCGTGAGCAGTAAAGTTTCTGTTTTTTACAACATGATCATAAAGACTTCACCCAAGTCTTCCCAAAGGTTCTACTTGGCACAAACACTAATTAAAACCTAAAACCACATCTTAACAGAAGCTAGATGGATTATTTATTCCTAAACAGAACCAAAAAGCAAGAAACTAAAATAAAATTGGGTTGCCTCCCAACAAGCGCTATCGTTTAACGCCCCTAGCTAGGCATGATGATTTCAATGATGCTCACATAAAAGGTAAGAATTGAAACATAAAGAGAGCATCAAGAAGAATATGACTAGCACATTTAAGTCTATCACACTTCCTATGCATAGGGATTTTGTGAGCAAACAACTTATGGGAACAAGAATCAACTTGCATAGGAAGGTAAAACAAGCATAACTTCAAAACTTTGAGCACATAGAGAGGAAACTTGATATTATTGCAATTCCTACAAGCATATATTCCTCCCTCATAATAATTTTCAGTAGCATCATGAATGAATTCAACAATATAACCAGCACCTAAATCATTCTTCTCATGATCTACAAGCATAGAATTTTATTATTCTCCACATAAGCAAAATTCTTCTCATCAATAATAGTGGGAGCAAACTCAACAAAATAACTATCACATGATTGAAAATTAAGATCAAGATGACAAGTTTCATGGTTATCATTATTCTTTAAAGCATACGTGTCATCACAATAATCATCATAGATAGGAAGCATGCTTTCATCATAGTAATTTTGCTCATCAAAGCTTGGGGGACAAAAAATATCATACTCATCAAAAATAGCTTCCTCAAGCTTGTGGCTTTGCATATCATTAGCATCATGGATATTCAAGGAATTCATACTAACAACATTGCAATCATGCTCATCATTCACATATTTAGTGCAAAATATTTTAATGCATTCTTCTTCTAATACTTTGGCACAATTTTCTTTTCCATCATACTCACGAAAGATATTAAAAGGTGAAGCGTATGAGACAAACTCAATTCCATTTTTTTGTAATTTTATTTTATAAACTAGACTAGTGCTAAAACAAGAAACAAAAAGATTCGATTGCAAGATCTAAAGATATACCTTCAACGCCTCTAGAAGCCGCATCGTGAGCAGTTCACGGCCACCATGAGCGCTGCCCGAGTTCGCTTGCTCGCTGTGCGACGCCGGGCCGCAAGGCGTGGCTTGAGGCTCGACGCCGACCGCATCACGCGCTGCGACGCCAGCGGCGTCAAGGCCGCCACAGCCAGTTGCGCGTGAGCGCAGCCCGAGGTGCAAGGTTGAGGTCGCCTGGTCTGGCAAGACGGCGTATGGGCCACGCCGCTTAGCGGTCGGCGTTGCTGCCGGGTCGCCTCGACATGGAACGACGAGGCATTTAAACGCGGGCGGAGAAGATTCCGCGACTCCTACCGGGCGGCCAAATGTTGGATTTCGGTTCCGCACTTTGAGGTTCAACACCGGGTGCGCTGGAGATCTTTCCTACCAGCTCATGCGCGCAAGGATTGCGAGGATCTAAACTACTAACGATGAACAACACAGACACGAGGTTTATATCGCTCGCCACTGCCAGGTGTAATACCCTACCCAGGTGTGGTGTGGTGGATTGCCTCAGGGGCTGATGATGAACAATACAGGGAGAACAGCCACGAGGGGCTGTTCTGAGCTGGTGCGATTAACTGCTTGGTGAGTTCGGCCGCTTCTCTCTCTCTCTAGGGATCCGCTCTATGCTTTCTCCCAGATTCCAGATGCCTCTACCTGTGGTGGCTAGTCCTATTTATAGAGGGAGGCCCCGCCTCTTCCCAAATAATGAGCGGAAGGGCGCCAACAATTGGCCATTTTGAAGGGGAACATCTAGTACGCTTATCCCGACTAAAGTTGGTCTTCGCTGCCAAAGACTCACAGGACGCTGTCTGGCTCCACGATGACCTCCATCCCTGCTGCTCTGCTGGTCTTGGTCTTGTTGCACCAAGCTGCAACCTTTGCTCGATGCCTTGCTCGTGCTTGCCCCTTTGCACCAAAGGGGAAATGAGGACACTGCTGGTGGCGCTCACCGGGCGCCTCACCGCCTTGATCGTCATGGCTTGCATCACAGGACCTCACGAGGTACCCTGCCTTGATCTCTCCGCCTCCCGCGAGCCTGCCTCGACGAGACTGCCCCTGAAGTAGGTTCCCCTGTCCGCCTCATGAGGCTTGGCCTCGCGAGGGTCTTGAGCTTGAGCCGATGAAGCCGATTGCTGGGCCCCACTTGAGCCACGCCAGCCACAGGCAGGCAAGTCCGGGACCCCTGCCCTGTAACGACAAGCAAAGCGGACGCACCCCACTGCACCGCCCAAGAGTAGTAATGAGCAATGAGACATCAAATCACAATGCCGACCTTCCTGCATTTGATAAGCAACCATTATTTCACACTTCAGTTCGCCATCATCTCAAACCACGTAGTAGTATTGCTTCCTTAGAGGGACACGCGACGCTTTGGTACATCATGACACGGGACCGCATGACAAGCCATGCTCCCTACCGATCGCCGGTAAAATCACCTAATTTTTACTATACTTCCTCAAGATTTACTACATGGCATGCACGCTGTCTAGGTTGAGAATTTAATCGCTATATATGTGATGAACAGTACTCTAGCCTTTTAAAAATGTATACTTTTGTACAGTAGTACTATCGATGGATTGCCATGGAGCAAAAATTGAAACTAAAAAAGGTGGTACATATAGAGAGCGCGTCACCAAATTATGCATATAGTACTATTAAAAAGCTAGCACGTATTAATTGGGGTGCTAAATTCTATTAAAGAAATACTAGTAGTATGCACATACCTAAGAGTTAAAGTAATGAGAAGAAACATAACATAGTTCTGTGGGGCTCAAGACAACACACCGCCAAATTAAACTAAGCACACCAAATTAAACTATGGAACTAATCCGTAGACACCGATTAGAAGTTTATAACCACCATGAGCAATGACACTGCCACCTTTACTAGAAGTCCTCGCCCACGCCCTCGACTTCGCCCTGCCCTCTTCCTCTTGGCCGATACTTCTTTGCTTGAACTACACACTTGTCGTTGCTCTTCATCCAACCCTTGTAGATATTGAAACAAAGGTAGCCATCCATTGTAGCATAGTGGATGTGGTCTATATCTAGTACATTCCACGCTGCATGACGATGAAACGGTAATGAGGTTTCTCCAGTTTACGGTATGAAGGATGAACCATGGCTCGCCAGGTCAGCATTGAAGGCTGACGAGAGGGCACCACCGATTCTTCCGGAGGTCAAGGGTTGCTTACAATGAGGCCGATCCGACCAGTGACTTCTTCATCGCTCTTAAAGTCTACAGAACTAATTTCACTATTTTTCCTTGAGGAAGTTCTAAAACTCGCACTCAACGCCGCATGGCATATGTGGTAGACCAAGCAAACGTTATGTACGCAAACCTAGATCATGGCGGCTTTCTCTTCGCCCTTAGATCCTTCTTCGCCCCAGACTGTGGTGTACTCAACATCTAGCCCAGCAACCCACTCATCATCTAAGTTTACTTAACATGCGCCCTGCGAGAAAGGCATCCTTTCACCGTCATGAAGAACGGGTGTAGATGACGCCAACTCATCGCCAGTGATGGTTCTAACTTGTACTCACCGATCATGGAGATTTGGGACGCCATGGATTTGGGAGGAGGGTTAGGATTAGTGGAACTGCCTAATGTGAATGGACGGACGACTAGGAGTGAATTGCCGTAGTATTGAAGGACGGGACGAGTAGGAGCGAATCTGCTAGTGTGCGTAATGGCAGGGTAGTGGCTTTCCATTCTCCCATGATACGCCCTCCCGAGAGCCCTTGGATCTGAGATTGAACGGTTGCATGGCGTGATTCTAGACCTATGGGTGAATATTCTATCCCGAGGGTTATTCTGTAATTTTTCAGAACTTAGCATGCAACCGCTTGATCTGATCCAAGGGCTTCCAAGAGTCTGTATCGTGGTCGCATCTACCACGACTGTCGTGGCTGCCTACGGTCGCTACTTCTTGGAGATTTAACACGGTGCGTTAGGGCTATCCGATGTTGGCATGTCATACATAGTCATCACTTAGTCGCTCATACTACAACAAGGTTTTGGCTATAAGGTTGGCTATAAGTGTATTTATTTTTTACTTCTCTCTATATTTTTTGCATTTTCGTCTCATTATAAGAACGTTTTGACACAAGTGTAGTGCCAAAACGTTCTTATATTATGGGACAGTGGAGTACTAGTATTTATTGCATTTGCAAGGAGTGACCTCTTCCATTGAAATGGTGTTGCTAAGTTTGCTTCATTTAATTAGCTATAGAATCAAAATTGTCTTTTCACCTAGGTACACATTAGCACCATTTCTTCCTTGGGTCACCAAACTAGTCTCTTCTGATTAACTTGCCACATCGGACTTTATGCCTATGTGGCAAGCTTAAGCACCTGTGAGGGAGCAAGTAAGTAAGTACAATAGTGCGCTTTACATGGCATTTTGCATATGTGGAGAAAAGAGAGGCAAGGAAAGTGGAGAAGTGGGCTCATGCAAGAGCCAACCTCTACTACATGGTGGAGCATTGGGAGAGGCACCAGATGGAGGTGGTCAGAATCGAGACTCACGCCGGTCGAGGCCAGCTAGCTTAAAATGATAATGGCAAGTCAAATCACGGGCCCCACCTGTCCAAAGAAGAATCATCAAATCACACGCCCTACGCTTGCAGCAGCCTACTCCCTTGTCTTCTTAAGCGCTCGTCGAACCGACTAGGTGGAACTGCCTCACCACCGCTACCGGAAAAGCCCAGCCCTCGACTTTAAATACAACTACATCCGCTTAAGAATCCAATGATATACTTTTTGTGACATAGTAACTCATATTTAGTTAGTCAAATGGATGACCTGAACTACGCAGCAGGCCCTATAAACCGAGACGCCTAAAAATAAAAAACTGAGACGGAGAGGGTAGTTCAGCACGTATCTTTTAGATCAATATAGTCGGGATTCACCAAGGAGCAAAACCAGTGGTAGGCTGCTCCTGTCGGTTGGCGAAAGCAACTCAAGTGGGCCACCGCACACGAAATGGCTTACACACTTAACATGACCCCTTTGGCTGACATGTGGCTCGCCCACCGCCTTGTTCCACGCGGCATGCACCAAATTACAGTTTGGAGCAGCGGTTGAATTGAGGCACCTGTCGAAGCGCCATAAAGAGTAGAAAATGAGCAATGAGGGGTCAAATCACAAAGCCCCACCTTTCCCGCATTAAGTTGACGGACGAAGCAACCATCATTTCACTCTAGGGCGCAAGAGCATAAAGAAAAGAGAAAACAATGATGCGTGGCAGCTACCTAGGGCACCCTAGGTAGGGGTCTCCACTACAAACTTTTGAAAACGCCCACTACAAATCGGCTTCTCCTCGTCCTCTTGAAGAAAACCATGATGAGTGCAAGGTAGGGTTTGTAGGAGTACTACGCGTATGGGCCATGTCAGTAAATGGGTTCGAGTCGACGCCTTAAATATGTGTGGGCTTTGGTTTTACGTGAACGAGGCAGCATTTTGGGTTGGACCAAAGGAGATATAGTAAATGGTGGGACAGCCACCGCGATTTCGCCACGGAACACTCATCACCGCCAGACTTCCAGTTGTTGCCTTCCGCGCCGCTTCATCCTCAAGGGGTCATGGACCGAAGAAGCGTGAGTTCCGCAACTCACCCAAGGCAACAAGATCATAGCTTATCAACGAGAGTTCTTGGACTTGTCTCGCTATGTCAAGAGGATATTGCAACCGATGCACGCAGACAGAGAAGTTCCGTGACGGACTTCAAGTCGACATCAAGCTCGCACTTCTAGTGCACGACTTTGCTGATTTCGCCACCTTGGTGAACAAAGCTATCAATGTCTAAACTGGTCTGCAGGAATACCAGAGCTCTAACAGCGCAACTGCGACACCGCTCATCTTCGGCCCGCCCTCGCAGGCGCAAGATATGGATTCCCAACAGCATGTACCACCAATGCTCCTCGCTTCAAAGCGTAATCTATGCTACACCTCGCTCGCGCTTACAACTAAGCAGCCAAGCTTCCAGCTCCACCACCCCAAGCTCCTGCTCCCACTCCCAATAATGGCTTATGCTTCAAAAGGACAGCCAGGCACCGTATAGAGAATGCAACCGTAACTGTAATCAATCGCCCTTCCAAAGAATGGCCGTGGAAACACCTGTAACCGCAACAACACCGGCAAGTCTTATGGGCAAGCTCAGCCAACCACGTTGATCCGAACGAAGCTCAAGACCAGCCTGCCATCGTGATGGGTACACTCGTGAAATTCAGACTGTGATCTGCTTTTATTCGATTCAGGGCATCGATTCATTCATGTCCAAGATTTTGCATACATGCATGGTATTAAAAGTGAAGACATGAATGCTTCACTATTAATACACACCCCTCATGGCCAATGTCGGACTTCCATGATTTGCAACGACGCCCTCGTTGAAATCAAGGAATGGAATTCCTTGTCTCCTATCGTATAAAGTCTTGTAGCATTGACCTCATTTTGGGATGGATTGGTTGAAAGCGATACGGCGCCAATCGCTTATGCCCACTAAGACCGGCCCATCTGCTGCACCCTTCTCGATGAAATCGTAAGCTACAATGCTCGTTCTCGTTCAAAATGCCGAGGCAAGGCTATATGCATTGAATGCATTGAACGCCGCACCCTCGAGGGAATTGAAAACATTCCTGCTGCTCGAGACTTCCAAGACGCTCTTCCTCAAGAACTTCCAGGATTCCTCGCTAGGGCTGTCAATTCGCCATCGACTTGAAACCGTGCACCACTCCTATAGCCAAGTTGCCCCTACAAGATGCCGCCGATGAACTCCTTGAACTAAAGGAGGAAATCGACAAATCTCTTCAAAGCGGCTTCATTCGCCCAAGTTGCTCTCCTTGGGGAGCACCTTCTCTTTGTTAAGAAGAAGGATGGGACAAACCGATTGGTCCAAGACTACCGCCCCATAAATCAAGCTACCATTCGTAATAAGTATCCTCTTCCTGATCAATGATCTTTATGATCAATCGGCTGGTTCGCTGTTGTTCTCAAACTCGACTTGAGGTTGGGTTACCACCAGATCCGTGTTCGCGAGGAGGATATCCCTAAGACCGCATTTGTGACTCGTTATGGTTCATACGAGTACACCGCCATGTCTTTCGCTTAACCAATGCTCCAGCCACCTTCTCTCGCTCGATGAACTATATATTCATGGATTACCTCGACAAGTTCGTCGTGGTTTATCCGGATGATATCCTGATCTATTCCAAGAATGAAGAAGAACATGTCGAACATCTTCGCCTCGTGCCGAAAAGCTACGAGAGCATCAACTCTATGCCAAGTTCTCCAAGTGTGAATTTCGCTTCCTCAAGTAACCTACCTTGGGCATGTCATCTCTAAGGATGGTATTGTTGCCAA
The DNA here is from genome assembly GCA_021605205.1 of Aegilops longissima. Lineage (NCBI taxonomy): Eukaryota > Viridiplantae > Streptophyta > Magnoliopsida > Poales > Poaceae > Aegilops > Aegilops longissima. The sequence goes on from CM038682.1 coordinate 590,794,276, forward strand.
CCCCGAACGAAGTTCAGGCTATTCTCGATTGACCTCCAAGAACGCATAAGTCGAAGTTTTCGTCTCGCCACTATTGCCGCCGATTCGTCGAGAACTTCTCCAAGATTGCCGTGCCTCCGACTAATCTATTGCATAAAGGCGCAAGTTCCAATGGATGATAAGTGTCGAAAGCTTCCAGCACTCAAAGACAAGTCGACAACCGCCCCAAAGGCTAGCTCCTCCCGACACTAAGAAGGACTTCGCTATTTATCGCGACGCATCTCGCCAAGGTTTAGGCGGTGTCCTAATGCAAGAGCGCAGTGGTTGCTTATGCCTCGACAGCTATGCCTCACGAGGAGAACTACCCAGTTCATGACCTCGAACTTGCTGCCGCTATTCATGCGCTTAAAGCAAAGGCGACATTACCTTCTCGGTAATCGCTATAGATCTACACCGACCACCAAAGTCTGAAGTATCTGCTTACTCAGCCGCACCTGAACCTCCGCTGCAGAGATGGATGGAGACTGCTGCAGACTTTGATTTGGGTATTTCCTATACGCCAGCAAGGCTAATGTAATGGCTGATGCCTTGAGCCGCAAGTCTTATCAACCACCTTCGTGTTCACAAAGTTCAGCCTCACTTGTTGAAGAATTCAGCAGTCTGAACTCCATATTGTTCCTCCGTGCACTTCGCTCCCTCCTCCGGAGTTCCGCAAGATGAATCTCCGTGTTGTTCCTCAGTGATCCTCTTACCCCGGCTGTTGAACCCGATCTCTTGGGCACCATAAAGACAATGCAGGATTTGACTCGAGGTCTACAAGCTTAAACAAGACGTCAGAAAGGAAATCCTCATCCTTCACTATTGCCGATGATGGCGCTTTGTACTTCAAAGGCCGCTTAGTGGTGCCTTGTAAGAAGGAAAATCTGAATATGACTCGGAGGTTATGCAAGAAGCTCATGATACGCCTCTATGTATCCATCCCGGCAGTACAAAGATGTATCAAGACATTCGACCGAGATTCTGTGGTCTAATATGAAGGTGACATTGCTCGATATGTTTCGAGTGTGACGCTTGTCGTCAGATCAAAGCAGAACATCAAAGGCCTGCTGGAACTCTGCAGCCTATCTCTATTCCCGAATGGAAATGGGACCATGTTGAAATGGACTTCGCCACCGGGTTTCCCAAATCGCAGAAAGGTAATGATGCTATTCTTGTCGCCATTGACCAGCTTTCTAAAGTTGCACATTTTCCGCGGTCAAAGAAACGATCATCGCTAGCCACCGCAACGCCTATATGTCCAGAATTGTTTCACTTCACGGTATTCCATCGCTTATCGCCGGACCGTGGCAGCTTATTCACTTCAAGATTCTCGGCAAGTTTCAAGAAGCTATGGGGACTCATTTATCTTTCAAGATCGCTTTCATCCGCAGCCTCAAGGGCAAGTTGAACGTGTCAACCAAATTCTCAAGACATGCTTCGAGATTGTGTCGCCTCATTCAGCAAGAAATGGAGGAATCTCTCCCGATGCTGAGTTCTCTTATAATAATAGCTATCAAGCTTAGTCTCAAGATGGCCCCTTCAAGTGTTATATGGACGAAAGTGCCAACCCTCCGAACTGGTCGAAATCGGGAACGCCCACTTTCGTCCGGATATTATCCAACATGCCAAGAACAAGTCCGCATTATTCGCGAATCTCAAGACCGCCAACCAGGCTAAAAGAGTAATTATGACCGCTATCACAAAGACATGGTCTATCAACTCGCGAAAAGGCCTATCTTCGCTACACCAATGAAGGGTGCTCACCGCTTCGATCAAGGGCAAGTTAGCCTCGCTATATTGGCCCTTTCACTATTCTCGAAAGGCGGAAAAGTGGCCTATCAACTGAGCTTCCGTCGAACCTTTCGTGTTCACGATGTGTTCCACGTGTCCCAACTCCGACGCTGCTTCAAGGACCCAATCCGAGCAAAGGACCATGAAGTGCTCGAATTGCAACAGACCTCTCCTATAAAGAGCATCCGTCCGCATTCTCGACTGCTGAACGCCGCACACGCCGGCGATCAAATTCTCAAAGTCCAAAGGTCGAATCACTCAAGATGAAGCCACCGGGAACGCGAGGATCGCCTCACGAGATGAATATCCCGCCTCTTTCCTTCTACCTCCTAAATCTCGGACGAGATTTCTTGTAGTGGAGGAGATTTGTAACGCCCGGATGGTTATGCAACAAGAATCACCCGTTATGTTAATTAACTTCGTTAATTCGAACCGCCCAAAACAAAAATTAAAATAAAACAAACGATAAAAGGGTTTCAAAACTAATTCTAAAATGTTCCGGTTTTCTAAAATACCTAACCTAATATTGGTGGGTGCACTAATATTTACAAAATGCCAAAGCAATTTAAATAAACCAAAATGTAAAAGGAAAATAACAAAAAGAGAAAAGAAAAGAATAAAACAGGAGGGGATAACCTCCTCCTACCACCCCACCGCCCCTCCCTCTCCCCTTGGCCCATCCCCTTCCTCTGGCCGCCCACCGCCCAGCCACCCCGGCCAGATAACCCACCCCACCTCATGCTGAAACCCTAACCGCGCCCACACCTCCCCTCGCTCGCTTCTGCCCCGACCCGATCTCGATCGGGCAGGGCACCTCGATCGAGCCGACTGCCCCGACCAACCTCCCGCTGCCTCCCCACTCCGCCTGGCCCCGGCTGCCCCCTGGCCTCCTCCTCCTCCTCCCGCCCGAGATCCTCCTCCTCCCAGCTGAGAGCCCTCGAGCCCGGCGATCACATCATGGGTCCGGCCTGGCCACGAACGCCTCCCTGCCTCCTCCCTCACTGCCTGCCTGACCCCTGCCGAGCCCACCGCCGAGACCCCATTTCCCCGTGAGGCTCCTCCTTCCCCTTTCTGTCACGACTGCTCCGCCGGCCCCACAGACTGGCGCCCCTCCGGCCCCCTCCAGCACTCACAGCCACCAAGGCCACCCTCCCCGATCCCTCCTTCCTTCTCCCCGCTGATCCGCCGGGCGGGGTCTGACCCGCCTGCCACCGTGTGCCCCTCTCCTCCTCCCCCTCGGCGAACCACTCGGCGCCTCTAGCGCCGCCCCGAGCCTCAAGGCCCTTCCCCTCGCTCGGCGCCTCGTCCTCCTTCCTCAGGCGGGCGCTGGCCCGGCCGAACTCCGCCATCCCCGCCTGCGCTCTCTCACAAGGTTGCCATCACGGCGGGCGCTGCCAGGCTTTGGCCGCCCGCCTCACGCCTCGATCCGCCTCAAGGCCTCGATCCGCCTGGTCGCCTCCCGACCGGGCCGGGTTCGTTTCGAATCGGCAACGCCTCAGATCGCCTGCCGCCTGCGCCTGCTTGGCCTCTGGGTTTCGACGGGGGCCCCACCCCCAAAAACGAAAAAAAAGAACGCTTAATTAAAAAGTAAACTAAAAAGGAAATAAAATGAATTAAACTAATTAACTAAATAATTAATTAATTAATTAATTGAGTAATTAATTAATCTAATTAATTCGGATTAATTAACCTAATCATTAGTTAAATTAATTGCAATTAATTAAACTAATTAATTCTGAATTTATTAACACTAATCATTAATTAACTTAATTAAGTAAGGTTAATTAACTGATTAGGTTAATTAAGCTAATAGTGTATGACATGCGACTCACTCGTCGTGGTTGACTTAGTCAACCCCGTCGATCGATGACGCCAAGATGACATCATGTCGATGTCATAAATGCAATTTCGAAATTAATTAAATAATTAATTAAAATTCCGTAAATTATTAAAATCTTTTATAATCATATCTTTTAACCGTAATCCGGATTAAAATAATTTCAACATGAAAGTTGCTCGTAACGACGAGACGAATCCGATACGCAATCCGCTCGCCCACCACACGCCTCTAACCTATCGAACCTCGCAAACTTTCTCCTCCGGTTCATCCGTCTGACAGACGTCCTAACCGGATAACTTCCTGATGTTTTCCCCTAAACCAAGACTTCTCTTACCACGTTAGGGAACGCTTAGCATCGCTTGGCATGTCATGCATCGTTATGCATCTGTTACTGTATTCATTGTTTCTTCCCTTCTTCTTCGGTAGACTACGAGACCGACGCCGCACCGCCGCTCGACCACAAAGGTCGACGACTCTCTCTTGCCGTGAGCAACCAGCACAAGCCCCCTTGATCACCAGATATCGCTTACTCTTATCTACACCGCTTGCATTAGAGTAGCATAGCATGTTACTGCTTTGATACTCCTATACCGCTGCATAGCCTCGCCTTGTAACTTCTATTGTTACCTTACCGCAATCCTATATGCTTAGTATAGGTTGCTAGTTCATTCATCCGTGGCCTTCATACTTGTCTCCGTCTCGCCATGCTATAATTATCGGGCCGTGATCACTGGAGTTGATCACGGTATATACCATATACTTTATACATGATACATGTGAGACTAAAGTCGGTCGGCCGATGGAGCACCCATGAGTGGATCTTTGTGGCGAGCGATGTGCAGGTTGAGACCGCTTAGAGAGAGGTGGGCCTGCCCTGCTCGGGCGCTCATGTTACTTAACACGCTTAACGAGGTCTTGGTATTTGATCCGGTTGGCTACGAGCTTATACGCACTAACCATCTACGCTGGAGTAGTTATGGGTATCCCGGCCGTGGTATCACCAAGCACTTCAGACGTCACGATGACGAGCGCGCCACCGGATTGACTGAACGCTGTTAGGCTAGGTCTGCTCGCCGCCGCGAACGCAGTGTGTGTGCTCAGGCGATGGGCCTGCACTGCGCTTAGGTTTAGACCGCGGTTGGCCTCTCTCACAGCCTAGGTGGGCTGCGACGTGTTGATCTTACGCCGGCATGACCCCGGAAAGTGTGTCCGCCAAATGGGATCAAGCGGCTGGGTAAGATGGTGCAACCTCGCAGGAAGTTAATCTATTCGGATAGCCGTGATCTTCGGTAACAGGACGACTTGGAGTTGTACCTTGAGCTTATGACAACTAGAACCGATACTTGATAAAACACACCTTCCAAGTGCCGACATAACCGTGGTCGCCTCGCCAGTGGTTATGAGCAGGGATTGCCGGGTAGGATTATTGCTATATGTTGTTTCTTGAGGACTTCCGTTGTCCTCTTCTCGTCTGCTGCAGACAGTGTCCGTAAGCGTAGTCTTCGCTAAGACTAGCTATCCCTCTTATTCTCGCATTCTCGCAGCTCATCCACCGATATGGCCTTTACACATATATCCATGCATATGTAGTGTAGTTTCTTGTTTGTAGTACTTTGATGAGTACTCACGGTTGCCTTGTTCCCCTTTTCCCTATCTCTACTCGATTGCTGCATCGCACGATGGAGCCTGTGATCCGCACGCCACCGCCTACGCATTTACTACTACTCCGGAGGTGCTTACTACTACGCAGCAGCCCACGACGATTTACTGTGAGGACCTAGGAGGATCCCAGTGTGAGGCCCGCCCCTTTCGATCTCAGATCCCGCTTTGTGCTAGCCATCTTATGGCACCTTGTTTAACTTATGTCCAGATCAGATATTGTTGCTTCCACGACTCGCCTATGATCGAGCACTTGTATTCGAGCCCTCGAGGCCCTTGGCTTGTATTATGATGCTTGTATGACTTATTTTATTTGTAGAGTTGTGTTGTGATATCTTCCCGTGAGTCTCTGATCTTGATCATACACATTTATGCATGATTAGTGTACGATTGAATCGAGGGCGCCACACTACTACACAACCTTCTTCTTGTAGACGTTGTTGGGCCTCGTAAGTGCATGTGTTTGTAGGACAAGAGCAAATTTCCTCAAGTGGATGACCTAAGGTTTATCAATCCGTGGAGGCATAGGATGAAGATGGTCTCTCAAACAACCCCGCAACTAAGTAACAAAGAGTCTCTTGTGTCCCCAACACACCCAATACAATGGTAAATTGTATAGGTGCACTAGTTCGGCGTAAGAGATGGTGATACAAGTGCAATATGGATGGTAGATATAGGTTTTTGTAATCTGAAATAATAAAACAGCAAGGTAACTAATGATAAAAGTGAGCGTAAACGGTATTGCAACGATAGGAAACAAGGCCTAGGGTTCATAATTTCACTAGTGCAAGTTCTCTCAACAATAATAACATAGATAGGTCATATAACGAGCCCTCAACATGCAACAAAGAGTCACTCCAAAGCCACTAATGGCGGAGAACAAACGTAGAGATTATGGTAGGGCATGAAACCACCTCAAAGTTATTGTTTCCAATCAATCCGGTGGGCTATTCCTATAAGTGTCACAAACAGCCCTAGAGTTCGTACTAGAATAACACCTTAAGATACAAATCAACCAAAACCCTAATGTCACCTAGATACTCCATTGTCACCTCAAGTATCCGTGGGCATGATTATATGATATGCATCACACAATCTCAGATTCATCCAACCAACATAAAAGTACTTCAAAGAGTGCCCCAAAGTTTCTACCGGAGAATCAAGAAAACGTGTGCCAACCCCTATGCATAGGTTCATGGGCGGAACCGGCAAGTTGGTCACCAAAACATACATCAAGTGGCACATGATATCCCATTGTCACCACGGATAAGCACGGCAAGACATACTTCAAGTGTTCTCATAAAAGACTCAATCCGATAAGATAACTTCAAAGGGGAATCTCAATTCATGACAAGAGAGTAGAGAGGGAGAAACATCATAAGATCCAACTACAATAGCAAAGCTCGGGATACGTCAAGATCGTGCCATAGAGGGAACACGAGAGAGAACACGAGAAGAGAGAGATTAAACACATAGCTACTGGTACATACCTTCAGCCCCGAGGGTGAACTACTCCCTCCTCGCCATGGAGAGCGCCGGGATGATGAAGATGGCCACCGTGAGGATCCTCCGCAGGTTGCCTAACATGGCCCCGATTGGTTTTTGGTGGCTACAGAGGCTTGCGGCGGAACTCCCGATCTATCTTCTGCTCGAAGTTTTAGGGCACGAGGTATATATGGGTGAAAGGAGTATGTCGGTGGAGCTACGGGGCCCCACGAGGCGTGGGCGCGCCTGGGGGGGGCGCACGCCCACCCTTGTGAGCACCTCCTCAGATCTTTTGACTTGGGGTCCAAGTCCATCGTGGGTTTCTTCCAAAATAACTTCTCCAGCTTGATTTCGCTCGCTTTGACTCCGTCTCGATATTCCTTTTCCTCAAACACTAAAATAGGCATAAACAACAAATTTGGGCTGGGCCTCCTGCTAATAGGCTAGTCCCAAAATAATATAAAAGTGGATAATAAAGCCCAATATTGCCTAAAACAGTAGATAATATAGCATGGAGCAATAAAAAATTATAGATACATTGAGACGATTACCGCCGCATGCAGGCCCGAGCCCAGAGGAGGTCGACCGCCACAGAAGGGCAGCTCGCCAGCCTTGAGCGCCAGTATGAGCTGAAGTTGGAGTTGGTCAGGGCCGAAACTGAGGGCAGGACCGTGGCCCTCAAGGCCAAGCTTCATGAAGTGACGCGGAGTGCGGACGCCTCCGTAGCCGCCCTTCGCGTGGTGCAGGAGGAACTGACCTCCTCTCGCGCCGAACTGCTTCTTCTCCGGCAGAGGGTCGACGACGCCGAGGCCATTGCACGGCAGAATGAGGACGAGATCCGCCGAAGGCGGGTTCTAGAGCATGAGCACGCCCCCATGCTCCGTACACTGAGGGAACGGGCAAACACATCCCTTGGCAACATATGCAAGGCCGCTGCTGAGGAGCCGCATGAGACGAACTACGCCGGCAACCTCCAGTATTTCGCTGATATGGTGACGCTTCTGGAGAACCGCGCCGAGAGATCTCGTTGGCTTGTTGAGGAGAGGAGCCGAGCCTTGCTTGGGCGCGCTTTCTCCCGCGTCTTCAGCTATCTGCGGGACAGGGATCCCCACTTCGACTTCGATGCCGCTTATCGCACCGGTGCTCATAGCCGCCCGGGTCGACTCGGCGAATGGGTGGATGGCCACGTGACGACCTTGTCGGGGCTTTCACGTCTGATGATGACGGCGTGATCGTGGCCGCCGGTGAAGGCGTGTGGTGGATGGTCCCGCACCGCGGAGGCGCTGGTGATGGCGACGAGGCTGCCGACGCCAATGACGACGCCCGAGGCGCACTTCGAAGGCGAAAGTGACATGTCCGATCGATTGCTTGTCGCCGTTGTTTATCCTGCATAAAATAAGTTCAGGCTTGGCCCTAAAGACTGTGAGAGCATTTTGGGAGGGAAGCCCTCATGTAAGGATTTATGATAGATGCGCTTAGAACCTTAACGCTGCGCGAGAGCTTAACGACCGCCCGGGCGGGTCGGCTGGCTCATTTACCTTTTGGTCTCGTGAGCCCCGAAAGGGGCTGGGGGCAGAAGCGCCATGTGTGTCTTCAAGGACCCATTGATCTCTGCGATAAGAACCTCCGGAGAGGGAGTGGCGACAGCCGCCCATGCCGTGGATGCGATTGGTCTGCCCGCCATGAGGGGCTCAAGGAGGGTAGCTGATGTTAGCTTTGGACGCAAAGCTGAAACCGTAACACGAGAGATTGCTCGAACGAGACTAAACACCCTTCCCCAAACGCACGCAAGGTTCAATTCAAATCCAACTTAAATTCAAATCAAGAAACTCGCCAATGTAAGAGAAGGCAAAGCAAAGGTCATGGCCGACACCTAGTATAGTCTTCGACGCCTTCTCACCAACAGGAGCTAAGTGCTGCCATCGGGCGGGAGGGAGCCCTAGGGCTCGAGGCCGCGCCCCCGAGACTCCGTCTGTACAACCCCACTCATTATTACTTGAGAGTGTCACGGGCGGCGAGCTTCACAGCACCGGCCTTCTTCACAGTGTACCGCCTTGCTTCATATCGCCAGACGAGGGCCCCGCCAAGCTTACCACACTCTACCACCACCGATGGTGGATTTGAGACCAAGGACGACGCTAATGGGGTAGAGCGGTCGCCAGCGGTTCCCCCGACGACCACGAGTCCTCTGCCGGGGGCAGTCCCTGAGGCACCTCCCCGGCAGAGGGCCTGCCTCCTGAGAACATCTTGTGCTGAGCGCCGCGGGGACGAACCCAGATCTCGACCCCTCTCCTGCAGCCCCCGATGCCCTCCTCCCGAGGGGTAAGAGGCTGCAGAGTTGGGGCAGCCGCCTGTTGCAGCGACCTGTTCCTCCTGCGGCACATGGTTAGCATAAGCTTGCTCCTGAGGAATTAATGGTACCAGATAGTTGCTGCCGCCGGCGCGGTTGTCGAGGCCCTCTTGGGGTTCTTGAAAGAGTTCTGCTTGCGGTGTCTCCTTGCCCCAGCTTGGCCCAAGGAACGAGCCATGGTCTTCTTCCCGTGCGCACTCTTGATCCATCATGCGGGGCACATAAGCTCGGGACGCCACCAGAGGCCTCGCCAGTGCCCCACATGCCACGCAGTCCGCCCGAGCTTCGCTTTGAGAGTGGTGGCGCAGTGGTCCGCCAAGACCAAAGGTCATGGCGGCGCCTTCGCTGGCCGGAGATGGGGCTCACAGGCTTGCCGGCCGGGCACCGCTGGCCGTGTTGACGCCGAGTAGGCCCCGAGCCCGCTTGAGGTTGCATGGGCGCAGATGGGGCGCCATACACGCGCTGCTCGAGCCAGAGGTGGTAGCCTCGACGAGAAAGGAGGGGCTCCCGAGGCGGCGCGCCTGTGAGCTCGCCACCCACTCCAACAAAGATGTCGCGCCGCCTCTAGAAGCCGCATCGTAGCAGTTCACGGCCACCATGAGCGCTGCCCGGAGTTCGCCGCCTCCTGCAGTGTGCGACGCTGCGGGCCAAGGCGTGGCTTGAGGCTCGACGCCGACCGCACTCGCCGCGCGTGACGGCAGGCGGCGTCGTCACGCCGCTACCACGCTTCGCAGCGTTGCGCGCGAGCGCAGCTGCCCGAGGTGCAAGGTTGAGGTCGCCTGGCCGGCGGCACGGCGGCGGGCCACGCCGCTTAGCGGTCGGCGTTGCTGCCGGGTCGCCGACATGGAACGACGAGGCGATTTAAACGCTAAGCGGCGGGAGAGGATTCCGCGACTTACCGGGCGCGCCAAATGTTGGATTTCGGTTCCGCACTTTGAGGTTCAACACTGGGTGCGCGCGAGATCTTTCCCTACCAGCTCATGCGCAAGGATTGCGAGGGATCTAAACTACTAACGATGAACAACACAGAGACACGAGGTTTATATCGCTCGGCCACTGCTAGGTGTAATACCCTACCCAAAGGTGTGGTGTGGTGGATTGCCTCAGGGGCTGATGATGAATAATATAAAGGGAGAACAGCCACGCGGGGCTGTTCTTGAGCTGGTGCGACGAACTGCTTGGGTGAGTTCAGTCGCCTCTCTCTCTCTCTGCTAGGGATCTGTCTATGCGTTTCTCCCAGATTCCAGATGCCTCTACTCTGTGGTGGCTAGTCCTATTTATAGAGGGAGGCCCCGGCCTCTTCCCAAATAATGAGCGGAAGGGCGCCAACAATTGGCCATTTTGAAGGGGAACATCTAGCACGCTTATCCCGACTAAAGTTGGTCTTCGCCGCCAAAGACTCTGGGTGACGCTGTCCTGGCTCCACGATGACCTCCATCCCGCTGCTCGCTGGTCTTGGTCTTGTTGCAATCAAGCTGCAACCTTTGCCTCGATGCCTTGGCTCAGGCTTGCCCCCTTTGCACCAAAGGGGAAATGAGGACATCAAGGCTGGCTGGCGCCACCTCGGCGCCCGCCCGGCCTTGATCGTCATGGCTTGCATCACAGGGACCTCACGAGGTACCCTGCCTTGATCTCTCCGCCTCGCGAGCCTCGCCTCGACGAGACTGCCTCCGGGTAGGTTCCTGTCCGCCTCATGAGGCTTGGCCTCGCGAGGGTCTTGAGCTTGAGCCGATGAAGCTGGCATGCTGGGCCCCCACTTGAGCCACGCCAGCAGCCACAGTGCAAGTCTGGGACCCCTGCTCCTGTAACGCCGACAAGCAAAGGGACGCACCCCACTGCATCGCCCAAGAGTAGTAATGAGCAATGAGACATCAAATCACAATGCCGCACCTTCCTGCATTTGGACGGCAACCATTATTTCACACTTCAGTTCGCCATCATCTCAAACCACGAGTAGTATTGCTTCGCTTAGAGGGACACGCGACGCTTTGGTACATCATGACACGGGACCGCATGACAAGCCATGCTCCCCGCCGATCGCCGGTAAAATCACCTAATTTTTACTATACTTCCTCAAGACGCTTACTACATGGCATGCACGCTGCTCTAGGTTGAGAATTTAACTGCTATATATGTGATGAACAGTACTTAGCCTTTTAAAAATGTATACTTTTGTACAGTAGTACTATCGATGGATTGCGCCATGGAGCAAAAATTGAAACTAAAAAAGGTGGTACATATAGAGAGCGCCACGCCAAATTATGCATATAGTACTATTAAAAAGCTAGTACGTGCTTAATTGGGGTGCTAAATTCTATTAAAGAAATACTAGTAGTATGCACATACCAAGAGTTAAAGTAATGAGAAGAAACATAACATAGTTCGTGGGGCTCAAAGACAACACACCGCCAAATTAAACTAAGCACACCTGAAATTAAACTATGGAACTAATCCGGTAGACACTGCATTAGAAGTTTATAACCACCATGAGCAATGACACTGCCACCTTACTAGAAGTCCTCGTCCACGTCCTCGACTTCGTCCTTGCCCCTCTTCCTCTTGGCCGATACTTCTTTGCTTGAACTACACACTTGGCTGTTGCTCTTCATCCAACCCTTGTAGATATTGAAACAAAGGTAGCCATCCATTGTAGCATAGTGGATGTGGTCTATATCTAGTACATTCCGCTGCCATGCATGACGATGAAACGTGTAATGAGGTTTCTCCAGCTTTACGGTATGAAGGATGAACCATGGCTCGCCAGGTCGCATTGAAGGCTCGACGAGAGGGCACCACCGATTCTTCCGGAGGTCAAGGGTTGCCTACAATGAGGCCGATCCGACCCAGACTTCTTCATCGCTTTAAAGTCTACAAAGAACGAATTTCACTATTTTTCCTTGAGGAAGTTCTTAAAATCTCGCACTCAACGCCGCATGGCATATGTGGTAGACCAAGCAAACGTTATGTACGCAAACCTAGATCATGGCGGCTTCTTCCTCTCTTCGCCCTTAGATCCTTCTCGCCCCAGACTGTGGTGTACTCAACATCTAGCCCAGCAACCCACTCATCATCTAAGTTTACTTAACATGCGCCAAGCGAGAAAGGCATCCTTTCACCGTCATGAAGAACGGGTGTAGATGACGTCGAACTCATCGCCAGTGATGGTTCTAACCTTGTACTCACCGCCGATCATGGAGATTTGGGACGCCATGGATTTGGGAGGAGGGTTAGGATTAGTGGAACTGCCCTAATGTGAATGGACGGGACGACTAGGAGTGAATTGCCGTAGTATTGAAGGACGTGCGGGGACGAGTAGGAGCGAACTGCTAGTGTGCGAATGGCAGGGTAGTGGCTTTCCATTCTCCCATGATACGTCCTCCCGAGAGCCCTTGGATCTGAGATTGAACGGTTGCATGGCGTGATTCTAGACCTATGGGTGAATATTCTATCCTGGAGGGTTATTCTGTAATTTTTCAGCAACTTAGCATGCAACCGTTTGATCTCAGATCCAAGGGCTTCCAGCAGCCCGTATCGTGGTCGCACTTACCACGACTGTCATACGCTTCTACTACGCGCTTCTTTGAGATTTAACACGGTGCTTAGGGCTATCCGATGTTGGCATGTCATACATAGTCATCACTTAGTCGCCATACTACAACAAGGTTTTGGCTATAAGGTTGGCTATAAGTGTATTTATTTTTTACTTCTCTCTATATTTTTTTCAGATTTTCCGTCTCTATATATAAGAACGCTTTTGACACAAGTGTAGTGCCAAAACGTTTTATATTATGGGACACAGGAGTACTAGTATTTATTGCATTTGCCAAGGAGTGACCTCTTCCATTGAAATGGTGTTGCTAAGTTTGCTTCATTTAATTAGCTATAGAATCAAAATTGTCTTTTCACCTAGGTACACGCGCTTAGCACCATTTCTTCCTTGGGTCACCAAACTAGTCTCTCTCTTCTGATTAACTTGCCACATCGACTTTATGCCTATGTGGCAAGCTTAAGCACCTGAGGAGCAAGTAAAAGTAAGTACAATAGTGCGCTTACATGGCATTTTGCATATGTGGAGAAAAGAGAGGCAAGGAAAAGTGGAGAAGTGGGCTCATGCAAGAGCCAACCTCTACTACATGGTGGAGCATTGGGAGAGGCACCTGATGGAGGTGGTCAGAATCGAGACTCACGCCGGTCGAGCGCCACAGCTTAAAATGATAATGGCAAGTCAAATCACGGGCCCCACCTGTCCAAAGAAGAATCATTGTCAAATCACACGGCCCCACGCTTGCAGCAGCCTACTCCCTTGTCTTCTTGCTCACGAACCGACTAGGTGGAACTGCCTCGCCACCGCTACCGAAAAGCCCAGCCTCGACTTTTAAATACAACTACATCCGCTTAAGAATCCAATGATATACTTTTTGTGACATAGTAACTCATATTTAGTTAGTCAAATGGATGACCTGAACTACGCAGGCCCTATAAACCGAGACGCCTAAAAATAAAAAACCGAGACGGAGAGGGTAGTTCAGACGTATCTTTTAGATCAATATAGTCGGGATTCACCAAGGAGCAAAACCAAGTGGTAGGCTGCTCCTGTCGTGTTGGCGAGCAACTCAAGCAGGGCCACCGCACACCTAAATGGCTACACACTTAACATGACCCCTTTGGCTGACATGTGGCTCATCCCACCGCCTTGTTCCACGTATGATGCACCAAATTACAGTTTGGAGCAGCGGTTGAATTGAGGCACCCCTGTCAGAAGCGCCAAGAGAGTAGAAAATGAGCAATGAGGGGTCAAATCACAAAGCCCCACCTTTCCCGCATTAAGTCGGACGGACGAAGCAACCATCATTTCACTCTAGGGCGCAAGAGCATAAAGAAAAGAGAAAACAATGATGCGGTGGCAGCTACCTAGGGCACCCTAGGTAGGGGTCTCCACTACAAATCTTTTTTGAAAACGCCCACTACAAATCGGCTTCTCCTCGCCCTCTTGAAGAAAACCGATGATGAGTGCGGCGGTAGGGTTTGTAGGAGTACTACGCGCATGGGCCATGTCGAGTAAATGGGTTCGAGTCGACGCTTTAAATATGTGTGGGCCGCTTGGTTTTACGTGAACGAGGCAGCATTTTGGGTTCGGGGACCAAAGGAGATATAGTACGATAAAAATTGTGGACGAGGTTCGACCGAAGGCAATGATGCATGGGCCCTGCATTTTGATATACCCGGGTCATGTGAAATTTGCTACTCTACTCAAAACTAGTAAGGTACACATGTATTGAACGCATGAGATTTCAAACCAAATTATGAATAAATACACACTATAGCATGTAAAGCTTTGAGTCATATATGCATGATGTAGATGTTCGCTTAGTTCTTATAGTTCATCTCATTCAAAATCAATTAGTTTTATAAAATGTTAAGATTCATGGGTTGTGCATTGTAAATCATAAAGTAAAAAACAAATAATGGCAATTCATTAAGAAAATAATAATAAATTATGATATAGAAGATTCTAGAACAAAGGATAAGTGCTTGTGTTTTGAGGTTTGTGCATTATGCTTAAGTTCAACCATGGAGTCTTCTAAATTGTACATGTGGTAGATCTGGTGGAATGTTGATGATATCCAACGCCAAGAGTGCTCGGATTTGCCTATCTCTCGACCGTCAAGTTAGCTTCATCCAGCACCATCTTTCAAAGTTATTGGCACACTATATAGTTCTTGTGCCATAGTTGCATGTTTTGGAAAAAAGCTACTAGTGGGTTGTACTATCTATTTACGAATACAAGATGTATACATGGAAGTTGTAGGGAAAGAGATGACATTAAGCATCTCAATTCCTATGAGCAGGGGTTGGAAAAGAGATGTCATTTGGTTCACATCATAGGAACTTTTCTATTGAATCTAGAGATGACATGTATCTCAATTCCTATGAGGAGGGATTAGAAAAGAGATGTAATTTGGTTCGTATCATAGGAACTTTTCTATTGAATATACGCTAATGTTTATTTTCCTTGAAATTAAGGGAGTATAGGAATCCATTCATATGAACCAAGTGGCTCTAAAGCTATAGAAATGATATCATGTTTATTTCCTTTGAAATGTGGAGTATATGAATCTATTCCTATGAACCAATTGGCTCTAAAGGAAAAATCCTATAAAAATCATATCATATAGAGTTCCTATGATATTCCTCGACACTAAAGGATGCTTGAAATTGCTGCGTGATACGACGGTCTTTCTTTGTAGACTCCCACCCATCTTTATAGTTACCTCTCAAGATGAATGAAATGATATGTACATGGTATTCTACATGTGCAATTTGTTACACGAAAACTCGTAAAAGTTTGCAGGTTCAATTTTCAATAAAGCTATATGCACTGCATTTCGAACGGAGGGAGCATACGACAGCTTGCTAACACTCACGTGGAAGATTTGTGTAGGAGGAGTGGCTGTTCTGTTAAATGACATGGCAAACGGACATCGCTTGATGCCGATCTAACGGTTCTTACGGCGCTCATCGGAAAAGGCTTGTGGCTAACATTTGTCGGATAATGATTTACTGGACACATGCATTGCATTGATACGCGCCCCCTCTCTCTCACGCACACGCACCTCACGAGTCACGACTCTCCCGAGTCCTCTCGCAGACTCAAGACGTTGCACTCCACTGCTCATCTCAGTAGACGCCACGCACATATGTGCTCTTCACACCCTACCTCGTAACTTCTAAAAACAAAAGACGGCGCAAGACACTTTATTTTAGCTCACACATCACACACTTATACTATTACTCTTATGCTAACGCCCTTTGGGCATAGTATATTGTACTCTCACAAAGAGAAACGTGCACGCACGCACTAGTTCTCTCACACCCACTCATGGTACATCGAGGAGCGCATTTTTTGAAGCTGGTACAAAAAATCACTCCACTCTATATAAAAGTAGGAGCCTTAGCGCTTGCTTTACTAGGGTTCCACTCTGCTGACTCTCTCATGCTCTCCAGATCTAAGCAACACATAGGTGGCTATACTCTCTCAGCTCACGGCTGGTCACAAATCCGCCGGACAACCTCGATCAAGGGGGTGTAGGTGCATCGCTCACGATGTCGCCGGCAGCGAGGAGGAGACCAACGGCTGCCCAAGGCCCCGATCGGGCAGCCATGCCGTTTCTTCCGAGAGAGAGCGCTGCTCGAGGGCCTCCACCCTTCTTCCTCCTCATGTATTGTGGCTAAGATGCGCCTCCCGACGCTGCCTTTTGCCACATGCCGACGCACCTCGTGTATATATTCCTTCAAACCTGCTTTGCTCTATCGCCCAGCCTCCCTTCGTGGGATCCTTTTCTACTCCGTCCGCTGTTCCAAAGTTATTTTGTAACATCCCAAATTTTCAATTTGGAATGTTATACATTAGGTCATCATGCATATCATATTTTCTCGATATTTCCGATCCTAAAATTTCACGCAACTCAAGGACCCTGAGAGAGTTGGAAGTTTCATAATTTTCATATTTGGGATCTCTCAAATTTTGAATGGGATCATTTGGATTTATTTAAATTATCTTCATAAAGTTTTTCCTATAAAAATATCTTGAGAGGGAATAATATGACTTTCCCAAACAAATAGGAAAATGAAGATATTATAAATAAACCAAATATGGGTTTTGAGATTTATTTTGCTTAGGCAAAATGAGCATTTAAAAATATTTTTTATGTATTTTGTTTTAAAGTTCATTTTGTTCACTCATTTTTAGGAGTCGGAGAAAATTTGTTTTAATTAATTTGAGTTCATTTGATATTTATTTTATTTGTTTTGTTTTAAAGTTTATTTTATAAAAAAACAGCTACTGGACTGAGGCCCACTGGCCAGCCAGCAGCCCCTGCCCAGCCGCCTGCCCATCTCCTCCTCCTCACACACCTCGCTGAGTCCCACACAAGACGGAGCTCTGGCACGCCGAGTCCCGCCTGACCCCGCCTCCCCTTGGCCCTCCTGCCACCCCCGCCTCTCTAAATACTCCCCGCCCTCTCTCTCACATCGCCGCTTCAACCCGCCGAGCCAGACTGGTTGCCGCTGGACGCCACGCCGCCACGCCACGACGCCGCCTCGACGCCGACCTCGAGCCTCGCCTCGACTCGCCCTAACCGAGCCTCGAGAGCTGCCGCGATCACGGAGGTAGCCGCCTCGCCACGCCTGCTTTCGTTTTATCCTCAACCGTCCGTTTTTTTTTTAAAAAATATATGTTCGGTTTTTTTAAAAAAACCTAGATTGGTTTTATTTTTTTCGGTTTTCTTAATTAACGGACGCTCACCGAACTGCTCGCTTTCAAGTGAACGCGCTCGTTAGATTCGCTCTGTAAACTAACGCTCGCTTTTTAACTCGCTCGCGCTTTTTCTTTTAATCGGAATTAATCCGTTATTTATCTAATTTGATTTCGATCTAATTTTCAAAACTGTTTTATTTCTCGCCGCTTATCGGAATCAGTGATTCGCTACCGAGTTTCAGAACGAAACCGCCGCTCCGACTACTCTACTTTCACAGAGTTTTGCCACTGTGAAATTTTGACCTAATTTCAGATTGCTAAACCGAGACGCTCTCTCTCGAAGTTTCGACTTTCTGAGTTTGTTTTGATTCGATTCTTTGCAACCAGGGTTCTTAAGTTGAACTCTCTCGTTAGATCTTTTATTCGAGATTTCTGCATTAGATGAGTACTTATTGTATGCTTGTTGTTTGTCTCAAGTAGATCACCCGTTGAGTGCGCCGCTTGTTACTTCAATCTCTAGGACTCATGGATCATCGCAAGGCAAGTAACACTTTGATCATACCCTTCTATCGCCCAGCTTTTATGCATTAGATCTATTCCTCAAACACTTGCATGATTAGGATCTAATTAAATTGTGGGTTTGGGAAGTAGATTGAGGTAGTACCTATTACCTGCTTTTACTTATGAAACCTTGGGAGTTACTTTACGCTTGCTTGTTCATGCCATGCTATGCTAGTAGACGGATTGGTGAGTGAATATCCATGATGATGTGAGATTGTTTAATTAATGGTTTATCTAAGGTGGCAACCTAACACACATCCGGGTGGATTGAGGCACCTGGTTTCTATCAGACTTGCCTGTTTTTCTTCGGACCGCCACCTGTGCTCTAAGGGATCATAAGGTTATTCAAACTGAAACTTCCGTGCAGCCACAAGCCAATTATGGGCTCATGAGTTGACTAAGTCGCATAACTCTACGGTAGGCTAGCTGATGTAGGGGTTGTAGGTTGGTACGGTTCACCCACATGTAAGGTGCTAGCGCTTCGAAAGACTATGTCTCGGCCATCCGCTTCTCAAACACCATGTAGTGCGAGAATCAAGCGGAGGCGATCGAGTCTTGTGGGGAAAAGTGCGCAAACCTCTCGCAGAGTGTAATAAACTAATCATGATTAGCCGTGTCCCCTGTTATGGACGCATTTGAGTATCCGTATTTGATTATCATGTGAATCTCAACATGTTACTTTTAAATAAAAGATATTGGGTTTTGATGAGTACTTTTAATTGGGATTGAGGATGCTGTCAACCATCTTCAATGTTTAACAACCACCATGATAGTTAAATAAAATTATTCCTTTGATGTAGGGAAAATCAGCTTTATGCAACAACCAGAGAGCCTTACCACCAGCCAAATATGCATGTAGTATAGGCTTATTCATTCATTGCTCTTTATGTGTTACATTGCCAAGATATTCCATGTGTCGCCTGTTGGCTGCAACTTTTCACGCTATGCACTTTTCTGCATTTACTTAGTAAGGTGTTAGGTCGTGGTTCTATACTCAAGGATGCCGTTGGAGTTGATGGACTCGCTTATCTTCCAAGCCTTCCGCTGTTATTATTAGATGGCCTTAAGCCATATTTTGTATTCAGTTCCCTTGTGGACATCGATGTAATAAGTGTGTGATTGCTACTCGCTATAAATCCTTCAAGGCATCGTGGTGTCAGATTATCGATCCAGGATGACACCGAGCACGAGCGCTAGATCCATTCGGTCCGGTCGCCACAGAGAATGGTATCGAGCACACGCCGATCGTAGGACACGCACCACTAAGTTAAAGCCATAGATCACTCTCTTCCCATTTTCTAACTCCTCATCTTTTCTACTCTCTTTAGGATGACGGACGCTAAGATCAAGTACACCCAACCGGATGAAGGCACACCTTTTGGATTTCACTTGAAGGAAGTTACTAAGCACCGAACATTGACTACCAAGCTTCACCGAACTTTCAACGCCACTCGCTCAAGAGAAGCGCCGAAGAT
Source organism: Aegilops longissima (assembly GCA_021605205.1). Classification (NCBI taxonomy): domain Eukaryota; kingdom Viridiplantae; phylum Streptophyta; class Magnoliopsida; order Poales; family Poaceae; genus Aegilops; species Aegilops longissima. The sequence continues at coordinate 590,813,712 of CM038682.1, forward strand.
TCATGCCCACGCTCCAGAAGGACATTCGCCCCAATCACCAAGCCAATAGATAGTGTTTTCGCACCCACTTGAGTCCGGAAGGAGCATGGCAGCTCACATCACCATGGGACGATTGGAGAAGTTTATCAAGAAGACCTCAAGGACACCATCTACCAGATTTATGGACGCCGAGATGACAACGGGACGCCACAACACCAAGAAGGATAGGTCCATTGCAGCGCTCATCCAGAGTTAAATCAACACATTCGACGCCAGAGAATCAAATGTGCAATGACATGTTGGAGTTACGTAAGACGAAGGAAAGGATCATCGAATTGGAAGGAGAACTAAAGACTACACGCAAAGACTACATGGACGAGATCGTAGCTCGCAAGACACAATAACGATCTTAAGTACGTAGATCAAGAACTCAAGAAGAAGTTGGCGCCAGAATGAAGACCAGATGTCGAGCATCAAATCGACTACATCAACATTGACGACACAGATTCGGATCCAAGTGAACCCGATTTTGAAGACGGTCGAGCAGTACATCATGGAGTCTTCCACCGTTCAAATTAGTAGGAGTCCCCACATATTAGTAGTATTCCTCCATGTAAACCTTTATAGTTCACGACTTTTATGATAGTTAGACCGCTAAACCCTTGTTTGATTGAATGAAGTGAATTTTGTGTGATTTGCTCATGTGCATTTGGGTAGTGATTTCTTAGACCTCATTCTATTCTACTTTCTCCTTTTTCTAAACCCATCGATGCCTCCAGACGCGAATTCGGATTCGCTTTTCCCGCCAGAGATCACCCAATTGATCCAGCAGCGTATACCCTGATTCAAACATTGGTGCGTAACAACAACAACAACAACAACAACCCACCGCCACCACCACCACCGCGGATCATCCGACTCGCTTCTTAGATCGAACCCGCCGTGTATTCCAAAGAGCACCGAGCCAATTGTAGCAGTATGACCGGCCCGCAAGATAGGAAGGAGCTGACCACCGCAGGATGCACAGATGGAGAAAGAGTAAAGTTTGCAGACATCAGCTTGAAGGACCCGCAGCAGATGGTGGGAGAATTTCACAACCACTTATCCCAGAGACACCGCCACATGGGACCAGCCAAGAAGCTTTTCAGACAGCCCATGTTTCAGCAGGAGCCATGGCTATGAAGAAGCGTGAGTTTCGCAACTTACGCCAAGGAGGAAGGATCACACAAGATGTGGATGACTTTAGCAAATTAGCACGTTATGCCCTGATGACGCTACAGATGATGCAGCTAAACAGAGAAGTTTCTAGAAGGACTGAATGATGAGTTCAGATGCCGCTGATGGTAGCAAGTTTCAATAACTACCAGGAGTTAGTAGACCGAGCCTCATGATTGAAGGAAAGCAAGAAGAATTGAGAACTGCAAGCGAAGTATGGACAAGGAAAGTATAACTCGAGCCCAAGCAGAAGCCTCAAGTATACCCCTAAATCAGGAATTCAGTTTCAGATACCCATGGAGGAGGTAATTCAGACAACCATAATGGCACCAAGAATGGGAACGGAATGGAGGAAGCAACGGATGTAACCGCACCAACCCGCTTCACACCATCCAAGGTAGACTCGAGTCACATTACTTGCTTTAAGTGCCGCAAGATCGGGCATTATGCAAATGATCGCCCGTATACGTAATGGAAATGGCAATGGAAGCTCGAAAGAAGCCCAACCCTTTCAACAGGGGACAAGTGAACCACATTGATGTGGAGGAGGTTGAAGATCAGCCGATGCAAGAATCGTAAGTTTTTGGTTAAGTCATTTATCGCAGCTTGTTCTTTTTGATACCGTGCATCGATTCATACATATCAAGGGATTTGTGGATAAGTACAAGTTACCAACCCAAGCCCTTAGGTCACCCATGCTAGTAACCTCACCCGAGCAGTAGTACATGGCTAGTAAATGGTGTGATCGACCGCCACTAAGGATCGGACACTATGTTTTCCCTCGCACTCTAATAGTTCGGAATCCCAAGGATTGATGTGATATTAGGAATGGATTGGTTATCAAAGTATGGAGGAAACATAGATTGTACCACAAGGTCAATTTTGCTCACCACACCGTAAGGAAGAAGGATTATATGTATCACGGCACGAGCCGAGGAGAGCACAAGTTAATTGCTTAACCGGAGTGGTACAGAAGAAGTACCAGCAGAAGGATTATCCCGATGTATTTCCTAAGAGTTGCCGTGAATGCCACGGATAGAGACATTGAGTTTTTGATCGAGCTGCTGCCGTGAACAGTCCCGATATCGGGCGACTGCATGTGATGCCCGCAAAGGATTTGGCAGAAATTAAAAAGCAGATTAAGGAACTATTGATAAAGGTTTTATTCGCCCAAGTTCTTCACCTTGGGGATCACCCGCTTTGTTGGTGGAGAAGAAGGATGGATCGTTGAGAATGGTTGTTGATTATCGTGGATTGAATGAAGTAACAATCAAGAACAAGTACCCACTACCGATGATAAATGATCTGCTTGATCGCTTGCAAGGAGCCAAAGTGTTTTCTAAGATCGACTTATGCATCGTGGTACCATCAGCTTGAAGATTCGAGAGCAAGACATACCCAAGACAGCATTTACCACTAGATATGGATCAGATGAGTATACCGTTATGTCATTTGATCGACTAACGCACCAGCCTATTTCATGAACCTGATGAACAAAGTGTTTATGGAGTTTTGGACAAGTTCGTCGTGGTGTTCATTGATGACATTTTGATTTTCTCAAGAATGAAGAGGAACACAAGGAACATTTGAGATTGGTTTTGAGAAACCGAGGGAACACTAGCTTGTATGCCAAATTCAGCAAGTGTGAGTTTTGGCTAAAGGAAGTTGGATTTCTTGACATGTTATATCCGGAGAAGGAATAGCAGCTTGACCCCACAAAGGTTGAAACCAGAATCAGATGGGAAGCACCAACGACAGCTTGAGAGATTCAAGTTTCTTGACTCGCAGGATACTACCAAGATTCATTGAGAATTTCTCAAGGATTGCAAAGCCTATGACTGAATTGTTGAAGAAGGAAAACAAATTCATATGGACCGAGGACTGTGAGGCAAGTTTTCAGAGTTGAAGAAAAGATTGGTTACCTCACCAGCTTTTGATATTGCCGATCAAACTAAAGATTATGAGGTGTATTATGACGCTCACGCCGAGGACTTGGAGCAGTGCTTATGCAGGAGGGAAGAGTTGTTTCAGATGCTTCACTTTACAACTTAAGCCCCATGAGTTGAATTATGCCACTCATGATTTGGAGTTAGCAGCTGCCAGTATGCCTTGAAGACATGGAGACATTTTCTCATTGGAAATCATTGTGAAGTATATACGGATCACAAGAGTTTGAAGTACATCTTCACACGTATGAATTGAATCTCGTGCAAAGGAGATGGTTAGAGCTAATCAAGGATTATGATATGAGATTGCATTATCACCCTGAAAGGCTAATGTCGAAAGGCATTTATTGAGCCGTAAGAGCCACGCCAAGCATTCTAATGATGGGAGAAATACCCAATGAGTTAGCCGAGGACCTTCGAGAGCTATGTTTGGAAATAGTTCCAGAGGCTATGTAGCAGCATTGAGATTCAATGATAATCGATGGAGAAAATCGAGAAGCCCAAAAGGCGATAAGGAAGTTGCTCTATAAAGGAGAAAATGAGCAAAGGAAAAGCTAAAGGATTTCGTGGAGGATGAGCACGATACCCTATGGTTTGAAGACCGTGTTTATGTGCCCAATGACCCGTAGATCGGAAATTGATTTTACAAGAAGCCCATGATTCACCCTATTCGATTCACCCAGAAATACCAAGATGTATTTGGATTTGAAGAATATTTTCGTGGACCGGAATGAAGAAGGATATTATGAGTATGTAGTAGTTTATGACGTATGTCGAAAGTAAAGGCGAACATCGGGGCCAAGCAGGATTGTTACAACCATTGCCGATACCCGAATGGAAGTGGATAAACTAGGCATGGATTTCATCACAGTGTTTGCCAAAGACCCGCTCAGATATGACTCGATTTGGGTCATAGTCGATCGCTCAACCAAGGTAGCCCATTTCATTCCAAATAAGACTACCTATAGCAAAGGTTAAGTTGGCAAAGATATACATGTCCAGAATTGTGTGTTTACACGGAATTCCAAGGAGCATTGTATCGCATAGGGAACCCAGCTTACTTCAAATTTTGGAACCAGCTTGCACTAAACATTGGGAACCCGATTGAGTTCAAAGACAGCTTTCCACCCACGCACCGATGGACAAACCGAGAGAGTCAACCAGATTTTGGAGGACATGCCGAGAGCTTGTGCACTAGATTATGGATCTAGTTGGGATGACAATTTGTCAGATGCAGAATTTTCCTACAACAACAGCTACTAAACCAGTTTAAAGATGGCACCTTTCGAGGCCTTGTATGGAAGAAGGTGCAGGACACCATTGTCATGGGACTAAACCGAGATCGCCGCTTGTTTGGACCAGATTTGATTAAGGAGTCCAACAGAAAGTTGTTGATTCGAGATGTGCTCAAGGTAGCCCACCTGCATGTAAGAGCTATGCCGATTCAAAGCGCAGTTTATTGAGTACGGTTGGAGACAGAGTATATCTCAGAGTATCCCCGCTCGAGGAGTGAAGCATTTGGAGTTAAAGGAAAGTTAGCACCCCGCTTTGTTGGACCATATAAGATTTTGCAACGCATGGGAGAAGTTATGATAAGTTGGAACTGCCAAGGACTGCTCAGAGTTCATGATGTATTCCATGTTTCTCAGCTTGAAGAAATGTCACCCGAGATAGCAGAGGTACTGCTAAGAGACACAGTACACCGGAGGCAATTCAGTTGAAGGATGACTTGACATATGAGGAAAACCGTTAAGATTCTCGATTATGCCAGCAGAGTTACCCGCAGCAAGGTTATCAAGTTTTGCAAAGTTCAAAGGAGCCACCACACCGAGGATGAAGCCACCGGGAAAGAGAGGAAGTTTTGCTTAAGGACCACCTCACCTATTTTCTAGTTAACCCAATCTCGAGGGCTAGATTCATCTTATAGTAGGTTTGTAACATCCCAAATAATTTGGAATGTTATACATTAGGTCATCATGCATATCATATTTTCTCGCATATTTCCGATCCTAAAATTTCACGCAACTCAAGGACCCTGAGAGAGTTGGAAGTTTCATAATTTTCATATTTGGGATCTCTCAAATTTTGAAATAGGATCATTTGGATTTATTTAAATTATCTTCATAAAGTTTTTCCTATAAAAATATCTTGAGAGGGAATAATATGACTTTCCCAAACAAATAGGAAAAATGAAGATATTATAAATAAACCAAATTTGGGTTTTGAGATTTATTTTGCTTAGGCAAAATGAGCATTTAAAATATTTTTTATGTATTTTGTTTTTAAAGTTCATTTTGTTCACTCATTTTAGGAGTCGGAGAAAATTTGTTTTAATTAATTTGGAGTTCATTTGATATTTATTTTATTTGTTTTGTTTTAAAGTTTATTTTATAAAAAAACAGCTTCTTCCCCTCGACTGAGGCCCACTGGCCACCAGCCAGTTCTGCCCACCACCGCCCTGCCCATCTCCTCCTCACCACACACTCGCTGAGTCTCACACAGACGGAGTCTCACGCCGAGTCCCGCCTGACCCCGCCTCCCTTGGCCCTCCCTCCCCACCCACGCCTCTCCTCTAAATACTCCCTGCCCTCTCTCTCACATCGCCGCCCGCCTCTAACCCGCTGAGCCGCCATTGCCGGCCGCTGGACGCCACTCGCCGCCGACGCCACCTCGACGCCGACCTCGAGCCTCGCCTCCCGACTCGCCGCCCAACCGAGCCTCGAGAGCCGCCGCGATCGCCGAGGTAGCCGCCTACCACGCCTGCTTCGTTTTATCCTCCTGAACTGTCTGTTTTTTTAAAAATATATGTTCGGTTTTTTTAAAAAACCTAGATTGGTTTTATTTTTTTCGGTTTTCTTAATTAACGGACGCTCACCGAACTGCTCGCTTTCAGTGAACGCGCTCGTTAGATTCGCTCGTTAACTAACGCTCGCTTTTAACTCGCTCGCTGCTTTTTCTTTTTAATCGGAATTAATCCGTTATTTATCTAATTTGATTTCAGATCTGATTTTCAAAACTGTTTTATTTCTCGCCGCTTATCGGAATCAGTGATTCAAGCTACCGAGTTTCAGAACTAAACCGCTGCCCGACTACTCTACTTTCACAGAGTTTTGCCACTGTGAAATTTTGACCTAATTTCAGATTGCTAAACCGAGACGCTTTCTCGAAGTTTCGACTTTCGGAGTTTGTTTTGATTCGATTCTTTTGCAACCAGGGTTCTAAGTTGAACTCTCCGTTAGATCTTTTATTCGAGATTTCGCATTAGATGAGTACTTATTGTATGCTTGTTGTTTGTCTCGCTAGATCACCCGAGTGCGCCGCTTGTTACTTCAATCTCTAGGACTCATGGATCATCAAGCAAGGCAAGTAACACTTTGATCATACCCTTCTACTGCCCAGCTTATGCATTAGATCTATTCCTCAAACACTTGCATGATTAGGATCTAATTAAATTGTGGGTTTGGGAAGTAGATTGAGGTAGTACCTATTACCTGCTTTTACTTATGAAACCTTGGGAGTTACTTCACGCTTGTTTGTTCATGCCATGCTATGCTAGTAGACGGATTGGGTGAGTGAATATCCATGATGATGTGAGATTGTTTAATTAATGGTTTATCTAAGGTGGCAACCTAACACACATCCGGGTGGATTGAGGCACCTGGTTTCTATCAGACTTGCCTGTTTTTCTTCGGACCGCCACCTGTGCTCTAAGGGATCATAAGGTTATTCAAACTGAAACTTCCGTAGCAGCCACAAGCCAATTATGGGCTCGCGAGTTGACTAAGTCGTATGAACTCTTACGGTAGGCTAGCTGATGTAGGGGATGTAGGTTGGTACGGTCTACCCACATGTAAGGTGCTAGCGCTTCGAAAGACTATGTCTCGGCCATCCGCTTTCAAACACCATGTAGTGCGAGAATCAAGCGGAGGCGATCGAGTCTTGTGGGGAAAAGTGCGCAAACCTCTCGCAGAGTGTAATAAACTAATCATGATTAGCCGTGTCCCCTGTTATGGACGCATTTGAGTATCCGTATTTGATTATCATGTGAATCTCAACATGTTACTTTTAAATAAAAGATATTGGGTTTTGATGAGTACTTTTAATTGGGATTGAGGATGTCACAACCATCTTCAATGTTTAACAACCACCATGATAGTTAAATAAAATTATTCCTTTGATGTAGGGAAAATCAGCTTTATGCAACAAATCAGAGAGCCTTACCACCAGCCAAATATGCATGTAGTATAGGCTTATTCATTCATTGCTCTTTATGTGTTACATTGCCAAGATATTCCATGTGTCGAATTGCTTGGCTGCAACTTTTCACGCTATGCATTTTTCGCATTTACTTTAGTAAGGTGTTAGGTCGTGGTTCTATACTCAAAGGATGCCGTTGGAGTTGATGGACTCGCTTATCTTCCAAGCCTTCCATTGTTATTATTAGATGGCCTTAAGCCATATTTTGTATTCAGTTCCTTGTGGACATCGATGTAATAAGTGTGTGATTGCTACTCGCTATAAATCCTTCAAGTACTGTGGTGTCAAGATTATCGATCCAGGATGACACTGAGCAGATCCATTCGGTCTGGTCGCTACACACCTAGACTTATACTATTATTAGAAGTAAAGCTAGTTCATACAATGAATCAAAGCGTTGGTTCAAACAGGAAGAAAGTGGAAAGCTGTAGCATGAATCTAGGACTTGGTTCTAAGAGGAAACGGGGAAAGTAGTAATATCTCGCACTGCTTAAATAATCAGATTTAGTATTTGCGCAAACAGGGATGTCTGCTCCATATCGCTTCGGATGTCTGCTCAGATCGCTTCTATCTCGCAAGAATCAAAAGCACACACCTCAGCTTTTAGTACAACCGCAAGAAATGAGATGGCTATCCTCGTTGTCGCCGCCTAACCTCCCGCCTTCAAGGTATCCCTACATTGGTAGTAACTAAGGTAGAATGACCAACACAATCTAAAAGAAGCTGATGCGTACGCTTTACTTCCCGATTGCAAAGCAGCAGGACGAGCGAAAACAATCGCATCCTAGTCCGTAATGCACTTTCTACTAGTTCATCCATGGACCGAGGACTAGCCGGCACGGCAAAGACGACGGTTTTTGACAAAAGCGGACAAGAGGCATTGTGATCTTCTTATTTCTGCAAATAGAGGTGCTTAAATTTAGTGGAATGCACAAGCATTTCAGCTGGTCAAGACATCGCGATGGTTCAGCCAAAGATTCCAAATTGAGACCACAATTATAATTAGTTATTCGAATGAGAGAACCTAACCCTGAATGGTGGCAACAAGAAAAACCAGAGTGAACTCCAGAAATTTAAGCCTCGCCGAGAGGCCCTTTGCTCGTGAGAAGCATTGCTTGTTTTTTCCTGATTTGTAAACCTTCTCACAACTTTGTCTTTTGCTGTGAACTAGTATATGTTTGTTATGTTCTATGAATCATTGAGATGTATAAAATTGCTTAACTTATGCTTTTCAAGTTTTTTATGAAGACGAAGTTTAATGTGAGTGTTCCACATGAGCGCTGGACTAGCGTAGAACGCTTGGAATTTATTACATTGTGGCCTCAATTAATTGCATGAACCATCGTAACAAGATACATAGTTGCTTATATGTCATACAGCAGATTGTTGATTGTTAGCTGGTCGATAGCCTAGTGTTGAAGCGAGCTGAGCCAATGTGTCGTGTTTTGCACAACTGCTTACAAGTGGGGTAGCACCAACAGTGTTTACAAGTACTTATGTATACGTCGGTGCACGGTTCTCGAGCGAGTGCTCTATTTCATCAAAATACACACTGCTCGTATGATAAACCGTGACAACATATGTCTTACCATGCCATATTCATGAAAAAACTAGTGAGGACGCATCTGTTTCGGCAACAATTACGATGGTTCTCACATGATTCATGGGCACACAAAAGTAGCAGTAGTTCCCATAGACGGATTCAAACAGATTACTAGCCCCAGAGGGGTCGATAACATGCAAGGTTCGGATAATCAGACACAATCCAAACTACTATTAAACACTAGCTGGGGCAACTATTTCATGCCTCGATCTAATTTGGGCTGGACACAAGACAGGCCTTGCCATGAACATGATCGAGGACGTCCCGCAGCAGCTCAATCCTGTGAACCTTTCATGAAGACAACCTTGTGGCCTTGCCACTGATAAACTTGTTTGTGGAGGCCTGCCACGTCATCTTCCCGTGTAAGCTTGACAAGAATAGTATTCCTCACAAACGAAGGAGTAGCTTTGAACTTCTTGTGCTTCAAGACACCTCGGACAACACGCTCGACAACAAAGTGAGGCTGGAATACAACTCTTCATTGGTATAACCGCAAATGGCTTCCGTGATCCAACAGCCTAAGAACTCTGCTTTCCCAAAGGCGATATTCAGGTCGTCTGCCTCATAGCGAAAGTGACATGTACAACCACATAATCCTTGTCTGCATTAGGGCTCTAATTGAAACAGTAAACAAATTCAATTACTTTTCAAAGATAAGAAAACAAGTTATTTAAACCACTATGTATAGCATGGCATCGGCTAATACAATTTTGCATTGTTAATCACCACATACTTCCTTTTCTAAAAAAATCACCACATACTTAGATGAAAACCACAATCGAGATCAGCAAAGAAGGAAATCACCTTGGGCAGCTCAATGGGGGACACATCCTCAAGGGGAAAGTTGTTCCTGCAGTGCCACGGGGTCAGAACCTCAAACGGGTGTTGACCATCTCAAGAGTGGCCGTGAGCGATCTGGGTCGGCTTGGTGGTTGCCTCCATCTTCTTGGAGCTCTCGTCTCGTGGGATCAGCCTCCTGCCCGCTCCAATATTGGCAGATCTTTGCCTGGTTCTCCTTGGTCCATCATGAAACCGACGAATACTAGGAGACCACCGAAAGGAAAACACAATCGCAATGACAATGAAACAACAAAGAGAGTGAGGATCGTTATCGCTTTGTAAAAGTTCTTTTTTTTTCTAAACGAAAATATACCAACATCACGGATCCGCTTACCTTCCCTTTGTTCGGAGAGAAGAACAAAGGCAGATGCGAAAAGTTGCCTTTCTTGAAGACGGTGAGGGAGAAGGGATTCAACGAAGAGTGAAATGATGGTTGCTTTGTCCGCCAAACTTAGACTGTGGGGAGGTGGGGTTTGTGATACGATCGCTGTTATCGCAAGGCCACGACCGGGTGACTTCCACCTGATACTGCCTTCTAATTTGGTGGATGGCATTTGGGCTCACACAGCATGGCCCGCATGTCGGTGAACAAAAGTATAACGACATTCAAGAGAGGGAGACGCTTCAATGACCTAGGAGGAGCTTGGTTGTAGAGTGTCTCCACTCTACTAGTAGTAATTGTTTTTCCGGGTAGTCAGAGAGTGTCTCCACTATACTAGTAGTAATTGTTTCTCCGGGCCCAAGAAAAACTGCCCATCCACACTAGTAAATAGTAAAATCAATTCAAAAGCCCATATATTTACTCGAATGAGAGGCGCCACCCACACCAAGCACACCCCCCCAAAAAAACCTGGTGCTCTTCTTCCTCCTCGCCCCATCCACATCACGCCACCGCCCACTGCACTCCCAAATTCCCCACCTCACCCTACAGAAAACCCCAGCCCCCTTCCTCCTCACTCCTACAGAAAACCCCTAGCTCCCCTTCTTCTTCGATCAAGACTACAACTAGGCTCGCCATTCACATCTCGCTCAAATCAGGAGCGACACGACGCCTCGAGGAAAATGGAGTCGGCTGACCCCAGCGCCAAGAAGATGAGGCTCGCCAGCGGCGACGCTGCAGTAGATCCCAGACCCGCAGCTGGGAGAAGCGGGCGACTCCGCCCCACCGGATCCCAGAACTCAGAGAATCTCGGTGGACCGATCAGCGATCTCCTGACGCCGCCCTGGGGAGATCATCTCGCTTCTCCCCACTCAAGGATTGCTGCCGCACCCAAATCCTCTCAATTCGGTGGCGCCTATGGCGCCGCCGTGCCCCTTAATCTCGATTGTCGCCGGCTATCTCTCTTCAATGATTTTGAAATCCCAAGAGCCATCATCTCCTCCCACCAGGCTCCGCTCAAAGCCTCTCAGATCCCGCCATGCTACCTCGAAAGCAAGCATACCATGCTCGCACGGTGGACGCCTGCTAAAATCCTCAATTCACGTAACTACAGCTGCTTGAGTTCTACTATTCCCCGAAATCACATACCACATACCGAACGCCATGAACTTGTGCCTCAAAGACCGATGTCCATCTCGTGGTTTTCGCCTCTCTCCACACCGCCACCTTTATGTAGTGCTACCTACTGCATAACTGTACTAAACCTTCAACTCCCATTTCTCAAGAAACTTTCACTTGTGCGGGTTCAGATATCGGAGGCCCTCATTGCACAACATCATCCACTCCAGCTTGCCTCGCTACCGAGTGCTTGGTGCTTGTTTTCATAGTTAGAATCAGTTGTCTCCAAATAAAGTCGCCTAACCTTGTAAGAATTGGAATTTCTTTTGACGGAAGGCAGCTCATCATCCAAGATGCCCTTCACTTCAAAGGTTGATCCTTGATTCTAATTATTCAACGCTGCAAATAACCGCCCTCTCTCTGTGCCTAAACTCGAGACCTTGGGTGTAATACATGATCTCTGTGCTCATTTCAATATGGTGTTTGGCTCCACAGCTTCTTCGTGTACTTTATATTATCATCTACACTTGTAACCATAAGCTTCATTTTAAATTTCAAGATAATTTATATATCATCTTGGAGTACACATTTTGTACTAATATTATGTTCTATGCTCAATGAAGAGTTTCTCCATGGATGGCCTATCAATGGTGTTAGATTCTCACAAGATCTTATATATCCAAATGAATAGTTTTGATCTGAACAAGATTATTGGCTTGCTGCAATGCTTTCCATGTCCGGAGAAGTTGTATATAAAGGTGATAATTTCACGCACATTGGAAGCCCGCATATAGTGTACTAGAATTAACCGCTCAACTGCTGCTCTTTCGACACTCTTCTTTTAGACCTTAACTGCTTTCAATCTTCATGTCTATTTAGGCAACAGGACGGGTAAGAAATTTATAACCAATCGGTGGATTCGTAAGCATCGGGATTTTCTCACTTCTCATGAGATTCGATTGAAGACAATAACGCTTAGAACGATATGTAGCCAACCGCAAACACAAGATTTGTCACATTCTTCCTGCTGAATGCGAGGTTACTATTGTCCATCAGGCTTAAGTTTATCAGCAGCATGGTTGTGACAGATGGGTATGTTGAAGAGCAAAAAAAGGAGTTTTAGGTGGGCAAAAGAGCTTCTGAACGTGACGGGCTTCTATTTACAACATATTGTGGTCATAATCCAGTAAATTTTACGACCTAGGATGTTCATTCTATGGACCTGACCAATCCATTTGACCGTGATCGCCAAAAACAAGGCTGGAGTTAGATGTTGTTGCCCTTTTCAATCTGGTTTTTGTAAACCTGATGAACAATTAACCTCGTGCTTTTGTACAATTAGTAAGATGGAGTTAGATGTTCCTGCCCTTTTCAACTCGGCTGTGATGTCATATTTTCTTTGAAACAAGGCAAATGGCTTGCCATTTGTTTAATTTAGAGGAAATATTGTACAAATCCCAACCAAGGAAATAACATCACTCGCCGGGTTGCTTGAGCTCACTGCGGCATTATGTAAGCCAAGTGATTAGCTCCCACCAGCACCCACAAACTTATTTCAACTAGCACATCAAATGGGCTGTAAATTTTCATAGGAAAGGCTGCATGACCGTGACAGATTTGGATTCGACATTTATGCACCGCGAGGAAATAGCCTATCCAAGGTGGTGTCGACTTACTAGCCACCAACAAACACTTCTGTTTACCAGCCGCTGGATTGACATCCAACATCTGTCATGTATCTTCTACCTCCTGCCTTCTTCTTCCTCCAGCGCCCAAACCAAACCACCCTGCCGCCTCCGCCGCCCTGCCTCCCATGGTTGGTCAGGCCTCCGCCGCCTCTACCGACGCATTCTCCAATGTTGGCTAGTCGCCTCTATTCCCCACACGCCTTGTTATTCTCCGAGACGCCAGCCCCAACACGCACTCCGCTACCAACGAAGTCAACCTCATACTCCTCCGCCGCGACCGACCGGCGATCTTCAACGGCTCTCGCTCGTTTCTCCGAGGCCTTGACGCCCTCCTCCACCTTGCAACCTTGGTTCGCTTGCAGCGCTGTGCGCCGCCTCTTGCATTGTCAACGCTGCCAACAACCTGAGAGGAACAAGGAGATGATCAGACGTGGAGAGGATGACAAGAGGGACCCACCAGCCATGGCAGTACACAAGCAAGTGCCCCTATAGTACAAGCCCAAAAATATGGTTCCTCCTAATGGTTGGACATCTGGGGCTCACGCCAATGTAAACGTAGTCAATAAACGAGAGAATTACACTACGAGCGGTTGTCACCAGGGACCCAGCAAGTCGCGCAGTTTTTTTTTGAGGAACAAGTAGTTCTTATTTATACTAGTTTGAGCGACGGATCAGGGTAACAACGGGGTTGTGCGGGGGCTGTGGCCCATCTAGCCAGGGTTTTATTTATGTTTACCACATCATGAGCCCAGCTGTGTTTTCTTCTTGCTGAAAATGGCTAGCCCAGTTCTATTTTTTTAAAGAATTACCCAAACAAGGCCTACTTGCTTTATCGGCCTCATTGGGCTGCAAATCTTTCAAGAGGAGGAGAGTTTCATCTGGTTTGCCCGTAAATGGGCTGTACATTTTAAAACACATCAAACCGGGAATTAGTTTCAATTTTTTTCATTACAAGATCTTAAATTCCATTGATTTTTATGCATGGACAATTATTTGATTTTATATTTATATAAATTATTTTTCAAAATAGTTTGAATGTGAATCGATATTTCTGGATTAAAACAGTTGACCGCACCAAATATGCAAAATTCGTGATACTTTTTAACCGTGGCCACAATATGGGGTGTAATGCTAACAAAAAGAAGATGGGCTCCAAAAAATTCTTAAGAATTAGCAATGGGATGTACATTATTAGAAATAATGGCGATGGGTTGTATGTTGTTTTGCACAGATTTGAGGCTGACTTGTGCGATTACTACAGGTTGACGATATGCTTTCATAAAAAAGGTTGACGACACGCAACGCCTCGTCAACTTAGTCAACACACGAGAGCAGAATCGTTGATGTCCATCCAACGGCTGTCGTGGCTTCTTCAATCTCGCTCTTCATGCTCCACCGCCAAACAAAGCGCCGCGGACTGCTTATTCTCCTCCCGCTGCCGGCTATGTTGCCCAAGCAGCCTCATGGCCCCACCGCATTCCCATCGCTGGCCTAGCCATCCTCAACTCACCCACACATGCTGTTATTCTCCGCGACGGCAGACGAACCAAGAAACCTCGATTCTCCGTGGGAAACAACCGCCGAGTATTCCTCGCTCCGTCGCTCCTTCCTAGGCCTCGCCATCGCCCACCGCCTCGGTGCTTCGGGCGCGCCTGGTCAACGTGGTCAATGAACGACATCCACCGGAAGTGGACTCAGACGTGAGAGGCCGATGCTGGGTCCACGGCCGCACGCAAGGAAATGCCTCCTTATTACGCCGAAAATAATGATTCCTCCACCGACAGCTAGGACCCACAGGAAGGGCCTCAGATTTCACGAAAAAAACGCTCTCTCACGATGTGTCGGACCCACCAGCTATATCTTCGCACGCAAGGAAGTGCCTTCCTTATTACGCCCAAAAAATGAATACCCCTCGCTAGCCGGGGCCCACCATATTGTTGGGCTGGCTTATGGGCCTACTAAGTTGACGGGACGGAGGGCTTTGTCAACTTAGTCAATACTCCAAAGGACCGTATGATGTCCATCCAACGCCATAGTGCTTCTTCAACCTCCGGTCTTCTTGCTCTAGTCGCCCAAAGCAGCGCCGGACGTGTCGCCGCCGCTTCCTGCCTTCCATGGCCGGGTGTGCACCGGAGGCCTCACCGCCCCCATATTACTCCCACCACCGCCAGGCCATCCCTCCACTCACCCACACCCCCGTTATTCTACAAATGACGGCAGCCTCACACCGCAGCCAACCAGTGAACACTGCATTCTCTCCGCATGGGCATCCACCGCCGCCTTGCCCGGCCCGTTGTCCCCTTCCTAGGCCTCGCCATCGCCCACCGCCGTGGTGCTCTCAGCGGGCGAGGTCAATGTGGTCAACGATCGACTTCCATCGAAGAGTACTATACGCGGCAGAGGTCGACACCGGGTCCACGGCAGCCGCAAGGAAGTGCCTCCTTATTACGCTGAAAATAATTATTCCTCCACCGACAGCGGGACCCACCAGACGGGCCACCAGATTTTGCAAAAAATCGCTTCTCGACTGGGACCCACCGGACGGGCCACCATATTTCGCGAAAAAACGCTCCCTCACTGTCACTGACCCACCGTAAGTGCCTCCTTATTACGCACAAAAAATTAATACTCCCCGCTAGCTGGGACCCAACTTGGTGAGAGGCTGACTTAGGGCCTACTAAGTTGACGGGACGAAGGGCTTTGTCAACTTAGTCAATATGAACGATTCTAGCCCAAAGGACCGCATAATGTCCATCCAACAGCCGTAGTGCTTCTTCAACCTCTCGGTCTTCTTGCTCCACCGCCAAAGCAGCGCCAACAGTGCCGCATGCTCCTGCCTCTCGTGGGTCGGGCCAGGTTGCTGCAGAGGCCTCACCGCCTCTACTATTCCCACTCACTGGCCAGTTCTCGGGCGACGGCAGCCTCACACCGCAGCCGAACCAAAGAACCTCAGATTCTCTCCGCGGGCTTCCACCGCAGCTGTTTTCCCGCCCCGCCATCCCTTCCTAGGCCTCGACATCGCCCACCGCCATGGTGCTCTCCGCGGGCGTGGTCAACGTGGTCAAGGAACCACTTCCATCGGAAGAGTATTGTACGGGAGAGGCCGATACCGGGTCCACGGCCACAGCCCAGTTTTTTGTGATTTGCCAAGTAAGTCGCTTTGTCGCCTGTTGGGCTGCAAATCTTTCAAGACGAGGAGAGCTTTCATTCTGCTAGCCGAGAAAATGGCCCATCAAGAATGAGAAATGGGTTGTACATTTTAAAACACATCAAACCGCAATTAGTTTCAAATATCTTTTTTCATTTCAAGATTTTAAATTACATTAATTTTATGCGTGGAGAATTTGTTGGATTTTATATTGATATACATTTATCTTTTAAATCAGTTTGAATGTGAGTCAAATTTCGGATTAAAAACAATTTGGACCGCACCAAATATACAAAATTTCATATAATTTTTTAACCGTGGCCACAATATGGGCTGTAATGCTAACAAAAAGAATAAGGGCTCCAAAAAAACCTTAAGAATTAGCAAATGGGTTGTAAATTATTAGAAATAATGGCAGATGGGCTGTATACTGTTTTCCACAGATTTGAGGCTTTCCTAAAAAAAGGTTGACGCACAAGCACTGATTGTTGGATGTCCATCCAACGGCCGTCGTGCTTCTTCAATCTCTGCTCTTCCCGCCCAAATGCTCAAACAAGCGCCGTGGACTGCTCGCTTCCTCATTCCCCTGCGGCCAGTAGTGCGTCCAAGCAGGCCTCACCACCCAACCTTACTCCCATCGCTGGCCTAGCCATCCCTCTACTCACCCACACCTGCTGTTATTCTCCGGCGACGGCAGACGAACCAGTAAACACTGCATAATCGCATTCTCCGCCGCGGGAAACAACCGCCGAAGTCTTCCCCGCCTCCGTGTCGCCCCTTCCTAGGCTCGCCATCGCCCACCGCCGTGGTGCTCTCGGCGCGGTGTGGTCAATGTGGTCAACGACCGACTTCCATCGAAGAGTAATGTGCGTGGAGACTGTGACAGCTGGGTCCACGGCCGCAGCAAGGAAGTGCCTCCTTATTACACGCAAAATAATTATTCCTTCACCTGACAGCGGGGACCCACCAGACGGGCCACCGACACGCAAAAAAACATTTCCGACCGCTGGGACCCACTAGCTACACCTTCGCACACAAGGAAGTGCGTCGGCAAAAAACAAAACGATTCGCTTCTAACTGCTGGGACCCACCAGCTACATCTTCGCACGCAAGGAAGTGCTCGATACCGACCCACCTGGTCGGCGCGACGAGCGCTTGTCATTCTGGTCGCTAATGTACGCATATATATACCGGTGGATGTAGATGCGCCACGCAGTCGAGTAGAGGCGCCGCACGTAGCATGTACACGCACGCATAGCGCCCAGGATGCAAGAAAGAAAATACGGCCACGTATGTGTACATACGGGCGGGTCTCAACGCCTATCACAAGATATGTACGGCCAGGGCTCGTGTACATGGCTGGGTCGGAATGAGAAACAGCGTCGTCGTCATTTTCATGGGGAGGCAATGGAATGCGCCGTGTTCATGGGGAGGCAACGGAATACGCCGTGTTCATCGGGAGGCAACGGAACGCGTGGGAGCCAACCAGCTGGGTCGGAACGGAATGCGTGGTCATGTTCATTGATGTCTACTACACAACCTTCTTTTTGTATACATTGTTGGGCCTCCAAGTGCAGAGGTTTGTAGGACAGTAGCAAATTTCCCTCAAGTGGATGACCTAAGGTTTATCAATCCGTTAGAGGCGTAGGATGAAGATGGTCTCTCTCAAGCAACCCTGCAACCAAATAACAAAGAGTCTCTTGTGTCCCCAACACACCCAATACAATGGTAAATTGTATAGGTGCACTAGTTCGGCGAAGAGATGGTGATACAAGTGCAATATGGATGGTAGATATAGGTTTTTATAATCTGAAAATATAAAAACAGCAAGGTAACTAATGGTAAAAGTGAGCGTAAACGGTATTGCAATGCGTTGAAACAAGGCCTATGGTTCATACTTCCACTAGTGCAAGTTCTCTCAACAATAATAACATAATTGGATCATATAACTATCCCTCAACATGCAACAAAGAGTCACTCCAAAGTCACTAATAGTGGAGAACAAACGAAGAGATTATGGTAGGGTACGAAACCACCTCAAAGTTATTCTTTCCAATCAATCTGTTGGGCTATTCCTATAAGTGTCACAAACAGCCCTAGAGTTTGTACTAGAATAACAACTTAAGACACAAATCAACCCAAAACCCTAATGTCACCTAGATACTCCAATGTCACCTCAAGTATCCGTGGGTATGATTATACGATATGCATCACACAATCTCAAATTCATCTATTCAACCAACACATAGAGCCTCAAAGAGTGCCCCAAAGTTTCTACCGGAGAATCACGACGAAAACGTGTGCCAACCCCTATGCATAGGTTCATGGGCGGAACCCGCAAGTTGATCACCAAAACATATATCAAGTGAATCACGTGATATCCCATTGTCACCACAGATACGCATGGCAAGACATACCTCAAGTGTTCTCAAATCTTTAAAGACTCAATCCGATAAGATTACTTCAAAGGGAAAACTCAATCCATTACAAGAGAGTAAAGGGGGAGAAGGAACATAAGATCCAACTATAATAGCAAAGCTCGCGATACATCAAGATCGTACAAATCAAGAACATGAGAGAGAGAGAGAGAGAGAGAGAGATCAAACACATAGCTACGGGTACATACCTCAGCCCCGAGGGTGAACTACCCTCCTCGCCATGGAGAGCGCCGGATGATGAAGATGGCCACCGTGAGGGTTCCTCCGCAGGTACCGAACAGGGTCCCGCTTGGTTTTTGGGGCTCCAGAGGCTTGTGGCGGTGGAACTCCCGATCTATTCTTTGTTTTGGAAGTTTTAGGATACGAGGTATATATGGGTGAACGGGCACGCCGGTGGACCGAGGGGGGGCACGAGGCGGGGGCGCGCCTAGGGGGCGCCCACCTCGTGGCACCTCCTTTTTTCCCGACGCACTCCAAGTTTTTCCGTAGCTTCTTCCAAAAATAACTTCTCCAGCTTGATTTCGCCTGCTTCAATTCGCTTGATATTCCTTTTCTTCAAAACACCAAATAGGCAAAAAACAGAGAATCTGGGTTGGGCCTCCTGTTAATAAGTTAGGCCCAAAATAATATAAAAGTGGATAATAAAGCCCAATATTGTCTAAAACAGTAGATAATATAGCATGGAGCAATCAAAATTATAGATACGTTGGAGACGATCAAGCATCCCCAAGCTTAATTCATGCTCGTCCTCGAGTAGGTAAATGATAAAAAGATAATTTTTGATGTGGAATGCTACTTGGCATAATTTCAATATAATTCTTCTTACTTGTGATATGAATATTCAGATTCGAAAGATTCAAGATAAAAGTTCATATTGACATAAAAATAATATTACTTCAAGCATACTAACTAAGCAATTATGTCCTCTCAAAATAACATGGCTAAAGAAAGTTCATCCCTACAAAATCATATAGTTTAGTCATGCTCCATTTTCATCACACAAGAATGCTCTCATCATGCACAACCCCGATGACAAGCCAAGCAATTGTTTCATACTTTAGTAATCTCAAACTTTATAAACCTTCACGCAATACATGAGCGTGAGCCATGGATATAGCACTATGGGTGGAATAGAATATGATGACGGGGGTTATGTGGAGAAGACAAAAAAGGAGAAGATCTCACATCAACGAGGCTAATCAATGGGCTATGGAGATGCCCATCGATTGATGTTAATGCAAGGAGTAGGGATTGCCATGCAACGGATGCACTAGAGCTATAAATGTATGAAAGCTCAACAAAAGAAACTAAGTGGGTGTGCATCCAACTTGCTTCCTCACGAAGACCTAGGGCACTTGAGGAGGCCCATCGTTGGAATATACAAGCCAAGTTCTATAATGAAAAGTTCCCACTTGTATATGAAAATGACAAAACAAGAGACTATCTATCATGAAGATTATGGTGCTACTTTGAAGCACAAGTGTGGCAAAGGATAATAGCATTGTCCCTTCTCTCTTCTTCTTTCATTTTTTGGGCCTTCTTTATTTTCCTTTTTGGGCCTTCTTTTTATGGCCTTTCTTTTTTTACCTCACTTGGGACAATGCTCTAGAAAATGATGATCATCACACTTCTATTTATTTACAACTCAATGATTACAACTCGATAATAGAACAAAGTATGACTCTATATGAATGCCTCCAAATGTTCATCGATATGCAATGATTCAAGAGTGACATGTATGAAAGAATTATGAATGGTGGCTTTGCCACAAATACTATGTCAACTACATGATCATGCTAAGTGTCAGGACCCCGATTCCAAGTCACATCGATCTAGCCGGTAACACCTCATATCACTTTGAGGCCTCACGCACAAGATTCTACGGTGTCGCCTTACCATGGGCCGGGACTGTTTATGCCTTTTGGCTCACGATATGATAGTGTCGCTAGCATCCACATGACAGAGAACCCGTCCGACATGGCTAGTCGTGAACCCAAAGCGCACTAACCCATGGGGACAGGCATACATGAATCACATCGAGCATGTCGGTCAAGAGCGTGAATCTGGCTGTAGCACTGGCTAACAGACTCGGAACCCGGCTGTAGCAGGCTAGGCAGGACTCGGATGTTACCGCGTGACATTTCAAGGGATGTACACAGAACGGCGGAAACACATGCCAGCCACCAAGTGTCCCGAGCAGAGTGCTGGGCTAGCAGGACTCGTGAACTGGGTCAGAAGCGGACTATTATGGCTCAAGGAAGCACTAGACTACATTTCCCCATAAGAGAGGCTGCCAAGGATAAACAACTAGAATGTCGGATCCCACACATACCAAGCATTTCAAACATACACACAATATGCTCGATATGTGTAAATACAACATGGCATCACAACATAACTCTACGACTCAAGTATTTATTCATTAAGCTCCGAGGAGCGTAGATATTACAAACATGGGTCTCATGACCCAACATTCGTGAGCATACAAGCCAAAGCACAAGCGAAGCTTAACATGTCCGAGTACGACATCTATAAATGAAAAAGGCTGAGAAGCCCGACTATCTACTCAGATCTCCGCCGAGGGCACAAGATCGTAGCTGAGGTAACAAGCTAAACGTCAAGTCCACACGAACTACTAGCGAGACCGACATCTCTCTCGCAAAACATAAAATAGCAAACGTGAGTACAAATGTACTCAACAAGACTTACATCGAACTAACTACATATGCATCATTATCAACAAAGGTGGTGGAGTTTGACCGCAGCAAGCCAGCTTTGACTCGGTGGCTATCCTAAACTACGATCGCAAGAAACTCTTTTGAGGTGGCGGACACGAGTCCACATATTCACCATATCAATACACCACTATGGATCCGCCTCCTGCCTCCCTCACGAGAACGCCATCCATAGCACTCAGCTTATCTTGCGATTTTAGAGTATCCACTTTCACTTGTCTATGAACTGTTATAGGCAACCCAGAAGTCCTTTACCGTGGACACGGCTATTCAATAGATGATGTTAACCCCGCAGGGTGTACTTCTTCATACGCAGTTTCACCACTTAGCGCCCGCGACACAACATGTGATTGGCGACTTCAAGCGAAAAGCCGACGGGTGTAGACCACGACCTACCTAAACACTCAAGTCTCTAGTCCAGGTTTATCGCCTATTCAGGTTCCATCCGCAAGGAGTCCGACCGAGGTTTCCACATACGGCCCCGAACGATGTGTACAGGTTCCGGACACCAAACGGGCGCCTGCATGCCCGCCACGTGTCACCGCAACACAGCCCACCCTACGGTCAGCGCCATGCATGCCCCCAAAGATACTACAAACACCGTAAACTACTTGCAACTCCCGGACAGAGGACAAGGGTGATTAAGAAGTCGAAGGGATCATATTTCAGGCCCAATGCATGGTAGTAGCTGAATCATGGATCACAAACACGTAACTCAGCCTCGAGGACAGCTTCAATGAGACAACCCACCATGTACTCCTACATGGCCTCTCACCGCTACCTTTACCAAATCGTGATCACACACTTAGCTCACACACAGAGGACATGTTCACACACCTCCGATTCATCCTCGATGAATCGCACCGACTCAACTCTAGCAAGAGCATGCTTGACAAACAAGCATGAATGAGTAGGCACAACAGGCTCAAACAACTCCTACTCATGCTAGTGGGTTTCATCTATTTACCGTGGAATGACAGTCATGTAGAGGATAAAGGGTTCGCTACCGCAGCAAGTAATGTATAAATCGTTGTTGTCCTAATGCAGTAAAAGAGAGCAGGAGCGAGAGAGTGGGATTGTATCGGAATGAACAAGGGGGAATTTGCTTGCCTGGCACTTCTGAAGATGATATAACTCTTCATCGGTGTCATCGAACACATCGTCGGTACACGTTTTACTGAGAGGGGACAAGCACCGACAAACAAAGAAGAAGCACAATCAATGCAATGCACAATATGATGCATGATCATGACATGGCAATATGCTGTTGATTGGCCTAATGCAACTAGCAACAAGTTAAATGGGGTTGGTTTGAACACTAGGTTCAAATTCAACTCCATATGTGAGAGTTTAAATGCCATTTAATTGATTTGACCTGATCAGCAGGTATAAGTTGTTCTAACATGCATGAAAATGGTACAGATGGATAGATTGGATTTTTCTGATCATTTTTCATATATAAATTATTTAATTTGGAGTTACGGCTGAATTTCTATGAATTTTAGAAGTTTAGATCATTTTCTGAAATTTATAAATCATTTCTGATTTATTTTAATTCCAGAAAATATTACTGCATCAGCAATACGTCATGCTGACGTCACTGGTCAACAGACCGTTCCTGGTCAAACCTGACCCGTGGGTCCCGCATGTCAGTGTAGCAAGGCCTAAACAGAGGCTGACCAGTGGGACCAGGTCAACGCTGACTGGGCAAGTCAACCCTGTCAACCTGGAACCACCAGATTAAATCTAATCCTAACCAAAGTTAAAACCTATGGCTAATTAACGTGGCGGGGTCCACTGTCAGTGACTGTGGTAGGTAATTAGCGGGTGGATTAGGCCAAATCTAATCACGCCACGTCAGCAGGTGACGCCGGCGACCACAACAGCGGCGGGAACTCGCCGGAGTTGGTCGGGGCGGCGATACAGGCATCGGATGGGGGTGCGGCTTGCTCCTACGGGCTGCTGGTGCTCTTGCGCATCCAGGGGAGGCACGCGGGAGGGCGCGGGGTGGCCGGAGCTCACCGGAAACGAGCTCGGGCGGCGGCCGGAGCACGGACAGGTGCGCGCGGGGTGCTGCGGTGCACGACAGGAGCTGCGGGCGGCGGTATTGGCCTTCTGGGAGCCTTATGAGCTCGGTGGTATACACGGGCGGGAGCTGCGGTTGCTAGAGCGATGACGGCGACATGGCCGGCGGCGGTGAGGTCTCGGTCTCGACGGAAACGAGGGCTACGATGAGCTAATGGGCATGGGAGTAGGGGGGATCGGTAGAGGAGCTCACCGCGAGTGCAGAGGTGGCCTCGGCGAGCTCGGGGAGGCACCGGAGCGAGCGGGGCGGCGAGAGGGATCTCCGGCGGCCGATGAGGGAAACGGCGATGGGGGCGGCGTTGTGGCGCGTTCAGGGCCTCGTGGGTCGTCGAGGAGGTCGGGGACGTCGAGGCGGAGCTAGCAAGCATGGCGAGGGGTCGAGGGGGAGGCGGTGGCCGCGGCGAATGGCGTCGGTGGCGACGGCTGCGCTCGGGCATGAGAGGGAAAGAGAGCAGAGGAGGGAAAGAGCTTGGGAGAGAGTGATGGCGGTCGGGGAGGTTGCGTGGTCGACGCCTGTATGCCCAGAGCATCGAGGGAGAGCGCAAGCAGAGCTGGCGAGGCGCTGGGCCAGCCAAGGCGAGGACACGCCATCCTTCTCTGTCTGTGGAGGAAGACGACAGGAGGCTGTGGTGGTGGGCTGGGCTGTAACAGAGCTGGGCCGGCTCACAGCAGTGAGAAGCCCAGTGAGTCCTTCTCTTTCTCTATTAATTGTTTCTGTTTTCTATTTTGCTTTTCTGTTTTTGATTTAGTAATAATACTAAACCATTTTAAAACTCCTAAGAAAATTTAGGGCACTTTTAAAATGTTTACTAACAGCCCTCAAATGTTTTCAGAATTATTGAAGCATTTAAAATATTTATAGCCATTAAATGCTCCAATTCAAATACTTATGATTTAATCAAAAAACCTGAAATGACCTAGGGAAAATATGCACCAATTTTTGTCAGAGGTTTTCACCAGTTTCAAAAATTATGGACTTTTCCTGAAGTCACTTTGGGTTTATTGGAAGTGGATTTATTTGAGCCTATTTGAATTCATTTGGTGCTAGGGTTTGGTCAGTCCCCATTTCAAGTTTCTGAGAAGTTTAAACATGATGCAAGATGATGATGCAATGACAAGCAGAGCCAAGGCTAGGGCTGTGACACTAAGCAATTATGACAATGATGAATGTGTCATGAAGAACTGTATGGTGGAAAGTTGCATGGCAATATATCTCGGAATGGCTATGGAAGTGCCATAATAGGTAGGTATGGTGGATGTTTTGAGGAAGATATAAGGAGGTTTATGTGAAAGAGCGATCATATCACGGGTTTGATGCACCGCTAAGTTTGCACCAACTCTCAATGTGAGAAAGGGAAATGCACTACATCAAGAGGCTAGCAATGATGGAAGGGTGAGAGTGCGATAATCCATGGACTCAACATTAGTCACAAAGAACTAACATACTTATTGCAAAAATCTACAAGCCATCAAAACCAAAGCACTACGCCAATGCTCCTCGGGGATAGATTGGTAGGAAAAGACCATCGCCGTCCCCGACCGCCACTCATAAGGAAGACAATCAAAGAACACCTCATGTTTCAAATTTGTTACATAACGCTACTATACGTGCATGCTACGGACTTGCAAACTTCAACACAAGTATTTCTCAAATTCACAACTACTCAACTAGCACAACTTTGATATTATTACCTCCATATCTGAAAACAATTATCAAGCATCAAACTTTTCTTAGTATTCAACACACTCATAAGAATTCTTACAAATCTTGTATGCTTAGCATATTAGGATTATTTAAGCAAATTACCATGCTATTTAAGACTCTCAAAATAATATAAGTGAAGCATGAGAGTGCATCTATTTCTTCAAAATAAAACCACCACTGTGCTCTAAAAGGATATAAGTGAAGCACTAGAGCAAATGACAAACTACTCCGAAAGATATAAGTGAAGATCAATGAGTAGTCGGATAATTATGCAACTATGTGAAGACTCTCCCATTTAAGAAATTCAGATCTTGGTACTTTATTCAAACAGCAAGCAAAGCTAAAGAAAATAAAATGACGCTCCAAGCAAAACACATATCATGTGGTGAATAGAAATATAGCTCCAAGTAAAGTTACCGATGAACGAGATTTAAAGAGGGATGCCTTCCGGGCATCCCCAAGCTTAGGCTCTGGTTATCCTTGAATATTACCTTGGGGTGCCTTGGGTATCCCCAAGCTTAGGCTCTTGTGCAAAACTTGAAAACTTCACAACACAAAACTTAACAGAAAACTCGTGAGTCTGCTAGCGAAAAGAAAACAAAACACCACTTCAAGGTACTGTAATGAACTCATTCTTTATTTATATTGGTTTTAAACCTACTGTATTCCAACTTCTATGATTTACAAACTATTTTACTAGCCATAGATTCATCAAAATAAGCAAACAACACACTAAAAACAGAATCTGTCAAAACAGAACAATCTGTAGTAATCAGAATCAACACAAACTTCTGAACTCCAAAATTCTAAAATAAATTGGTGGACCTGAGGAATTTTTCAGTAATCATCTGCAAAAGAATCAACTAAATAGCACTCTCCAGTAAAATGTTTTAGCTAATCTCGTGAGTGCTAAAGTTTCTGTTTTTTACAGCATGATCATAAAGACTTCACCCAAGTCTTCCCAAAGGTTCTACTTGGCACAAACACTAATTAAAACATAAAACTACATCTAACCAGAAACTAGATGAATTATTTGTTCCTAAACAGAACCAAAAGCAAGAAGCTAAAATAAAATTGGGTTGCCTCCCAACAAGCGCTAACGCTTAAAGCCCCTAGCTAGGCATGATGGTTTCAATGATGCTCACATAAGACATAAGAATTGAAACATAAAGCAAGCATCATGAAGAATATGACTAGCACATTTAAGTCTAACCCACTTCCTATGCATAGGGATTTTGTGAGCAAACAACTTATGGGAACAATAATCAACTAGCATAGGAAGGCAAAAAAGCATAACTTCAAAACTTTAAGCACATAGGGAGGAAACTTGATATTATTGCAATTCCTACAAGCATATGTTCCTCCCTCATAATAATTTTCAGTAGCATCATGAATGAATTCAACAATATAACCAGCACCTAAAGCATTCTTTTCATGATCTACTTGTATAGAAATTTTACTACTCTCCACATAAGCAAATTTCTTCTCATGAATAAAAGTGGGAGCAAACTCAACAAAATAACTATCATGTGACTGAAAATTAAGATCAGGATGACAAGTTTCATGGTTATCATTATTCTTTATAGCATACGTGTCATCACAATAATCATCATAGATAGGAGGCATGCTTTCATCATACTAAATTTGCTCATCAAAGCTTGGGGGACACAAAATATCATCTTCATCAAACATAGTTTCCCCAAGCTTGTGGCTTTGGATATCATTAGCATCATGGATATTCAAGGAATTCATACTAACAACATTGCAATCATGCTCATCATTCAAAGATTTAGTGCCAAACATTTTAATGCATTCTTCTTCTAACACTTTGGCACAATTTTCCTTTCCATCATACACACGAAAGATATTAAAAGACGGTTGTATGAGACAAACTCAATTCCATTTTTTTGTAGTTTTCTTTTATAAACTAAACTAATGCTAAAACAAGAAACAAAAAGATTCGATTGCAAGATCTAAAGATATACCTTCAAGCACTCACCTACCCAGCAACGGCGCCAGAAAAGAACTTAGTTGACGGGGTGTGAGTGCCGCTTACCTAGCCTCCCCGGCAACGGCGCAAGAAAAGAGCTTGATGTCTACTACACAACCTTCTTCTTGTAGACGTTGGTGGGCCTCCTAGTGCAGAGGTTTGTATGACAGTAGTAAATTTCCCTCAAGTGGATGACCTAAGGTTTATCAATCCGTGGGAGGCGTAGGATGAAGATGGTCTCTCTCAAGCAACCCTGCAACCAAATAACAAAGGGTCTCTTGTGTCCCCAACACACCCAATACAATGGTAAATTGTATAGGTGCACTAGTTCAACGAAGAGATGGTGATACAAGTGCAATATGGATGGTAGATATAGGTTTTTGTAATCTGAAAATATAAAAACAGCAAGGTAACTAATGGTAAAAGTGAGCGTAAACGGTATTTCAATGTGTTGAAACAGGGCCTAGGGTTCATACTTTCACTAGTGCAAGTTCTCTCAACAATAATAACATAATTGGATCATATAACTATCCCTCAACATGCAACGAAGAGTCACTCCAAAGTCACTAATAGTGGAGAACAAACGAAGAGATTATGGTAGGGTACGAAACCACCTCAAAGTTATTCTTTCCAATCAATCCGTTGGGCTATTCCTATAAGTGTCACAAACAGCCTAGAGTTCATACTAGAATAACACCTTAAGACACAAATCAACCAAAACCCTAATGTCACCTAGATACTCCAATGTCACCTCAAGTATCTGTGGGTATGATTATACGATATGCATCACACAATCTCAAATTCATCTATTCAACCAACACATAGAACCTCAAAGAGTGCCCCAAAGTTTCTACCGGAGAATCACGACGAAAACGTGTGCCAACCCCTATGCATAGGTTCATGGGCGGAACCCGCAAGTTGATCACCAAAACATACATCAAGTGAATCACGTGATATCCCATTGTCACCACAGATACGCACGGCAAGACATACATCAAGTGTTCTCAAATCTTTAAAGACTCAATCCGATAAGATTACTTCAAAGGAAAACTCAATCCATTACAAGAGAGTAAAGGGGAGAAGAAACATAAGATCCAACTATAATAGCAAAGCTCATGTACATCAAGATTGTGCCAAATCAAGAACACGAGAGAGAGAGATTAAACACATAGCTATCGGTACATACCCTCAGCCCCGAGGGTGAACTACTCCTCCTCGCCATGGAGAGCGCCGGATGATGAAGATGGCCACCGTGAGGGTTCCCTCCGCAGGTGCCTAACAGGGTCCCGATTGGTTTGTGGTGGCTACAGAGGCTTGCGGCGGCGGAACTCCCGATCTATTCTCTGTTTTGGAAGTTTTAGGATACGTAGGTATATATGGGTGAAAGAAGTACGTCGGTGGACCGAAGGGGGGGGGGGGCACGAGGCAGGGGGGCGCGCCCTCCACCCTCATGGGCACCTCCCTCCTTTCCTGACATGCACTCCAAACTTTTCCAGTAGCTTTCCTTCCAAAAATAACTTCTCCAGTTGATTTCGTTCCGTTTCGACTTCGTTTGATATTCCTTTTCTTCAAAACATTGAAATAGGCAAAAAACAGCAAATCTGGGCCGGGCCTCCGGTTAATAAGTTAGTCCCAAAAATAATACAAAAGTGGATAATAAATCCCAATATTGTCTAAACTAGTAGATAATATAGCATGGAGCAATAAAAAATTATAGATACGTTGGAGACGTATCATTCATCGGGAGGGCTTGGACGGAACAAGCGATGGAAACGAGGCCCATGCATCGCACAACGGAGGAAACGGACTCCCACGCTCGAACGGGTCCCGTTGATCGGGAGGGTCCGAGTACCGCAAAACAGAGGAAATGGACCTCCTACAATAAACGGGGTCCTGTTGATCGAGGGTTGTGGCGCATCGCAAAACGGATGAAATGACTCCCACGATCAAACGGGGTCCTGTTCATCGGGAGGGTGTGGCGCATCGCAAAATGGGACTCCACGGATACCGTTCATCTCCACTATCGACCTCCTCCACGGGCTCCTGCTCATCCAGCTTCCACCGCCCGCTACTCCAGCTGCCATCGCTCAACCACCCTCCATCGCTCATCGCTCATCCAGCCTCCACCACACCACGGGTCCTGTTCATCCAAAGGCAACGCCACCGCCACCGCTCATCCAACCCAACCCCCCGCAACACCACCGTTCATCCTGCAGGCAACATCGATCGGCTTCAGCTTAGTAGCAATAGCGAAGAATCGCCGATCGGGTTCGCTTAACACCATCGATCGATCACTGGGTTCAAGAACGCGTAGCCTCGCAAAGGTAATCGCCGGGTTCAGTTAGAGCCCAACACCTCGCCGGGTTTAGTTAGAGCCAACGCCGCACACACGCACGCATATGTACGAGAAACGCGCGATCGCCGCCCCGACCTCCCACCGCTACGGAACTCCCGAAATTTTCCTCGCCTCGCTTCTACCACGGTTTTTTCCGTCATGGACGACCCAAAGAATGCCATGTAGCTGCGCCTCCAGCCCGCCTGTGACGAAAAGCCCATTTTCTGTCATGATTTTTGTCATAGAAGTAGGAGCCCACGACATCTATGATGATACCGGTTTTGTCACAATTATCGCCATAGAAGTGTCATATGTATGATGTAAAAAATTGCTCGCCCAAAATGTCACGGATGTGTCTTATTTTGTAGTGAAGACTATATGATTTTGTAGGATAGCTTTTAGAGTTGATATTTTGAAAGACATGACTGTTTGTTGGGATGCCTGAGTATTGATGTCTTTATGTCAAATTATAGACTATTGCTTTGAATCACTTATGTCTTAATATTCATGCCATGATTAGATATATGATCAAGTTTATGTTAGGTAGCATTCCACATCAAAATTATCTTTTTATCATTTACCTACCGAGGACGAGCAGGAATTAAGCTTGGGGATGCTGATACGCCTCGTCAGATATATAATTTTTGATTGTTTCATGCCAATATTATACAACTTTTATACACTTTTGGCAACTTTTTATATGATTTATTGGACTAACCTATTGATCCAGTGCCCAGTGCCAGTTCCTGTTTTTTGCATGTCTATTGTATCGTAGAATATCCATATCAAACAAAGTCCAAATGCAATAAAATTTTACGGAGAATTATTTTCAAATATATGTGATTTTTGGGAGTTGGAATCACCGCAAACGGAGGCCCGCACAGCGCACCACCCCTGAGCCAGGAGCGTGGTGGTGGGTTGTGCTCACCTCATACGTTGGTTGGAGCTCTACTTCGGGCGCAAGGAAGCTTATATCCGGAAAAAAATCGTGTTAAAATCTCAGCGCAATTGGAGTTACGAATCTCCGGGAATATAAGAAACAGTTTTCGGCCATATCTGGGGAATGCGAAACAGAAGAGAACAGAGAGGGAGATCCAATCTCGGAGGGGCTCCCACCCCTGCGCCGCCATGGAGACCAAGGAACAAAGGGGAACTCTCCTCCCATCTAGGGGGAGGCCAAGGAAGAAGAAGAAGGAGGGGGGCTCTCTCCCCCTCGCTTCCGGTGGCACCGGAGTGCCGCCGGGGCAACGATCGGGACGACGTTCTACATCAACAATCTTGCTACCGTCAACACCAACTCTCTCCCCCTCTATGAAACGGTGTAACACCTCTTCCCCCTGCTGTAATCTCTACTTAAACATGGTGCTCAACTCCATATATTATTTCCCAATGATCTATGGCTGTCCTATGATGTTTGAGTAGATCCGTTTTGTCCTGTGGGTTAATCGTGATCTTGGTTGCTGTGATTGTATATTTTATTTATGGTGTTGTCCTACGGTGCCCTCCATTCTCACGCAAACATGAGGGGCCCCGCTGTAGGGTGTTGCAATATGTTCATGGTTCGCTTATGGTGGGTTGCGAGAGTAACAGAAGCTTAAACCCGAGTAAGTGTGGTATGACGTATGGGAGTAAAGAGGACTTGATACTTAATGCTATGGTTGGGTTTCACGACCTTAATGATCTTTAGTAGTTGCGAGTGCTTGCTAGAGTTCCAATCATAAGTGCATATGATCCAAATAGAGAAAGTATGTTAGCTCATGCCTATCCCTCATATAAAATTGCAAGAATGATTACCGGTACTTGTTATCGATTGCCTAGGGAAAAATGACTTTCTTGTTGACAAAAGCTCTCTACTAAAACTAACTTAGTTGTGTCTTTATCTAAACAGCCCCTATATTTTATTTACGTGTTTTATTATCTTGCTAACCTATCCTATCACACCTACAAAGTACTTCTAGTTTCATACTTGTTCTAGGTAAAGCGAACGCAAGCGCATGAGAGTTGTATTGGTGGTCGATAGAACTTGAGGGAATATTTGTTCCCTTTAGCTCCTCATTGGGTTCGACACTCTTATTTATCGAAGAAGGCTACAAACGATCCCCTATACTTGTGGGTTATCAGGGGCGAACAGGATTAGGGCCCCAAGTAGGATTCCTCCTACTTGGGCGCCCCCTTGGCTGCCCCCTCTCCCTCCCACCTATATATATATGAGGGGGCGGGGGGAGGCGCCTAGAACGCACAACAACATCTGTTAACAATGTGCCGAGCCTCCCTCCATAGTTTACGCCTCCGGTCATATTCATGTAGTGCTTAGGCGAAGCCCTGCGTGGATCACTTCACAATCACCGTCGCCATGCCGTCATGCTGACGGAACTCTCCCTCGACACTTTGTTGGATCAAGAGTTTGAGAGATGTCATCGAGTTTAACGTGTGCAGAAATCGGAGGTGTAGTACGTTCGGTGCTTGACTGGTCGGAACGATAAGAAGTTCGACTACATCAACCGCATTGTCAAACGCTTTCGCTTTCGGTCTACGAGGGTACGTGGACACACTCTCTCCCTCTCGTTGCTATGCATCTCCTAGATAGATCTTGCGTGAGCATAGGAAACTTTTTGAAATTGCATGCTATGTTTCCCAACAGCCATCAGCCCCGTCGACTGCCTCACCGAGCTCTTCGACAAGCTCGCCACCACCGATGCACCCGCCACCGACGAGTTCCACAGCGACATGGTGGTCATCGACGACCCGCTCCCTCCTATCGCCAGCGATGCCGATGCTGGCATGGCCATGGAGGTGATGGTCACTGGCCATAGCGGGGACTCCGTTGGGGCCGCCCAGGACGCCTTGCAAGCAGCCATGCAAGGCCTGGCCACTCTAGTTGCTGCCAACACCGATGGGGCGACACTGGAGGCGTTCCCTGTCACACTCCTTGACAGCGCCAACAAGATGGTGGCCATGAAGCGTCGTGTTGAGGCCAACCAGCACGAGATCGACCGCATCGCAGGCGGCACGCCGGCTGTTGGCGAGCCCAGCCGAGCCGGTGCCATTCGGCAACGCGGCACGGCTATAGCCAGCATGCTGGGAGTCGGATGCCTGGTCTATGCCACCCCAGTGGATAACCTGCACGCTCCCCAGGCAGCGGCAGAAGAGCTGGAGAACCTGGAGGGCGACGAACGGTGCAGCCAGATTGCGCGCCTCCAGGAGCTCCTCGACGCTGCGAACACGCAGCAAGACACGTGCAACCGTGTTGTGGAAGCCAGCAAGCAAGCCGAAAACCATCCCCCCGCCGTGAGCATGGAGCGACCTCCAGGTCCCCAAGCGGTGGCGGCCGCGGCGCACGGAACCTGGATCCGGCTGCTAGCCGCAGCCGGCACACCCGCCTGATGGTTGTCAACAGCCGGCAGGTCCCTCCAAGAGCGGAGGACCCGCGCCAGCAGGACGAGTGTCTGCCTCCCCCTCGCAGGGAGAGGCTGGCCTCTCCAGCGCTGGTAGACCATCCGACTCTCGTGGGCCGGCTAGGCCCCTGTGAAGGAGTCAGCTAGAATGATGCACGCCATCGGATCGAGCGGCTGGCTCGGTCCCTGGCGATCGAGGAGGAGGACACGATCCACTCGGCCTGCTTCGGTCCCCGCTTCCGTGACGAGCCCTTCCCCAAAGAGTTCTCGCTCCCCCGAGACACTCCTAAGTACACTGGCTCCGTGAAGCCTGAGGACTGGCTGACCGACTATGCTACGACAGTCAGCATAGCAAACGGCAACAAGCGCGTTGCCATGAATTATGTTACGCTCATGCTCCAGGGCACGGCTCGGACATGGCTGAACAACCTCAAACCCTACAGCGTCAGCAGCTGGTTGGAATTCGCCGATGTCTTCGTCCGCAACTTCACCAACACCTACAAGCGGCCCCCAAGCCACGCCAGCTCTCCATGTGCGTTCAGGGCCCGACCGAGTCCACCCGCGACTACCTCACGCGCTGGGCCGAGCTGTGCAACTCCTGTGAAGGGGTGCACGAGGTACAGGACATCGAGTACTTCACTGCCGGGTACAGAGAGGGCACTCAACTCAAGCACAAGCTCCTGTGCGACGAGCCGACTATATTGGACAAGCTTCTGGTCCTGGCGGACAAGTACGCCACCGCCGACTCCTCCATGAAGTCAGAGTTTCGGGTTGACGCGTCCGGGAAGGTGCTCCCGCCGGCTGGTGACTCCAACCGGCGCCAACAGCCGAATGACAACAAGCGCAAGGCCCAACAGCTAGCTACCAACAACCGGCAAGTGGCCACTGTCAAGGATCAGCAGCCGGCCGAGCAACCCGGCCCCAAGCACCAGAAGGGCGGCAAGGGTTCCTGGCTGCCTGCCTTCTCCTTCTAGCAAACCCTTGAGGCCCCACAGAAGTTACACAACAAGCGCGAAGCCGCCTAACCACACCACCCAAGCAAAGGTAACCGCTCGCCAGAATAGCTAAGGGTGAGGTTATGCCGCCTCCTCCAGCCAAAGACGGCGGCTCCGCCTCCTCGCCGGGCGCGCCTACCAACAAGATGCTCCAAGATGAGTTCCCCGATGCCAACGCCACCTACGTCATCTTCACCAGTGAAGCCGACGACAAGCACAACCGGCGCCAGCAACACCGTGAGGTGAACGCTGTCGCCTCAGAGGTCCCCCAATTTATGCACTGGTCTGAGAGGCCCATCAGCTGAAGCCGTGAGGACCACCCGGCCGTGATGCCCTTGCCGGGTGCTTTTGCAATGGTGCTGGACAACACCTGCTCAACAGGGAGGCGGGCTTGCCGCTTCTCCCGGATCCTGATAGACGGCGGTAGCAGCATCAACATCCTCTACCGCGACACCATGGAGAAACTGGGCATCAAGGATAAGTAGCTCCTGCCCAGCCAGACCGTCTTCCATGGCATCATCTCCGGGCTTTCCTGCTCCCCAATCGGCAAGATCAAGATTGATGTCCTGTTCGGCGACAAGACCCATTCCGCCGCGAGCCAATCTGGTTTGAGGTGGTTGACTTGGACAGCCCCTTGTTGGAAATATGCTCTAGAGGCAATAATAAATTAGTTATTATTATATTTCCTTGTTCATGATAATCGTTTATTATCCATGCTATAATTGTATTGATAGGAAACTCAGATACATGTGTGGGTACATAAACAACACCATGTCCCTAGTAAGCCTCTAGTTGACTAGCTCGTTGATCAATAGATGGTTACGGTTTCCTGACCATGGACATTGGATGTCGTTGATAACGGGATCACATCATTAGGAGAATGATGTGATGGACAAGACCCAATCCTAAGCCTAGCACAAAGGTCGTAGTTCGTATGCTAAAGCTTTTCTAATGTCAAGTATCATTTCCTTAAACCATGAGATTGTGCAACTCCGGATACCGTAGGAATGCTTTGGTGTACCAAACGCCACAACGAATCGGGTGGCTATAAAGGTGCACTATGTATCTCCGAAAGTGTCTGCGGTTGGCACGAATCGAGATCGGATTTTTCACTCCGTAAACGGAGAGGTATCTCTGGCCCACTCGGTAGGACATCATCATATGTGCACAATGTGACCAAGGGGTTGATCACGGATGATGTGTTACGGAACGAGTAAAGAGATTTGCCGAAACGAGATTGAACAAGGTATCGGATACCGACGATCAAATCTCGGCAAGTAAAATACCGCTAGACAAAGGGAATTGTATACGGATCGATTGAGTCCTTGACATCGTGGTTCATCCGATGAGATCATCGTGGAACATGTGGGAGCCAACATGGGTATCCAGATCCCGCTGTTGGTTATTGACCGGAGAACGCCTCGGTCATGTCTCAGATGGTTCCCGAACCCGTAGGGTCTACACACTTAAGGTCTGGCGACGCTAGGGTTATAAAGGAAGTTTTTATGTGGTTACCGAATGTTGTTCGAGTCCCGGATGAGATCTTGGACGCCACGAGGAGTTCCGGATGGTCCGAAGGTAAAGATTTATATATGGAAGTCCTGTTTGGTCACCGGAAAAGTTTCGGTTTTTTCAGCATCGCATCGACCACCGGAGGGTCCTGGGGTCCACCAAGTGGGGCCACCAACCCCGAGGGCTGCGTGGGCCAAGTGTGGAGGGGACCAGCCCCTGTGGGCTGGTGCGCCCCACAAGGGGCCCAAGGCGCAGGGAAGAGTGGGAGGGGCAAACCCTAGGGCAGATGGGCCCTAAGGCCCACCCCAGCGCCCTCCCTCTCTCCCCTCGCCGCCACCAGATGGCATCCTGGGCTGCCGCCACCCTTGGGAGGGAACCCTAGAGGGGCGCAGCCCTCCCCTTCCCCTATAAATACATGAGGTCCGGGGCTGCCCAAAACACGAGAACCTCTCCTCTTGGCGCAGCCCTACCTCTCTTACTCCTCCTCTCCCGGGTGCTTGGCGAAGCCCTGCTGGACTACCACGCCTCCATCACCACCACGCCTGTGCTGCTGCTGGATGGAGTCTTCTCAACCTCTCCTCTCTCCTTGCTGGATCAAGGCATGGGAGACGCCACCGGCTGTACGTGTGTTGAACGCGAGGTGCCGTCTGCTCGCACTAGGATCTCCAAAGGATTTGGATCACGACGAGTACGACTCCTTCAACCCCGTTCTCTTGAACGCTTCGCCAAGGATCTAAAAGGGTATGTAGATGCACTCTCCTTCCCTTGTTGCTGGTTTCTCCATAGATAGATCTTGGTGACACGAGGAAAATTTTGAATTTATGCTACGCTCCCAACAAAGGGCATCATGAGCTAGGTCCATTGCGTAGATTCTTTGCACGTAGAACACAAAGTAGTTGTGGGTGTTGATGATGTTCAATATGCTTACCGTTACTAGTCCAATCTTGTTTCGACGGTATTGTGGGATGAAGCGCCCGGACCGACCTTACACATACACTTACGCCGAGACAGTTCCACCGACCGACATGCACTTGGTGCATAAGGTGGCTAGCGGGTGCCGCCTCCCACCTTAGTCGGAACGGATTCGGCGAAAAGGGTCCTTATGAAGGGTAAATAGCAATTGGCATATCACGCTGTGGTTTTATGAGGTAAGAAACGTTTGCTAGAAACCCATAGCAGCCACGTAAAACATGCAAACAACAATTAGAGGACGCCTAACTTGTTTTTGCAGGGTATGCTATGTGATGTGATATGGCCAAGAAGAATGTGATGAATGATATGTGATGTATGAGATTGATCATGTTCTTGTAATAGGAATCACGACTTGCATGTCGATGAGTATGACAACCGCAGGAGCCATAGGAGTTGTCTTAATTTATTGTATGACCTGCGTGTCATTGAACAAACGCCATGTAATTACTTTACTTTATTGCTAACCGTAGCCATAGTAGTAGAAGTAATAAGTTGGCGAGACAACTTCATGGAGACACGATGATGGAGATCATGATGATGGAGATCATGGTGTCATGCCGGTGACGATGATGATCATGGAGCCCTCAAGATGGAGATCAAAGGAGCAAAATGATATTGGCCATATCATGTCACTATTTGATTGCATGTGATGTTTATCATATTTATGCATCTTATTTGCTTAGAACAACGGTAGTAAATAAGATGATCCTCATTAAAATTTCAAGAAAGTGTTCCCCTAACTGTGCAACTGCCAGAAAGTTTGTCATTTCAAGCACCACGTGATGATCGGGTGTGATAGATTCTTACGCTCACATACAACGGGTGTAAGCCAGATTTACACACGCTAAACACTTAGGTTAACTTGACGAGCCTGGCATGTACAGACATGGCCTCGGAACACAAGAGACCGAAAGGTCGAGCATGAGTCGTATGGAGGATACGATCAACATGAGGATGTTCACCGATGATGACTAGTCCGTCTCACGTGATGATCGGACACGGCATAGTTGACTCGGATCATGTAATCACTTAGATGACTAGAGGGATGTCTATCTGAGTGGGAGTTCATTAGATGAAATTAATTATCCTGAACATAGTCAAAAGATCTTTGCAAATTATGTCGTAAGCTCGCGCTTTAGTTCCACTATTTTAGATATGTTCCTAGAGAAAATATAGTTGAAAGTTTACAAGATGATTATGCGGACAGAAGAAAGCTTATGTCCTTAATGCACCGCCAAGTGTTGAACCCCAAACGCCGTCTGTGGATGTTGCGAACATCGACATACACGCTTTGATAACTACGTGATAGTTCGCTTAAACGGTTTAGAGTTGAGGCACCAAAGACGTTTTCAAACGTCATGAACATATGAGATGTTTCGAGGGCTGAAATTGGGATTTCAGGCTCGTGCCCGCCAAGAGGTGTAAGACCTCCGACGATTTTCTTAGCCTGCAAACTAAGGGAGAAAAGCTCAATCGTTGAGCTTGTGCTCGATTGTCCGAAAGCAACAATCACTTGAATCGTGGGAGTTGATCTTCCGATGAGATAGTGATGTTTCTCCAAAGTCATTTCCACCAAGCTGTTAGAGCTTCGTGATGAACTATAACATATCGTGATAGATATGATGATCCTTGAGGTATTCGCGATGTTTGACACCGTGAAAGTAGAAATCAAGAAGGAGCATCAATTGTTGATGGTTGGTGAAACCACTAGTTTCAAGAAGGGCAAGGGCAAGAAGGGATACTTCATGAAACGGCAAATCAGCTGCTGCATCTAGTGAAGAAACCCAAGGTTGAACCCAAACCCGAGACTAAGTGCTTCAGAATGAGAGGAACAGAATCAAGCAAACCACCCTAGATACTTGGTAGATAAGAAGGCAGGCAAGGTCGATAGAAGTATATTGATATACATTATGTTAATGTGTACTTTACTAGTACTCCTAGTAGCACCAGGGTATTAGATACCGGTTCGGTTGCTAAGTGTTAGTAACTCAAATAAAAGGCTACGGAATATACGGAGACTAGCTAAAGGTGAGTCGACGATATGTGTTGAAGTGTTTCCAAGTTTGATGTGATCAAACATCGCACGCCCCTCTACCATCAAGATTAGTATTAAACCAGAATAATTGTCATTTGGTGTTTATGCTGAGCATAGACATGATTGGATTATGTCTATCACAATACGGTTATTCATTTAAGGAGAATAATGGTTACTCTATTTATTTGAATAATACCTTCAATGGTCTTGCACCTAAAGGAATGGTTTATTGAATCTCGATCATAGTAATACACATTTTCATGCCAAAAGATATAAGATATTAATGATGGTACCACTTACTTGTGGCAATCGCCATGTAAGTCATATTGGTATAAACGCATGAAGAAGCTCCATGTTGATGGATCTTTGACTCACTCGCTTTTGAAAAGTTTGAGACATGCTAACCATGTCTATTGGTGTATATGCATGAAGAAACTCCATGCAAATCGATCGCTTGGACTCACTTGATTTTGAATCACTTGAGATATGCAAATCATACCACATGGGCAAAATGACCGAAAAGCCCCGTTTCAAAGAAGATGGAACAAGATAGCAACTTGTTGGAAGTAACACTTTTGATGTGTGCAGTCCAATGAGTGCCGAGGCATGCAAGGAATATCGTTATGTTCTTACTTCACGATGATTCGAGTAGATGTTGAGTATATTTACTTGATGAAACACAAGTCTGAATTATTGAATGGTTCAAGTAATTTCAGAGTGAAGTTGAAGATCATCGTGACAAGAGGATAAAATGTCTGTGATATGATCATAGAGATGAGTATCTGAGTTATGAGCTTTGGCACGCAATTAAGACAATGTGGAAATTGTTTCACAATTAATACCGCCTAGAACACCATAGTGTGATGGTGTGTCCGAACATCATAGTTGCACCCTATTGAATATGGTGCGTACCATGATGTCTCTTGTCGAATTACCACTATCGTTCATGGGTTAGGCATTAGAGACGACCACACTCACTTTAATAGGGCACCACGGAATTCGCTGAGACGAC
This sequence comes from Aegilops longissima, assembly GCA_021605205.1. Taxonomy (NCBI): domain Eukaryota; kingdom Viridiplantae; phylum Streptophyta; class Magnoliopsida; order Poales; family Poaceae; genus Aegilops; species Aegilops longissima. Next base: position 590,853,095 of record CM038682.1, read on the forward strand.
ACCATTTGAACTATGGTTTGAGAAACCTAAGTTGTCGCTTTCAGAAAGGTTTGGGGCTGCGACGCTTATGTGAAAAAGTTTCAGGTTAATAAGCTCGAACCCAAAGCGGATAAAATGCATCTTCATAGGACACCCAAAACAGTTGGGTATACCTCCCATGTCAAGATCCGGAAGCAAAAGTAATTGTTTCTAGAAACAAGTCCTTTCTCGAGGAAAAGTTTCCCTCGAAAGAATTGAGCGGGAGGATGGTGGAGACTTGATGAGGTTATTGAACCATCACTTCAACTAGTGTGCAGCAGGGCACAGGAAGTTGTTCCTGTGGCGCCTACACCAATTGAAGTAGAAGCTTATGATAATGATCATGAAGTTTCGGATCAAGTCACTACTGCACCTCGTGGGGTGACAAGGATGCGTATTACTTGAGTGGTATAGTAATCCTGTCTTGAAGGTCATGTTGCTAGACAACAATGAACCCACGAGCTATGGAGAAGCGATGGTGGGCCCATATTCGACAAATGGTTAGAAGCCATGAAATCCGAGATAGGATCCATGTATCGAACAAAGCATGGACTTTGGTGGACTTGCCCGATAGGCAAGCCATTGAGATAAATGGATCTTTAAGAAGAAGACGGACGTGGATGTGATGTCACCGCTATGAAGCTCGACTTGTGGCGAAGAGTTTTCACAAAGTTCAAGGAGTTGACTACGATGAGATTTTCTCATCCGTAGCGATGCTTAAGTCCGCCGGAATCATGTTAGCATTAGCTGCATTTATGAAATCTGGCAGATGGATGTCAAAACGAGTTTCCTTACCACTTCGTAAGGAAAGGTTGTATGTGATACAATCGAAAGTTTTGTCAATCCTAAGGATGCTAAAAGGTATGCTGGCTCCAAATGATCCTTCTAAGAACCGGAGTAAGTATCTCGGAGTTGGAATGTGCGCTTTGATGAGATGATCAAAGATTTGGGTTTATACAAAGTTTATGAGAAACTTGTATTTCCAAAGAAGTGAGTGGGAGCACTATAGAATTTCTGATGAGTATATGTTGTTGACATATTGTTGATCGTAAATGATGTAGAATTTCTCGAAAGCATATAGGGTTATTTTAAAAGTGTTTTCAATAGAAAACCTGGATTAAGCTGCTTGAACATTAAGCATCAAGATCTATGAGGATAGATCAAAACGCTAAATGGTACTTTCAAATGAGCACATACCTTGACATAATCTTGAAGGTGTTCAAGATGGATCACCAAAGAAGGAGTTCTTGCCTGAGTTGTAAGGTATGAAGTTAAGAGTTAAAGCTCGACCACGACAGTAAAAGAGAGAAAGGACAAAGGTCGCCCCTATGCCTTAGACATAGGCTCTACAAGATGCTATGCTGTGTACCGCACTGATGTGTGCCTTGCTACATATCCGCAAGGGGTACAAAGGTGATCAAGGAGGGATCACCGATAGCGGTCAAAATTATCCTTAGAGGAATAAGGATATGTTTCTCGTTATGGAGGTGATAAAGAGTTCGACGAAAAGAGTTACGCCGATGCAAGTTAACACCTATCCGGATAACTCGAGTAGAGATACCGGATATGTATAATGGAGCAATAATTTGGAATAGCTCCAAGTGGAACGTGGTAGCAGCATCTATGATATGACATAAAGTTTTATGAAATAGATAGGGATCTGAATATTGCGACCCGCTGACTAAAACCTCTCTCACAAGCAAAACATGATCAAACCTCGAATTCATTGAGTCTTAATCACATGATGATGTGAACTAGTTTACGACACTAGTAAACTCTTTGGATGTTGGTCACATGGCGATGCGACCTATCGCTGTTAATCACATGACGATGTGAACTAGATTATTGACTCTAGTGCAAGTGGGAGACTGTTGGAAATATGCTCTAGAGGCAATAATAAATTAGTTATTATTATATTTCCTTGTTCATGATAATCGCTTATTATCCATGCTATAATTGTATTGATAGGAAACTCGATACATGTGTGGGTACATAGACAACACCATGTCCCTAGTAAGCCTCTAGTTGACTAGCTCGTTGATCAATAGATGGTTACGGTTTCCCGACCATGGACATTGGATGTCGTTGATAACGGGATCACATCATTAGGAGAATGATGTGATGGACAAGACCCAATCCTAAGCCTAGCACAAAGGTCGTAGTTCGTATGCTAAAGCTTTTATAATGTCAAGTATCATTTCCTTAGACCATGAGATTGTGCAACTCCCGGATACCGTAGGAATGCTTTGGTGTACCAAACGCCACAACGAATCGGGTGGCTATAAAGGTGCACTACAGTATCTCCGAAAGTGTCTATTGGGTTGGTACGAATCGAGATCGGATTTGTCACTCCGTAAACGGAGAGGTATCTCGGGCCCACTCGGTAGGACATCATCATAATGTGCACAATGTGACCAAGGGGTTGATCACGGATGATGTGTTACGGAACGAGTAAAGAGACTTGCCGAAACGAGATTGAACAAGGTATCGGGATACCGACGATCGAATCTTGGGCAAGTACAATACCGCTAGACAAAGGGAATTGTATACGGATCGATTGAGTCCTTGACATCGTGGTTCATCCGATGATATCATCGTGGAACATGGGAGCCAACATGGGTATCCAGATCCCGTTGTTGGTTATTGACCGAGAACGCCCTGGCCATGTCGTGATGGTTCCCGAACCCGTAGGGTCTACACACTTAAGGTTCGATGACGCTAGGGTTATAAAGGAAGTTTGTATGTGGTTACCGAATGTTGTTCGAGTCCCTGGATGAGATCCCTGACGTCACGAGGAGTTCCGGAATGGTCCGGAGGTAAATATTTATATATGGAAGTCCTGTTTTGGTCACCTAAAAGTTTCGGTTTTTTCGGTAACGCACGGGACCACCGGAGGGTCCCGGGTCCACCAAGTGGGGCCACTAACCTCGGAGGGCTGCTTGGGCCAAGTGTGGGAGGGGACCAGCCCTGTGGGGCTGGTGCGCCCCCCCACAAGGGGCCCAAGGCGCAGGGAAGAGTGGGAGGGGGCAAACCCTAGGGCAGATGGGCCCTAAGGCCCACCCCAGGCGCGCCCTCCCTCTCTCCCCTCTCGCCGCCACCCAGATGGCATCCTGGGCTGCCGCCATCCTTGGGAGGAACCCTAGAGGGGCGCAGCCCCTCCCTTCCCCTATAAATACATGAGGTCCTGGGCTGCCCAAAACACGAGAACCTCTCCTCTTGGCGCAGCCCTACCTCTCTTACTCCTCCTCTCCCGCTGGTGCTTGGCGGCCTCGCTGACTACCACGCCTCCATCACCACCACGCCACAGTGCTGCTGCTGGATGGAGTCTTCTCAACCTCTCCCTCTCCTTGCTGGATCAAGGCATGGGAGACGCCACCGGGCTGTACGTGTGTTGAACGCGGAGGTGCCGTCCGTTCGACACTAGGATCTCCGGTGATTTGGATCACGACGAGTACGACTCCTTCAACCCCGTTCTCTTGAATGCTTCCGCTTAGAAATCTAAAAGGGTATGTAGATGCACTCGCCTTCCCCTCGTTGCTGGTTTCTCCATAGATAGATCTAGGTGACACGTAGGAAAATTTTGAATTTATGCTACGTTCCCCAACACCCCTACCACGCGCTCTTGGGTCGGCCTGCACTAGCCAAATTCATGGCGGTGCCGCATTACGCCTACCTGAAGATGAAGATGTCGGGTCCCAAGGGCATCATTACCATTGTCGGCGACTACCAAAAGTCGCTCACGTGTGCCGCGGCCAGCAGCCGGCTGGCCGAGTCCCTCGTCATTGTTGAAGAGAAGCGCCTCCTTGACCGGGCCATGGCCATGGCCAGCGAGCAGCCGGCAATCCCATCTGACCCCAAGGCCGCGGAAGCCCAGGGCTCCTTCTAGCCAGCTAAGGAAACCAAGAAGATCTCCTTGGACCCGACGCACCAGGAGAGATTTGCTGTCGTGGGGTCTCACCTCGACAACAAATAGGAAAGCGAGCTCATCAACTTCCTCGTGAGAATCGGGACATCTTTGCATGGTCTCCCAAAGACATGTTGGGTGTTCCGAGGGAGTATGCCAAGCACAAACTGCATGTGAGATCGGACGCAAAGCCGGTCAAGCAACCCCTCCGCCGCCTATCAGAAGAGAAGAGAAGGATCGTTTGTGAAGAAACCGCCCGGCTTCTCGCAGACGGCTTCATCATGGAAGTGTTCTACCTGGACTGGCTTGCCAATCCATTCCTCGTTTTGAAGAAGAACAACAAGTGACGCATGTGTATCGACTACACTAGCCTCAACAAAGACTGCCCCAAAGACCCTTTTGCCTTGCCCCAGATTGATCAGGTGGTCGACTCCACGACTGGCCGCGAGCTGCTGTCCTTCTTGGACGCCTACTCCGGCTACCACCAGATCAAGCTAGACTCGGCCGACCAGCTGAAGACCGCCTTCATCACACCATTCGGTGCCTTCTGCTACATCACCATGACGTTCGGCTTGAGGAATGCCGGCGCCACCTTTCAGTGTTGTATGCAGAAGTGCCTCCTGAAGCAACTCGGTAGAAACGCCCACATCTATGTGGACGATATTGTGGTGAAGACGGAGAAGCGCGTCACCCTTTTGGAGGACCTCAAGGAGACCTTTGCCAACCTGCGCCGCTTCCACATCAAGCTCAACCCGGAGAAGTGTGTCTTCAGAGTACCAGTCGGCCAGCTCCTTAGCTTCCTCGTTTTCGAACATGGGATCGAGTGCAACTCCATGAAGATGAAGGCCACCGAGCGGATGAAGAAGCCGACCCGGCTGCGGGACGTCCAGAAGTTCACTGGGTGCTTGGCATCTCTCAGTTGGTTCATCAGTCGGCTGGGCGAGAAGGCCCTCCCATAGTCCCACTGTACCAGTTGATGAAGAAGACCACATGCTTCGAGTGGACCGACCAAGCGGACGAGGCCTTCCTTCAGCTCAAGCGCATGTTGTCCATGCCGCCTGTTCTGGCCGCTCCGGCTGCTAAAGAGCCCATGTTCCTCTACATCACAGCTACCAGCCTTGTCGTCAGCATCGTGATCATTGTCGAGCGCCCAGGAGAGGGCAAGGCCCAGCCGGTCTACTACCCGAGCGAGGTGTTGTTCGCCTCCAAGCATAACTACCCCCACTATCAGAAGATGTGCTACGATGTGTACTTTGCCTCCAAGAAGCTGAAGCAGTACTTCCAGGAGCACACCATCATGGTCATCTGCACCCCGCCCCCCTTGTCGAGATCATAGGCAAGAGAGATTCCTCGGGCCAAGTGGCCAAGTGGGCCATTGAGCTGGCCCCTCACCATTCTCTACCAGCCTCGCACCGCCATCAAGTCCCAAGCGATGGCCGACTTCCTAGTCGACTGGGCCGAGACCCAGTTGTTGGGGAACGTAGTAATTTCAAAAAAATTCCTATGCACACGCAAGATCATGGTGATGCATAGCAACGAGAGGGAAGAGTGTTGTCCACATACCCTCGTAGACCGAAAGCGGAAGCGTTATGACAACGCGGTAGATGTAGTCGAACGTCTTCATGATCGACCGATCCTAGTACCAAAAGTACGACACCTCCATGTTCTGCACACGTTTGGCTCGGTGACGTCCCACGAACTCACGATCCAGCAGAGTGTCGAGGGAGAGCTTCGTCAGCATGACGACGTGATGATGGTGATGATGAAGCTACCGGCGCAGGGCTTCGCCTAAGCACCACGGCGATATGACCGAGGTGGACTATGGTGGAGGGGGGCACCGCACACGGCTAAGAGATCAATAATCAACTTGTGTGTTCTAGGGTGCCCCCTGCCCCTGTATATAAAGGAGCAAGGTGGGAGGTCGGCCAGCCCTTGGAGCGCGCCAAGGAGGGGGAGGAGTCCTCCTCCTAGTAGGAGTAGGACTCCCCCTTTCCTAGTCCAACTAGGAGGAGGAAGGGGGAAGGAAGGAGAGGGAGAGGAGAAGGAAAGGGGGGGCGCCCCCCTCCCTAGTCCAATTCGAACTCCCTATATGGAGGGGGCGCGGCTGCCCCTTGTGGGCTGCCTCCCCTGTTCCCTATGGACATGCAGGCCCAATAGTTCCCTCGGGGGTTCCGATAACCCCCCCGCACTCCGATAATTATCCGGTGACCCTCGGAACTCATCCGGTGTCCGATATAGTCATCACATATATCAATCTTTATGTCTCGACCATTTCAAGACTCCTCGTCATGTCCGTGATCACATCCAGGACTCTGAACTATCTTTGGTACATCAAAACACATAAACTCATAATATCGATCATCATCAAACGTTAAGCATGCGGACCCTACGGGTTCGAGAACTATGTAGACATGACCGAGACACGTCTCCGGTCAATAACCAATAGCGGAACCTGGATATTCATATTGGCTCGTACATATTCTACGAAGATCTTTATCGGTCAAACCGCATAACAACATACGTTGTTCCCTTTGTCATCGGTATGTTACTTGCCCGAGATTCGATAGTTGGTATCTCAATACCTAGTTCAATCTCGTTACCGGCACGTCTCTTTACTCGTTCCATAATGCATCATCCCGCAACTAACTCATTAATCACATTTCTTGCAAGGCTTATAGTGATGTGCATTACCGAGAGGGCCCAGAGATACCTCTCTGACAATTGGAGTGACAAATCCTAATCTCGATATATGCCAACTCAACAAGTACCATCGGAGACACCTGTAGAGCACCTTTATAATCACCCAGCTTACGCCAGGACGCTTTGGTAGCACACAAAGTGTTCCTCCGTATTCGGAGTTGCATAATCTCATAGTCATAGGAACATGTATAAGTCATGAAGAAAGCAATGGCAACATACTAAACGGGCAAATGCTAAGCTAACGGAATGGGTAAATTCAATCACATCATTCTCTAATGATGTGATCCCATTGATCAAATGACAACTCATGTCTACGGCTAGGAAACTTGACCATCCTTGATTCAACGAGCTAGTCAAGTAAAGGCATACTAGTGACACTCTGTTTGTATATGTATTCACACATGTACTAAGTTTCCGGTTAATACAATTCTAGCATGAATAATAAACATTTATCATGATATAAGGAAATATAAATAACAACTTCATTATTGCCTCTAGGGCATATTACCTTCAGTCTCCCACTTGCACTAGAGTCAATAATCTAGATTACACAGTAATGATTCTAACACCCATGGAGTCTTGGTGTTGATCATGTTTTGCTCGTGAGAGAGGCTTAGTCAAAGGGTCTGTAACATTCAGATCCGTATGTATCTTGCAAATCTCTATGTCTCCCTCCTTGACTTGATCGCAGATGGAACTGAAGCGTCTCTTGATGTGCTTGGTTCTCTTGTGAAATCTGGATTCCTTTGCCAAGGCAATTTGCACCAGTATTGTCACAAAAGATTTTCATTGGACCCGATGCACTAGGTATGACACCTAGATCAGATATGAACTCCTTCATCCAGAATCCTTCATTTGCTGCTTCCGAAGTAGCTATGTACTCCGCTTCACACGTAGATCCCGCCACGACGCTTTGTTTAGAACTGCACCAACTGACAGCTCCACCATTCAATATAAATACGTATCCACTTTGTGACTTAGAGTCATCTGGATCAGTGTCAAATCTTGCATCAACGTAACCATTTACAACGAGCTCTTTGTCACCTCCATAAACGAGAAACATATCCTTAGTCCTTTTCAGGTATTTCAGGATGTTCTTGACCGATGTCCAGTGATCCACTCCTGGATTACTTTGGTACCTCCCTGCTAAATTGATAGCAAGGCACACATAAGGTCTGGTACACAGCATTGCATACATGATAGAGCCTATGGCTAAAGCATAGGGAACACCTTTCATTTTCTCTCTATCTTCTGTAGTGGTCGGGCATTGAGTCTGAGTCAACTTCACACCTTGTAACACAGGCAAGAACCCTTTCTTTGCTTGATCCATTTGAACCTTTTCAAAACTTTATCAAGGTATGTGCGCTAGAAAGTACAATTGCTGCCTTGATCTATCTCTATAGATCTTTGTCGTGTCAAAACCGCGGATCTCGGTAGGGGGTCCCGAACTGCATGCCTAGGCGGATGGTAACAGGAGACAAGGGACACGACGTTTTACCTGTGTTCGGGCCCTCTGATGGAGGTAAAACCCTACGCCTTGCTTGATTAATATTTATGATGTGTGTTACAAGAGGGATCTACCACGAGATCAAAGAGGCTAAACCCTAGAAGCTAGCCTATGGTATGATTGTTGTATATTGTATCTGTCGACTAGCCTGGCCCTGGTTTATATAATGCACCGAGGCCTAGGATAACAAGAGTCCTAGCCGAATACCGGTGGGGAGGAGTCCTTGTCTTGATCGCCAAGTCTTGTGGAATCTTCCTTGTATGCGCACCGTCCGATCGCCCATGAGTATGCGGCCCTGGGGTCCTCGCCCAATCTAACCGATTGGGGACGACGTGGTGAGTACCCCCTAGTCCAGACACCGCCAAGAGCCCCCGAACCGGTCTTCAAGTTAGGGACGCCTCGATTCTTCCGAACTGTTCTTCATCTTCGCTTGCCGGTCTTGAAAACTGGTTCTTCTCATCTTTGATTTGAGGATCGCCAAATGCATTCGGCGAGTTTATACGCCGGGTATCCGAGGAGCCCTTTAAGTTTCCGCCTTTATCAATGCCTTGTTATTTTATGCCACACCTCGGGTTGAAGTTGTTCCTGGCGGCAAGCGTCCTCTTGCGTCCGAGCCCAACGCCGACTGCATTCGAGGTATCTTTTGTATCCGAGCCCAACGCCGACTATGTGTCCGAGCTCCAACGCCGGACTATGTATCCGAGCTCCAACGCCGGACTATGTATCCGAGCTCCAACGCCGGACTATGTGTCCGAGCTCCAACGCTGGACTATGTATCCAGGTGTCGCAAATCACCTTGGTTCAAAGAAGTTTGAAGGAGTTTAGCCGAGCTTAATGCCGGAAATGTCCTCTAAGGAGCCAGCCACTTGCATCCGAACTATATGCCGAATTGCTTCCGAGGTGGTGCACCACCCCGAATGTGGGCTGATTTTTGGTCAATATTTTTTATTGATGCAATTTATTCTTTGCCGAGATACATAGCCAGAGTCTCAAGGTGGGTATCGGTCTAAAACCCGAGATGCACATGAAGGATGACATAAGACCGCTGATCCTCAGAGTCACGAGACTCAAAGTTGATTTGCAAAATCGGTCCGAGGATCAAGTCCTAGCTCAGCAGAATACTTCAGACACAAAAGCGGCGTGCTCAGGTCCTCAAGACTCAGGTTGGGTGCGGCCACCAACCCGAGGATCAAAATCTCCTCGAGACTCAGATTACACTTTAAATTTTCTGCATTGGACAGCAATGCAAGAGCCCCAGACATTGGTCGGGTGGCAACACCGCATCGGGGATCGATGTGCCCTTTAATATTTGTAAATAATGAGCCCGGCCCAAGAGAGCCCCGAGCCTTAATGCGGCACGGTGGCGAATTAAGGATCGACATCCATAGTAATATCACAAATTATGTGTAATGACTCTATGTATCCAAGTACTTTTACGCTATTAATGCTCGGATCCGCATTGTACAAAACTTTGTTGACCGATTAACGGCTTCAACCTCCTCGCCAGTAGCCAAGGAGTGTTTGTCCTACTTTATAAAGCCTCTATGAGGGCAATGATTTACGACAAACAAGGCAATCTGGCCATACGGTTTTATAAACAAAGGTATGCGAGAGACATGTTATATTATCGCTTAATAGAAGAAATGTCTTCCAAAGAAAATAGT